>CM019065.1:400751168-400959414 GCA_009667805.1 Leptobrachium leishanense | reverse complement strand
GTCGCATGCACAGCATTGCAGCACATGCGTAGTGCAGCGTCACAGCATGTCCACACACACCAGGCAGAGATATCTGTATACGTCAAGCGATGCATCAGAATCTCAGCACAGGATGTTGGGCTCACTCCCAGTGTGACAAACCTAGGGCTGCAGGAGGTTTGGGGCGGCAGGTGTCTTTCAGACTGAACCAACACCCTACATGTAGCGGACCTGTGGATCTGATTACACACTGTTTAACCTGATAAGGGAGGTGGTCTACATGATAAGGGAAGTGGTCTACATGATAAGGGAGATGGTCTACATGATAAGGGAAGTGGTCTACATGATAAGGGAGGTGGTCTACATGATAAGGGAGGTGGTCTACATGATAAGGGAGGCGGGCTGCATGATAAGGGAGGCAGTCTGCATGATAAGGGAGGCGGTCTGCATGATGAGAGGCGGTCTGCATGAGAAGGGAGGTGGTCTGCATGGTAAGGGAGGTGGTCTACATGATAAGGGAGGTGGTCTACCTGATTAGGGAGGTGGTCTACCTGATTAGGTAGGTGGTCTGCATGATTAGGGAGGTGGTCTACATGATTAGGGAGGTGGTCTACATGATTAGGGAGGTGGTCTGCATGATTAGGGAGGTGGTCTGCATGATAAGGGAGGTGGTCTACACGGCCAATGTGTGGATTGGTTACTGTTTATATGAACTGTTCATTTTTTACTGCTCATTGTGTGTCTTGAAATAACACAGCACAGTGATTAGTGGACTAAGGTCCATAAGAAAGTGGGATAAACACACTATATGTCCATAGATACACTGATCTTCATTTTCAAACAGTATGCTTCTTAAGGATGTAAACGGTGGAACATGCACACCTCCCATGAATGTCACCGCCCGGTGTGGTCTACGTGCCCGGAACACAACAGATTCAGTCTCCAAGCTCATCAACTGCATATGATTATCCAATCAATGAGAAAGTTACTGCATTAAAGCAGTTACTCAAATATAACCTATTGGAGTAAACCAGAACAAGCTTGATAGTCCTTAAGGGTACAGAGTCTGGAGTGGTGATGGCTGTGTGTGATTGCTTATCTATCTAGTGTCTTATCTATTGTTTTACTAAGGAAGAGGAGCTGTCCCCGAGAAGATTCAAACGTACTTGCAATTGTCAAAATAAATCATTCCTTTTTCTGCTTTATACCCAAAATCAGTCTTGCCTGATTCTTGGAGTTACTATTGAGGGCCAACTGGGATCCTTTGAAAGGGAAGCATCACTTCGGCAGAGATACCCCATTGGGGTATTGGCGATCCGTCACAGTGGTGGCAGCGGTGGGATTGCTTCCCTGTGCGGGTATGTTTTACCCAGTATCGGACCCCTCGATGGAACACGCTATGCTCACCTAAAGCAGAACACCTTGAAAGATCTGTTAGAGACTCGGGGCCAGAGAAGCAGCTGCAAATTCAAAGATACGCTGATAGCAGAGCTGGTGGAAGGGGACAGAGCCATGGAGAGAGCCAGCAAGCTGGCCACGGGGAGTGGTGAGCTCACGGAGCTGCAGCGGAACAGTCAGTGGCGACTGGGACTATATGATACGATACCAACCCACCCCAGGAGGTGTTACACAAATTATCACAGACGCGACCCACCTGCGAATGTTGGAGGTGCAGAGAGCAAGCAGAGTAGGGGCCATCACTGATCTGGGACATCTATGGAAACTGGCCTATGCAGCATTTTGTCCCTTCCAGGATGACCAGGAGGAGATCTTGCAGTACTTGCAGGTCTTCAAGATCCAGTGTAAAATGCAGGGGATCGAGGATGGCAACAAGGTGACTCTACTCATCAGTAATCTGTCAGGGCGAGCCCTAGACACATTTGAAGCCATCCCAGTGGAAGAATCGGAAAGATTATGACAGGTTCAACGAGTAACTGTTGGCCCAGTATGATGTTACCCCAGAGGCACATCAAATTAATTTTCGAGCCCTGAGAAAGAAGGAAAAACAACCGCACACTGAATGGGTCCATCAGATGTCCCGCTTTGTGGATGCCTGGTTTGCAGGATGCCAGGCTACCACACTAGCAGAGGCTACCAAGCTCATATTACTGGAGAAGCTCTACGAGCAAGTGCCAGCAGAGATGAAAGATTGGTTTGTGGGATCGGAAGCTCCTGGCGGTGGATAAGGCAGCTGTTCTGGCGGATCAGTAGGAGAATGCTCGACGGACCCAGTGCTAAGAGCAGTGTACCCCACCCTGGCCACCATCATCGCAGACAACCTGACCTATGCCTGTAAGTGCTGGAGCAGCCTCAACCTTGCCAGTATCCAGAGCAGCCCCTCGCCCGGACAACGAAAGATGGAAACCTCGTTATGGCTATAATCAGAACGGCATATCCAAAATAACTGCCCAAGAAATGCCCCACAGTCTCACTGTTCCCCAGAGCCCAGTTGGGATCCTTGAGGCCAGCAGCCCACTATGTGGAAGCTCGGTTTTCCTCTGCCGCTGGAATCTAGGAAGAAGAAGAGTACAGCAGGTGGATCCAGTCCAAGCGACGGAACCTGATAACTAGCAGCACCACAGACAAGCAGTGCAGGTAAATGGCAGAGCGGGCAAGGGACTTTGGGACAGTGGAACGAGATTTGGGGCATCTCAATTCCACGTTCCTGGCCGAAACATCCCCTGAGGTTTACCTGGTAAACACCAGGCAACAAGCAAGGCAGGTGGAACCAGTACATGAGTAAGGGACCCAGGTAAGGACTGACATCCATTCCACTTCCTTGGGCACCCCCAGCCCAATTTGCCCAAGATACCCTGACGGACCCTACCCTGGCCAGATATCGGGAGAAGGCGGGTTCTGACCTGGGAGGTTTAGAGGGAGAGAGGATGGAGTAAAGGGATGCTCTACTGGGTGACAGAAGGAAAGGGGCCCCATCATGTACCAAGTGACAGCAGGTGGTGCCACAACCCTATCAGCACCAACTGCTTAACGTTTGGCATGATAATCCCCTTGCCACACACTTCAGTGTCACTAAAACCCACCATCATATTACCCCAGCTTTTCTAGCCCGGGATCATGGGGGACATTTGGAACTATTGCCATACATGTGATACCTGTCAGAGGGTGGGAAAGTGGGGTGACAGTAGTAAAGCTTCCCTGTACCCATTACCCATCATATCTGAACCATTTAGTAGGATTGCTGTAGACCTGGTCGGATCACTACCCCGCCCCAGTTCCCCTAGAAAGAGAGATATCTTATCAGTTGTGGACTATGCCTCCGTTACCCGGAGGCAATCCCCCTGACTAACATCCACAAAGAGACAGTGGCTGATGCCCTGATCCGGATCTTTACCAAGGTGGGTTCCCCCAAGGAGATTCTCTCAGATCAAGGTACCCAGTTTACCACTGACCTGACCCAGCAGCTATGGGAGCTATGCAGGATAAAGCCCCTGCACAGTTCTCCCTACCACCTCCAGCCTAACGGACTGTGTGAGCAGTTCAATGGGACGCTGAAGCAGCTGCTTTGGTCATTTACAACCTCTCAGAGGAACTGGGAGAACTTCCTGCTGCACCTCCTGATCGCGTACTAGGAGGTGCCACAGGAATCTATGGGATTCTCCCCCTTGGAGTTATTACATGGGAGACGGGTGAGTGGGCCATTAGATTTACTTAGAATCTACTGGGAAAAGGGGGAGGGGGCTGAGGACACCTCTACCAAAGAGTATGTGCTGGCATTGAGGGACTGGCTGAAAGACCTGACAGACTCCGTCCGGGAGCATCTTCAGTACGAGCAGTGGTACGACCGTAACGCCCAGAATAGCACCCTTGCAGTGGGGCAGAGAGATGTTGCCCTCAAGCCAGCCAAGACAGCTAAGCCACAGGCAACTTGGCAATGACCCTACAAGGTTGTGCAGCAGCTCTGCGACACCACCTACCTGGTAGCTACATTCAGATGAGAGAGTCCAGCGGACTTTCCATGTAAACATGCTCAAAGCGTACCAGGAAAGGTCAGAAGATGTAGCTGCCATATGTGGAGGACTAGGAGAGTTTTCCCCTGCCGGAGCTCGCTAGGCGTGCTAGGGACAGTGTAGGGTTGGAGGCAGTCAAGATAGATGATCAGTGTGATGTATGTCACTTTGGAGATGTGGTACATGGAACTGGAGATGTATTGGGGGGTGCAGGTCTGATGTTCTATATCATTTTAATGCCCTCGTGTGCAGAATGTTTGTGTAATCTTTGTTATGTAAGAATAATGTTATTGCCTATTGTATGTTCTGTGTGTATCTTGTTATCTGCTGATATGATTGCTCTCGGGAATGTGTTAATATCTGTTTATATTTGAAGAGTTTGCTAATCTGCTTTGACAGGCAAACACTGTCCCATGAATTGCTGTCTTTAGACTGTAATCATGTTCATCGCAATTGTCCTGTCTGTCTAGGAATGTTGAGTGAATGTTTATTCCATTCTAGGGACAGGTTTTGTGCATGTAAATGACCCATGTTTGACAATATAATTATCTGTGCCTATCCTCAATTAAAAGAGTTCCATTCTGACCCTGAAAACCTCCTGATGTACAGCCTCGTCTTATTTCTGGGGGGATGCTAGCAGGCGCTCTACGTGTCCCAGTCCTTAAGCTTCTTCTGACAACAAGTGGGAGGCACAAGAGCCTGCCTGAGGAGAACACGGGAAGGGGGGGGGTCCTTCAAGGAAGTGGCATTGACATATGTGACCCGGTTGGGATACTGAGATCTGTTACACTGGTGGCAGTGGTGGGATTTGTTTCCTGTTATTGGGGACCTTTTGCCGTGGATGGAACAACAGTACTGGATATTAAAGAAATGACCAAAAGGCACAGGTGTCGTGGAACCCAGAACATGATTGAGACTGTCGAGGAGGTAAAAAGACGCCTGAAACAATATGGCCCGAGCTCCAGCATGGACCGGTTCCAGAGCATTTGGAATGAGGTGTGCTTGTTTTGCACAATGGCGCGCTATACGGGACCAGGAAGATTTTAACCCTCTGGACATGGAGAATAATGAGTACAAGGTCACAGGCTGGATTAAGCCAGTAGACGTTCATAGCCAGGAGGAGAAGTGGCCGGGCGCAGCACCATACACCCAAAGGGTGTCTACAGACTTGGATTGGCAGAGACCAGGGATCTTGAAAACATTGGCTTCTGCCAACGCCAATAGCCAGACAAAATAAGACAAAACATGCCTCCGCACCAACCATGACTGTCATCCCACCTCTACATCTAAGACTAAAAAGCAGCAGAGGGGTAGATGGGTGAAAGAAATGGAGGAGGAGCTGGAGGGAGAATCCAAACTTCTTGACAACCTTCAAAGGGAGGTAGAGACTTTGAGATGGCAAAAAGACTCTGCCACCCAGACAGAGAGAGAGACTAGCCTACAACTGCACCGGCTACATGATCAACTGCAAGATGGCCAGAGAGAGCTGGATGAGATGAGACAGAGATGCTGCGGAGGCTAATGAACAAAGCCTGGAGATGGAGATCACAGGCTTATGGGACTTAACTTACAATATATTATTATTAAATTTTGTAACCAGTTCATTTTGCTGTTGGATTCTCACATTTTTATTTGACCAATGAGGTCGGTCGTGTCATGGTGGTGGGGGGGGGGGGGTTTAGTGGCCATTGCAAGTAAACCAAAAATCTCCTTTTTTAGTAAACTTCTGCTGTGAAATGTTATTCACATGAGATAAATATGTATCAGAATCTGTCAAAATATTCACTGGACTTTAACCTTTTTATCAGTCTGTCCCTTTAACTGTATCCATATCTATACCTGTACCTGTCTGTATCTAAATCTATACCTGCACCTGTCTGTATCCATATCTATACCTGCACCTGTCTGTATCCATATCTATATCTGCACCTGTCTGTATCCATATCTATACCTGCACCTGTCTGTATCTAAATCTATACCTGCACCTGTCTGTATCCATATCTATACCTGCACCTGTCTGTATCTAAATCTATACCTGCACCTGTCTGTATCCATATCTATACCTGCACCTGTCTGTATCCATATCTATACCTGCACCTGTCTGTATCCATATCTATATCTATACCTGCACCTGTCTGTATCCATATCTATACCTGCACCTGTCTGTATCCATATCTATATCTGCACCTGTCTGTATCCATATCTATATCTATACCTGCACCTGTCTGTATCCATATCTATATCTGCACCTGTCTGTATCCATATCTATATCTATACCTGCACCTGTCTGTATCCATATCTATATCTATACCTGCACCTGTCTGTATCCATATCTATATCTATACCTGCACCTGTCTGTATCCAAATCTATATCTATACCTGCACCTGTCTGTATCCATATCTATACCTGCACCTGTCTGTAACCATATCTATACCTGCACCTGTCTGTATCCATATATATACCTGCACCTGTCTGTATCCATATCTCTAACTGCACCTGTCTGTATCCATATCTATACCTGCACCTGTCTGTATCTAAATCTATACCTGCACCTGTCTGTATCCAAATCTATGGAAAGGCGCGTCGGGTGCTCTCTTGAGAGCAGGGTAGTTCATTTGGAATCTCTCCTTGGTAGGATCGCCGTATTCACACGGTCTTATTGTTTTGGCTAGCACCCTTTCCCCAAATCTCCTATATGTGCTTTCTTCATGAGTTGATACTGCGGATTATAAATTGCTAAGCCTTATTACTTCTAGCATACTAGAACTGCTGAACGGATCAGCTACCCTGCAGTAGGGATGTGCACCGATTTTTTTTTCGGTTCGATTCGATTTTTCAAATTTTTAAACTTTTCGATTCGGCTCGTTTCGACTGCTTTCTGTTTCGATTCGGTTCGGCTCGATTCGTTTTTCGGGTACATTTATTTTTCGGAATATCGACCATTTTTCGTATTTTCGGGTCACTTTACTAGGTTTCTGTATCGACTTTTCGTTATTTCGGAAATTTTCGTTTTTCGGAATTGTACATGGTTTTCGGTATATATATCGACTATTTTTCGTATTTTCGTGTCACTTTGCTCGTTTTTTGGTTATCGGCTTTTCGCTATTTCGGAAATTTTCGTTTTTTTCGGAACATCTGTTCTCCTCGTTTCAAAGCTGTCTAACTCTATTGCCCCAGCAGTCCAGCACATGGATTTTGCCCCAGCACATGGATTTTGCCCAGCACATGGATTTGCCCCAGCTCATGGATTTGCCCCAGCTCATAGGATATTGCCCCAGCACATGGATTTGCCCCAGCTTATGGATTTGCCCCAGCTCATGGATTTGCCCCAGCACATGGATTTGCCCCAGCACATGGATGCCCCAGCTCATGGATTTGCCCCAGCACATGGATTTGCCCCAGCTCATGGATTTGCCCCAGCACATGGATTTGCCCCAGCACATGGATTTGCCCCAGCACATAGGATATTGCCCCAGCTCACACATGGATTTGCCCCAGCACATGGATTTGCCCCAGCACATGGATGCCCCAGCACATGGATTTGCCCCAGCACATGGATTTGCCCCAGCTTATGGATTTGCCCCAGCTCATGGATTTGCCCCAGCTCATGAATTTGCCCCAGCACATGGATTTGCCCCAGCACATAGGATATTGCCCCAGCTCACACATGGATTTGCCCCAGCACATGGATTTGCCCCAGCAGATGGATTTGCCCCAGCTCATAGGATATTGCCCCAGCTCACGGATTTGTCCCAGCACATTGATTTGCCCCAGCACATTGATTTGCCCCAGCACATTGATTTGCCCCAGCACATTGATTTGCCCCAGCACATGGATATTGCCCCAGCACATGGATTTGCCCCAGCACATGGATTTGCCCCAGCACATGGATGCCCCAGCTCATGGATTTGCCCCAGCACATGGATTTTCCCCAGCACATGGATTTGCCCCAGCTCATTGATTTGCCCCAGCACATTTACAAAGACAAAATTTACAGAATCAGCGATATAACCGATAATAGTTAAATAAACGATGTTCAGAATTACCGAAATGGAACCGAAATCCCGAATGGAACCGAAATCATGAATAGAGGGAAAATAAATTTCGATTTGACACATTTCAAGTCCATTCGAAAATTCAGAAAATTTTTCGATTTGGCTCGTAAAATTTTCGGATTTGCCGTTTTCGGAAATTTTGGGTTTTTCGGAAAGTCTGTTCTCGTTTCAAAGCAATAGATTTCGATTTGACACATTTCAAGTCCATTCGGAAAACATTTCGGATTTGACTTTTTTGGATCTAAAAAATTTCGGAATTTCGGCCGCATCGAAAGACCCGAATCGGGAAATTTCGTGAAAAGTCTGAAATTCCGAAACGCACATCCCTACCCTGCAGGGGTAGCTCCGTCTGCGGCGCCGAGTCTTGCTGGAGAGCTTAGCCGGGTAGCGAGCTAGCAAGGTGGGAGAGAGATTGGCAGCGGTCCTTGGATGATCTGGAAGCGAAGGATTCAGTAAAGCTGGCTTCTTCAGTGATTATGCCCTGCCCAAATACTAGTCGTGACTCAGTACAGGTTTGAAGGCACGTGAGCTGCTGAAACGCGTATCCACCACTCGCTCTCTTCCCCCCCCCCATTTTAGACTTTTTTCAATAAACCACGTTTTTTAAATCTATCAAAATCGTGGATTTGTTGTTTCTTGGTCTACATTGTACCTCACCTTTTTTCCACCTATCTACTTGAGCCAGTAGAAGACCGCTAAAGAGGTGACAGTGCCCACCGATCAAGGAGCACCACACGCTATTAAGTCGAGCCTGGAACAAGGCTCCAACATTGAGGTGAACAAGAGCACTAAAAAGAAGGGAAGAGGCCACTCTATATTTGGCCCAATGCACTGCAAACCAGAGCCTGGACTACATAGGCTCTGGAAAGTGTAAGTGTTCATTTTTTCGCACATTCCCACGATCAATATATCCAGACAGTATTGCACTATTTTTCTCTCTCTCTCTCTTTTTCCGAGAATGTGGAATTCACTAGACTGTTGGACCCACTAGGACATCAAGGATAAGATTCGTTTCCCCTTCCTTCCAAGGATTTCCATACATGGACATAAAGAGTGAGAGGCATACATAAACGAGACTTTTTTTCACTCACGAATAGACTGTCCTTTTAGACATTTGCACCATTCTGGACTATCATTATTTGTGCCATTGAATTGTACATGATATATGCACTTCGCACAAAGTACGTGTTTTTATGAATTTCAAGATTCACTTTATTTGAAATCATAGCACTTTTTCACAGTACGCTTTTGACGTGCACAACGTTTTAGCTGTCATTTGCACTATATGCACTTTTGATTGCATTCTGCACTTTTCTAGTGTTCACTTTAAGATAGCACTTTATCATTGGTCTGTTTTAGACTGTGCATTTCAACTGTTTTTCCAGAATATTCTTATATATATTACTGTATTAACGCACACCAATTTCTCTTGCGCCACTGGAGTAACCCCTATTCCATTTCGTATCTTCAACACATTTCTGTCGAGGTTTCGTGTCTCTCCCAGTAGGCTGCATATATATCTAAACCACCCTCTATACTCTAGCGCCTCCTCCGTACTACATTTTCATGTATCCAAATCTATACCTGCACCTGTCTATATCCATATCTATACCTGTACTTGTCTGTATCCATATATATACCTGCACCTGTCTGTATCCATATCTATACCTGCACCTGTCTGTATCCATATCTATACCTGCACCTGACTGTATCCATATCTATACCTGCACCTGACTGTATCCATATCTATACCTGCACCTGACTGTATCCATATCTATACCTGCACCTGTCTGTATCCATATCTATACCTGCACCTGTCTGTATCCATATCTATACCTGCACCTGTCTGTATCCACATCTATACCTGCACCTGTCTGTATCCATATCTATACCTGCACCTGACTGTATCCATATCTATACCTGCACCTGTCTGTATCCATATCTATACCTGCACCTGTCTGTATCCATATCTATACCTGCACCTGACTGTATCCATATCTATACCTGCACCTGACTGTATCTAAATCTATACCTGCACCTGACTGTATCCATATCTATACCTGCACCTGTCTGTATCTAAATCTATACCTGCACCTGTCTGTATCCATATCTATACCTGCACCTGTCTGTATCCACATCTATACCTGCACCTGTCTGTATCCATATCTATACCTGCACCTGACTGTATCCATATCTATACCTGCACCTGTCTGTATCCATATCTATACCTGCACCTGTCTGTATCCATATCTATACCTGCACCTGACTGTATCCATATCTATACCTGCACCTGTCTGTATCCAAATCTATACCTGCACCTGTCTGTATCCATATCTATACCTGCACCTGTCTGTATCTAAATCTATACCTGCACCTGTCTGTATCCATATCTATATCTATACCTGCACCTGTCTGTATCCATATCTATACCTGCACCTGACTGTATCCATATCTATACCTGCACCTGTCTGTATCCATATCTATATCTATACCTGCACCTGTCTGTATCCATATCTATACCTGCACCTGTCTGTATCCATATCTATACCTGCACCTGTCTGTATCCATATCTATACCTGCACCTGTCTGTATCCAAATCTATACCTGCACCTGTCTGTATCTAAATCTATACCTGCACCTGTCTGTATCCATATCTATACCTGCACCTGTCTGTATCCAAATCTATACCTGCACCTGTCTGTATCCATATCTATACCTGCGCCTGTCTGTATCCATATCTATACCTGCACCTGTCTGTATCCATATCTATACCTGCACCTGACTGTATCCATATCTATACCTGCACCTGTCTGTATCCATATCTATACCTGCACCTGACTGTATCCATATCTATACCTGCACCTGTCTGTATCCATATCTATACCTGCACCTGACTGTATATAAATCTATACCTGCACCTGACTGTATCCATATCTATACCTGCACCTGTCTGTATCCATATCTATACCTGCACCTGTCTGTATCCATATCTATACCTTCACCTGACTGTATACATATCTATACCTGCACCTGTCTGTATCCATATCTATACCTGCACCTGACTGTATCCATATCTATACCTGCACCTGACTGTATCCATATCTATACCTGCACCTGTCTGTATCCATATCTATACCTGCACCTTGCATACAATGCTTGGTTGTGTAGGGAGAGGTATTAGCAGTAGGAAAAGGGAAGTGCTCATGCCACTGTACAGAGCACTGGTGAGACCTCACTTGGAGTACTGTGTGCAGTACTGGAGACCGTATCTCCAGAAGGATATAGACATCTTAGAGAGAGTTCAGAGAAGGGCTACTAAAATGGTGTACGGCTTGAAGGAGAAAAGTTACCAGGAAAGGCTTAATGATCTTAACATGTACAGCTTGGAAAAAAGACGAGACAGAGGAGATATGATAGAAACATTTAAATACGTAAAGGGAATCCACAAGGTAGAGGAAGGGAGTATATTTAAAAGGAAACAAAGTAGCAAAACAAGAGGACATAGTCTTAGATTAGAGGGTCAAAGGTTTAAAAGTAACATCAGGAAGCATTATTTTACTGAGAGGGTGGTGGATACATGGAACAGTCTTCCAGTTGAAGTGGTAGAGGCCAAAACAGTAATTGAATTTAAGCAGGCATGGGATAGGCATAAGGCTATCCTAAACAAAAGATAAATCCAGGTAAAGTATCCATGTAATTGGGCAACTAGATGGGCCGAAAGGTTCTTATCTGCCGACATTTTTCTATGTTTCTATGTTTCTATACACAGCACTTAGCCCCCAGAATAATATTAACAGCACTGGACCCCCAGAATAATATGCACAGCACTGGACCCCCAGTATAATATACACAGCACTGAGCTCCCAGAATAATATACCCAGCACTGGACCCCCAGAATAATATACCCAGCACTGGACCCCCAGAATAATATACCCAGCACTAGTTATATGGATATATTTGCCCACAGCTCACGTAGATATATTTGCCCCCCGCTCACAAGGATATATTGCACCCAGCTCACAAGGATATATTGCCCCCAGTTCATATGGATACATTGCCCCAGCTTACATGGATATATTGTCCCAAACTCACACATGGATATATACATTGCCCCCCGCAGCTCACACATGGATATATATTGCCCCAGCAGCTCACACATGGATATATATTGCCCCAGCAACACACATATGGATATATATTGCACCCAACAGCTCACAAATGGATATATATTGCCCCCAGCAGCACACACATGGATATATATCTCCCCAGCAGCTCACACATGGATATATATTGCCCCCAGCAGCTCACAGGTGGATATATATTGCCCCCAGCAACTCACGCATGGATATATATTGCCCCCAGCAACTCACGCATGGATATATATTGCCCCAGCAACTCACACATGGATATATATTGCCCCCAGCAGCTCACACATGGAAATATATTGCCCCCAGCAGCTCACACATGGATATATATTGCCCCCCGCTCAAATGGATATATTTGCCTCCAGCTCACATGGGTATATATTGCCCCCAGCTCACATGGGTATATTTTGCCCCCAGCTCTCATGGGTATATATTGTCCTCCAGATCACATGGGTATATTTGCCGCCCAGCTCTCATGGGTATATCTGCCCTCAGCTCACATGGGTATATCTGCCCCCGCTCTAATGGGTATATTTGCCCCCATTTCTCACCTCCTCCTTTGCTGGGGGCATTCTTGTCTTCTCCCCACGAGGCGAGCAGCCGCTGACACAATGCAGCTAGGCCGCTCGCCAGGAACCACCTGACCAGCCGCGTTCTCGCGAGAACGCGCGCTGGTGAGGTGGGAGGGTCCTCCTATCCCAGGCGAGAGGCCAAGCTGCATCATGCCAGAGGCCACTCGCCTAGTGGGGAGAGGAGAAGAATGCCCCCCCCACTGGATCCACCCCTGTGCCGCTCGCATCTGGTCCACCAGCCTGCCGAAATCTTGGGCTCAGGCCACAGCGGGAACCTATGTTCCCACTGTGGGAGAAGTGCGGGAACACCATTCCCTCTGTGGGAGAAGTGAGAGAACGCCGTTCCCGCAGGACTCGAGCCCTGCCTGCACCTGTCTGTATATTATATATATATATATATATATATATACCTACACCTGTCTGTATCCAAATCTATACCTGCACCTGTCTGTATCCAAATCTATATATATATATATATACCTGCACCTGTCTGTATCCAAATCTATATCTATACCTGCACATGTCTGTATCCAAATCTATACCTGCACCTGTCTGTATCCAAATCTATATCTATACCTGCACCTGTCTGTATCCAAATCTATACCTGCACCTGTCTGTATCCAAATCTATATATATATACCTGCACCTGTCTGTATCCAAATCTATATCTATACCTGCACCTGTCTGTATCCAAATCTATATATATACCTGCACCTGTCTGTATCCAAATCTATACCTGCACCTGTCTGTATCCAAATCTATATCTATACCTGCACCTGTCTGTATCCAAATCTATATCTATACCTGCACCTGTTTGTATCCAAATCTATACCTGCACCTGTCTGTATCCATATCTATACCTGCACCTGTCTGTATCCATATCTATACCTGCACCTGTCTGTATCCAAATCTATACCTGCACCTGTCTGTATCCATATCTATACCTGCACCTGTCTGTATCCAAATCTATACCTGCACCTGTCTGTATCCAAATCTATATATATATACCTGCACCTGTCTGTATCCAAATCTATATATATACCTGCACCTGTCTGTATCCAAATCTATATCTATACCTGCACCTGTCTGTATCCAAATCTATATATATACCTGCACCTGTCTGTATCCAAATCTATACCTGCACCTGTCTGTATCCAAATCTATATATATATACCTGCACCTGTCTGTATCCAAACCTATATCTATACCTGCACCTGTCTGTATCCAAATCTATACCTGCACCTGTCTGTATCCAAATCTATATCTATACCTGCACCTGTCTGTATCCAAATCTATATCTATACCTGCACCTGTCTGTATCCAAATCTATATATATACACCTGCACCTGTCTGTATCCAAATCTATACCTGCACCTGTCTGTATCCATATCTATACCTGCACCTGTCTGTATCCATATCTATACCTGCACCTGTCTGTATCCATATCTATACCTGCACCTGTCTGTATCCAAATCTATACCTGCACCTGTCTGTATCCAAATCTATATATATATATACCTGCACCTGTCTGTATCCAAATCTATATCTATACCTGCACATGTCTGTATCCAAATCTATACCTGCACCTGTCTGTATCCAAATCTATATCTATACCTGCACCTGTCTGTATCCAAATCTATATATATACCTGCACCTGTCTGTATCCAAATCTATATCTATACCTGCACCTGTCTGTATCCAAATCTATATCTATACCTGCACATGTCTGTATCCAAATCTATACCTGCACCTGTCTGTATCCAAATCTATATCTATACCTGCCCTGTCTGTATCCAAATCTATATATATACCTGCACCTGTCTGTATCCAAATCTATACCTGCACCTGTCTGTATCCAAATCTATATATATATACCTGCACCTGTCTGTATCCAAATCTATATCTATACCTGCACCTGTCTGTATCCAAATCTATATATATACCTGCACCTGTCTGTATCCAAATCTATATCTATACCTGCACCTGTCTGTATCCAAATCTATATCTATACCTGCACCTGTCTGTATCCAAATCTATATCTATACCTGCACCTGTCTGTATCCAAATCTATATCTATACCTGCACCTGTCTGTATCCAAATCTATATCTATACCTGCACCTGTCTGTATCCAAATCTATATCTATACCTGCACCTGTCTGTATCCAAATCTATATCTATACCTGCACCTGTCTGTATCCAAATCTATATCTATACCTGCACCTGTCTGTATCCAAATCTATATCTATACCTGCACCTGTCTGTAGCCAAATCTATATCTATACCTGCACCTGTCTGTATCCAAATCTATACCTGCACCTGTCTGTATCCAAATCTATATCTATACCTGCACCTGTTTGTATCCAAATCTATACCTGCACCTGTCTGTATCCATATCTATACCTGCACCTGTCTGTATCCAAATCTATACCTGCACCTGTCTGTATCCATATATATACCTGCACCTGTCTGTATCCAAATCTATACCTGCACCTGTCTGTATCCATATCTATACCTGCAACTGTCTGTATCCATATCTATACCTGCACCTGTCTGTATCCATATCTATACCTGCACCTGTCTGTATCCATATATATACCTGCACCTGTCTGTATCCAAATCTATACCTGCACCTGACTGTATCCATATCTATACCTGCACCTGTCTGTATCCAAATCTATATATATACCTGCACCTGTCTGTATCTAAATCTATACCTGCACCTGTCTGTATCCATATATATACCTGCACCTGTCTGTATCCAAATCTATATATATACCTGCACCTGTCTGTATCCAAATCTATACCTGCACCTGTCTGTATCCAAATCTATATATATATACCTGCACCTGTCTGTATCCAAATCTATATCTATACCTGCACCTGTCTGTATCCAAATCTATATCTATACCTGCACCTGTCTGTATCCAAATCTATATCTATACCTGCACCTGTCTGTATCCAAATCTATATCTATACCTGCACCTGTCTGTATCCAAATCTATATCTATACCTGCACCTGTCTGTATCCATATCTATACCTGCACCTGTCTGTATCCAAATCTATATCTATACCTGCACCTGTTTGTATCCAAATCTATACCTGCACCTGTCTGTATCCATATCTATACCTGCACCTGTCTGTATCCATATCTATACCTGCACCTGTCTGTATCCAAATCTATACCTGCACCTGTCTGTATCCATATCTATACCTGCACCTGTCTGTATCCATATCTATACCTGCAACTGTCTGTATCCATATCTATACCTGCACCTGTCTGTATCCATATCTATACCTGCACCTGTCTGTATCCAAATCTATACCTGCACCTGTCTGTATCCATATCTATACCTGCACCTGTCTGTATCTATATCTATACCTGCACCTGTCTGTATCCATATATATACCTGCACCTGTCTGTATCCAAATCTATACCTGCACCTGTCTGTATCCATATCTATACCTGCACCTGTCTGTATCCAAATCTATACCTGCACCTGTCTGTATCCATATCTATACCTGCACCTGTCTGTATCCATATCTGTACCTGCACCTGTCTGTATCCAAATCTATACCTGCACCTGTCTGTATCCAAATCTATATCTATACCTGCACCTGTCTGTATCCAAATCTATATCTATACCTGCACCTGTCTGTATCCAAATCTATATCTATACCTGCACCTGTCTGTAGCCAAATCTATATCTATACCTGCACCTGTCTGTATCCAAATCTATATCTATACCTGCACCTGTCTGTATCCAAATCTATACCTGCACCTGTCTGTATCCATATCTATACCTGCACCTGTCTGTATCCAAATCTATATCTATACCTGCACCTGTTTGTATCCAAATCTATACCTGCACCTGTCTGTATCCATATCTATACCTGCACCTGTCTGTATCCAAATCTATACCTGCACCTGTCTGTATCCATATATATACCTGCACCTGTCTGTATCCAAATCTATACCTGCACCTGTCTGTATCCATATCTATACCTGCACCTGTCTGTATCCAAATCTATACCTGCACCTGTCTGTATCCATATATATACCTGCACCTGTCTGTATCCATATCTATACCTGCACCTGTCTGTATCCAAATCTATACCTGCACCTGACTGTATCCATATCTATACCTGCACCTGTCTGTATCCAAATCTATATATATACCTGCACCTGTCTGTATCTAAATCTATACCTGCACCTGTCTGTATCCATATATATACCTGCACCTGTCTGTATCCAAATCTATATATATACCTGCACCTGTCTGTATCCAAATCTATATATATACCTGCACCTGTCTGTATCCAAATCTATACCTGCACCTGTCTGTATCCAAATCTATATATATATACCTGCACCTGTCTGTATCCAAATCTATATCTATACCTGCACCTGTCTGTATCCAAATCTATATCCATACCTGCACCTGTCTGTATCCAAATCTATATCTATACCTGCACCTGTCTGTATCCAAATCTATATCTATACCTGCACCTGTCTGTATCCAAATCTATATCTATACCTGCACCTGTCTGTATCCATATCTATACCTGCACCTGTCTGTATCCAAATCTATATCTATACCTGCACCTGTTTGTATCCAAATCTATACCTGCACCTGTCTGTATCCATATCTATACCTGCACCTGTCTGTATCCATATCTATACCTGCAACTGTCTGTATCCATATCTATACCTGCACCTGTCTGTATCCATATCTATACCTGCACCTGTCTGTATCTATATCTATACCTGCACCTGTCTGTATCCAAATCTATACCTGCACCTGTCTGTATCCATATCTATACCTGCACCTGTCTGTATCCATATCTATACCTGCAACTGTCTGTATCCATATCTATACCTGCACCTGTCTGTATCCATATCTATACCTGCACCTGTCTGTATCCAAATCTATACCTGCACCTGTCTGTATCCATATCTATACCTGCACCTGTCTGTATCTATATCTATACCTGCACCTGTCTGTATCCAAATCTATACCTGCACCTGTCTGTATCCATATCTATACCTGCACCTGTCTGTATCCATATCTATACCTGCAACTGTCTGTATCCATATCTATACCTGCACCTGTCTGTATCCATATCTATACCTGCACCTGTCTGTATCTATATCTATACCTGCACCTGTCTGTATCCATATATATACCTGCACCTGTCTGTATCCAAATCTATACCTGCACCTGTCTGTATCCAAATCTATACCTGCACCTGTCTGTATCCATATATATACCTGCACCTGTCTGTATCTAACTCTATACCTGCACCTGTCTGTATCCATATATATACCTGCACCTGACTGTATCCATATCTATACCTGCACCTGTCTGTATCCAAATCTATACCTGCACCTGTCTGTATCCATATCTATACCTGCACCTGTCTGTATCCAAATCTATATCTATACCTGCACCTGTTTGTATCCAAATCTATATCTATACCTGCACCTGTTTGTATCCAAATCTATACCTGCACCTGTCTGTATCCAAATCTATACCTGCACCTGTCTGTATCCATATCTATACCTGCACCTGTCTGTATCCAAATCTATATCTATACCTGCACCTGTTTGTATCCAAATCTATATCTATACCTGCACCTGTTTGTATCCAAATCTATACCTGCACCTGTCTGTATCCAAATCTATACCTGCACCTGTCTGTATCCATATCTATACCTGCACCTGTCTGTATCCATATCTATACCTGCACCTGTCTGTATCCATATATATATACCTGCACCTGTCTGTATCTAAATCTATACCTGCACCTGTCTGTATCCATATATATATCTATATCTGCACCTGTCTGTATCCGTATCTATACCTGCACCTGTCTGTATCCAAATCTATATCTATACCTGCACCTGTCTGTATCCAAATCTATATCTATACCTGCACCTGTCTGTATCCATATCTATACCTGCACCTGTCTGTATCCATATATATACCTGCACCTGTCTGTATCTAAATCTATACCTGCACCTGTCTGTATCCATATCTATACCTGCACCTGTCTGTATCCATATCTATACCTGCACCTGACTGTATCCATATCTATACCTGCACCTGTCTGTATCCATATATATACCTGCACCTGTCTGTATCTAAATCTATACCTGCACCTGTCTGTATCCATATATATATCTATATCTGCACCTGTCTGTATCCGTATCTATACCTGCACCTGTCTGTATCCATATCTATACCTGCACCTGTCTGTATCCATATATATACCTGCACCTGTCTGTATCCATATCTATACCTGCACCTGTCTGTATCCATATCTATACCTGCACCTGTCTGTATCCATATCTATACCTGCCTGTATCTAAATCTATACCTGCACCTGTCTGTATCCAAATCTATATCTATACCTGCACCTGTCTGTATCCAAATCTATATCTATACCTGCACCTGTCTGTATCCAAATCTATATCTATACCTGCACCTGTTTGTATCCAAATCTATATCTATACCTGCACCTGTCTGTATCCAAATCTATATCTATACCTGCACCTGTCTGTATCCAAATCTATATCTATACCTGCACCTGTTTGTATCCAAATCTATATCTATACCTGCACCTGTTTGTATCCAAATCTATATCTATACCTGCACCTGTCTGTATCCATATCTATACCTGCACCTGTCTGTATCCATATCTATACCTGCACCTGTCTGTATCCATATCTATACCTGCACCTGTCTGTATCCATATATATACCTGCACCTGTCTGTATCTAAATCTATACCTGCACCTGTCTGTATCCATATCTATACCTGCACCTGTCTGTATCCATATATATACCTGCACCTGTCTGTATCCATATCTATATCTGCACCTGTCTGTATCCGTATCTATACCTGCACCTGTCTGTATCCATATCTATACCTGCACCTGTCTGTATCCATATCTATACCTGCACCTGTCTGTATCCATATATATACCTGCACCTGTCTGTATCCATATCTATATCTGCACCTGTCTGTATCCATATCTATACCTGCACCTGTCTGTATCCATATCTATACCTGCACCTGTCTGTATCCATATCTATACCTGCACCTGTCTGTATCCATATCTATACTGCACCTGTCTGTATCCATATATATATACCTGCACCTGTCTGTATCCATATCTATACCTGCACCTGTCTGTATCTATATCTATATCTGCACCTGACTGTATATAAATCTATACCTGTACCCAGGGGTTAAATCCTGGGAAACAAAGTGAGGGAACTCACCCACAAATTCCACAACCCCTATTACCTGAAGAAAAAATATTTATATCATGAGTATAGCAGGATGTGTGATACCATTTTTATTGGATTAACATTACGTTTAAAAGAGAAGCTTTCAAGAATGTAACCTCTCCTCTTCAGGTCTGGAAACTATACTGATCAGTGAAAGGTATCACTACGTACAGGTATACTCGTGATTTTGGCAACTGGACTAACACGTTATATATAATATATATATATCACATACATATATATATATATATATCAAGGCACAGACCCCCCCAGAATTATATACACAGGCATTGGACCTCCAGAATAATATACCAAGCACTGGACCCCAAGAATAATATACACAGCACTGAGCCCCCAGAATAATATACACAACACTGAGCCCCCCAGAATAATATACACAGCACTGAGCCCCCAGAATAATATGAACAGCACTGGACCCCTAGAATAATATACACAGCACTGAGCCCCCAGAATAATATGCACAGCACTGGACCCCAGAATTATATACACAGCACGTAGATATATTTGCCCACAGCTCACATGGATATATTGCCCCCAGCTCACACATGGATATATTGCCCCCAGCTCACACATGGATATATTGCCCCCAGCTCACACATGGATATATTGCCCCCAGCTCACAAGGATATATTGCCCCCAGCTCACATGAATATATTGCCCCCAGCTCACATGGATATATTGCCCCCAGCAGCTCACACATGGATATATATTGTCCCCAGCAGCTCACACGTCAGGGGTGTGGAAATTTAAAAAAAATTTACTTGTCCAACGGACTAAGTAGTAGTCCAATCTACTTGTCCCTCAGGACGATCAACTTGTCCTTATAATTTCAACAAAATAGTGTTTAAATAGAGGTCTTTATTCATAACAGCCTAGAGAGGCAGTGTCAGATACATGTGATGGATAAAGACCTATATTTAAACACTATTTTGTTGTGTGTATCTATGTATATGTATGTATATATATGTGTGTGTATGTGTATATATCTATATATATCTATATATATCGAAAAAGTAGAACAGGTTCAGATGATTAGTGGAAAACCACTGTCAAAGAGCCTTCGAAAAGGTTGGGGTTAATAGGTATTAATAATTTTATTATTGGACAATGCCAAACAAACAACATATAGATAGTTATAAAACAAGACATGATTTCACATGAGTATTATAAACGAACAATGGTAACATCATTATGGACTGAAGTGACATCAACATGATTGGTAAATACAGATATAAATAAATAGTTGGTCAAAAACCCGTTGTGATAGTTATTCCGTGTGAGTGATAGTGCTACCTCACCAGTAGAACATCATAGACTGAATTAAATCCAAAAGTGATTGGTGGTCTCTGGTGGTTTATAGTGAGAAAACAAGATAGTGTCTCAAAAGAGGCATTTGTTTGTACCTGTAAACACTTGATGGTAATAGTATAAATACAAGCTGGGCTAATAAGAGGGGAGACAATTTGTTTGTCCCTAATCTTGGAAAAACCTCTAATATTAAATAAATTCGAGATATAGGGGTAACAATGATGGTAAATTGGCCCTCAATCAAAATGGTGAGGCAAAACAGATGTCTGCAACGTGATGTCTCCGACGATATTATGATTAATTGTCAACAATGTATTTAGACGGAGATTAATATTTACCCAATAAGCAAAAAAGGGTGAATATGGACCAATTTTTATTGTTGCACAACAACAGAATAAAGGTATATTCATATATACTGGATTGTTTAGATTAAGATCAAATGATTGACTAGTATGATATCAATGGCCTTATGTCCACAAGTTGAAATATTGGTCTATATAATAATTGCTAGATTGCAACGATGTTAAATATCTACTGTCTGGTATAAACCAGGCATAATCGAAAGCCACTTCCAGATATAGAATATCACAGCAGACATAAGTATAGTAAATAGACAGCTAATGTTGTGATAATTAAGAGGTTTTGGGAAGTTAATCAAAACGATAATAGTAACACTATAGTAATTATGTATTAAGTATCGGAAGAACCTCTATAGTGATATAATATCAGCAACCTTGTATCAACAAACTAAGCAATTGGTCTATACTTAAAACAAGTTGCTAAACTGCGACAATTTTTGATATCTACTATCTGGTAGAATCCAGGCATAATTAAAGGTTACTGCCAAGTATAACAAATCATTATATCGCAATAAACGAGAATGATTTAAATAGACAGCTATTATTGCTGAAGAAAAAAATGCATTTTGTAGTTGGTTGATCCAGTATTAATGACACTGTAATAATTGCAAATTATGTATCATAAAACCTCTATAGTGATACAACTTGGTTGCGATCATACGTATGAATGGAAGATATTCAGATTGGCCATGTATACAAATACCCAGTATTGCTTATATAAGGCAGACTCTCGTAAAAGGATTATCGGCAGCCACACACCAGGTGGAGAGATTTTTTAAAAAGCGTAAGAACAGCCAGAGTATCTCTTTGTATGAGGTTTATGGCAGGTCCTCTGTTCAGCCTAGAGCTAAAGAGAGGGCAATATAAGTAGTGTCGCCAGTATAGAGCTAGACGGAAAAAACACAAGGAGAAGTGGGCTATGTCCACCAGTCCATAATGAGAATTTTAAGAAATCGATTGAAAAAGTTGTGAAAAGCAGTTAAAAAGGGTAAAGACCCATCAGTATTGTACTGCGCTCTTTTTAGAGGGTTTAATCCCATTCTTGGTTGGGGCGCCCTATCTCACTTCTCACTATCCCAGGTTTGGGACAAGTGATTTGTCGTTTTTTCTCTATCTATATATATCGTTAGGGAAGGACGCACTCCAGGGCTTAAGTAAAGAGCTAAAATTCAATACTTTATTAAGACGACGTTAAAAAGTGCCCGTAGGTACTAGGCAAATACCTTCGGGCACTTTTTAATGTCGTCTTAATAAAGCATCGAATTTTAGCTCTTTACTTAAGCCCTGGAGTGCGGCCTTCCCTAACGATTTTTACATAGATGATTTCCGGATTTTGCACCCAGGCATGTATATTTTGAGTGGATTATTTGCAGGTTGCCACTGGTTAGTTATATATCACACACACAGCTGCAATGTGTTTGTATATATACAGAGTTCTGAAATGTGTGTGTGTGTGTGTATATATATATGCTGTCTGCCAGCCATATTACCAGTCTGCCATGCACAATACCAGTTCGCCAGCCATATTACCAGTCTGCCAGCCATATTACCAGTCTGCCATGCACAATACCAGTTCGCCAGCCATATTACCAGTCCGCCAGCCATATTACCAGTCTGCCATGCACAAAACCAGTCTGCCAGCCATATTACCAGTCCGCCAGCCATATTACCAGTCTGCCATGCACAATACCAGTTCGCCAGCCATATTACCAGTCTGCCATGCACAATGCCAGTTCGCCAGCCATATTACCAGTCTGCCATGCACAATACCAGTTCGCCAGCCATATTACCAGTCTGCCATGCACAATACCAGTTCGCCAGCCATATTACCAGTCTGCCATGCACAATACCAGTCTGCCAGACATATTACCAGTTCGCCAGCCATATTACCAGTCTGCCAGCCATATTACCAGCCTGCCATGCACAATGCCAGTCTGCCATGCACAATGCTAGTCTGCCATGCACAATGCTAGTCTGCCAGCCATAATGCCAGTCTGCCAGCCATAATACCAGTGTCTCATAATACCAGTGTGCCTAAATACCAGCCTGCCATGCCATGCATACCACGTGCCATTAAATATCCGCATAATGTATACGCTACAAAAAAATGCCTGCCCAAGCCCAACACAATCTAAGGGGCCCCATGAGCTTACAATCTAAGGGGCCACATGACCTTACAATCTAAGGGGTCCCACGAGTTTACAATCTGAGGGGTCCCACGAGTTTACAACCTGAGGATCCGGTTCCCGTGAGCTTACAATCTAAGAGGGAAGAGGAACCTACTCTAATATATAAATTCCTTTGTAATGCGCTGTCAGCTGTGCGCGCCCATCACAGCTGCTCAGTTGGCCCTCCTGTTGCGGATGGGATGGCGATGGACGCGTTACAAACGTATTTATATAGAGAGATACTCTTGGATAGGACATTGGAAAGAAACTATGTGGACTTGAATTCTGACCTGGCGACAACAACAATAGACTGCGCTCTGGGCCGGCTTCCACCTAGTTATACATATAACGTAATACTAGTAAAGTACAATAATTATGCTAATGACATGGCAGTTTGTGAAGCTCTTTCCCACGTTGAGGCCTGAAGACATAATTATACTTTATAAGCACAATAATACCAATGGTGTGGCAGGGCTCACCCTCAGCGCAGAAGAGGTTAAGTATTTTGTGCCCACTGCTGTCCCTGACAGTTAATGTAATCAGAGTATAAAGAGGCGTTATATAAACCAAGCCGTTATTCCGGCACTCAACGCAAGCCACCATTGACAGAAGTGGAAAATATTTATAGGTGGGCTGAGTGTAGGTCCCTGGGCCGGTGGTAATGCCGGGGGTCTCGTCTATCGAGATGTCGGCGCACACGTCTGAGAGCTAAACACTCCACTGCTGCGCATAATATTTAGCTCAGACATTCTTTCCATTGAAAATCCCAGCCAGGGATGAAGCTTAGCCCCCGGCGCCAAGAACCACAGCGCAATCCTAGGGCACAAAACACAAGAGATGCTGCAGCCTTACACTCTCATGGCACTTCTCTTATGGTCAGATGTGATGGTTTGATGTGAAGGAGAGGACGGGCATGGGATTAGATGACGGGGGCCTAAGATTACAATACAGGGCGCGGGATTACAGGATGAGGCACAGGGCTCCAAGCTCCGATAAGAGCTTGAAAAGAGGGAGGTGTGAGGAGAGGTTAGGACGGGGCACGAGGAAAGGACAGACCACAAGGAGAAGACGGGCCACGAGAAGGGGGCTGCAAGGAAAGGAGGGGGCGAGAGGAAAAGAGAGGGGGTGCGAGGAGAGGGGGTTGCGAAGAGAAAAGGAGGGGGCGCAAGGAGAGGAGGGGGCCTGAGGAGAGGAGGGGTGCGAGAAGAGGAGTGGGGGGCACGAAGAGAGGAGAGGACAGGGCACAAGGAGGGAACAGTGTGCGTGAAGAGAACAGGGCGAGGAGAGGACAGGGGTGAGGAGAGGATGAGGGGAGGACCGAGGGAAAGGACGGGGGCGAGGAGAGGACGGGGAGCGAGGAGAGGATGGAAGGCGGGGAGAGGATGGGGCGAGGAGAGGATGAGGGGAGGATGGAGGGAAAGGACGGGGGCGAGGAGAGGACGGAGGGTGAGGAGAGGGGGCACAAGGAGAGAAGAGGGGGGATGCGAGGAGAGGGGGCATGAGGAGAGGAGAGGGGCGTGAGGGGAGGATGGGGCACGAGGAGAGGATGGGGCACGAGGAGAGGATGGGGCACGAGGAGAGAGGACGGGGCACAATGAGGGAACAGTGTGAGTGAAGAGAACAGGGCGAGGAGAGGACGGGGCGAGGAGAGGATGAGGGGAGGACGGGGGGAAAGGACGGGGGCGAGGAGAGGGTGCACAAGGAGAGAAGAGGGGGGATGCGAGGAGAGGGGGCATGAGGAGAGGGGGCGTGGAGAGGGGTGCAAGGAGAGAAGAGGGGGCACAGAGAGAAGAGGGGGCACAGAGAGAAGAGGGGGCACAGAGAGAAGAGGGGGAACAGAGAGAAGAGGGGGAACAGAGAGAAGAGGGGGCGCGAAGAAAGGGCATGAGGAGAGGAGAGGGGCGTGAGGGGAGGATGGGGCACGAGGAGAGGATGGGGCACGAGGAGAGGGCGGGGCACGAGGAGAGGTAAGCCACAAGGAGAGGAAAACCACGAGCAGAGGGTTGCGTGGAAAGGAAGGGTGGGAGGAGAAGAGATGGGGCGTGAAGAGAAGAGAGGAGGGGACATGAGGAGAGAAGGGGGTGCAAGCAGAGAGGGCGCGAGGAGAGGAAGGGGTTGGAAGAGAGGAGGGGGGCGAGAGGAGAGGAGGCATGAGGAGAGGAGTGGGCACAAGAAGAGGAGAGGAGGGAGTGCGAGACAAGGAGTGGGTGCAAGAAGAGGAGGGGATGTGTAAAGAGGAGTGGGGGCGCGGGAGAGGAAGGAGTGTGATGAGAGTAGGGGGCACAAGAAGAGGATTGGTTGGAAGAGAGGAGGGGGGCGCAAGGAGAGGAGGGGGCACGAGGGAGGCACTCACACATTGCGCACAGTAATATGTCACCACGTTGCCTCCCTGTGCCCAGGATTAAACCTGTCCTGTTATCAGACTGTGCCACCGTTTCCAGCGTGAGGTGAAGTCACTAATAAGGGACGATAACGTGAGGTGATGTTAAGAGGCTGTAAAGGGTAATGATGCAGGGAACATTGCACAGGTACAGCGAGCAGGGAGGGGGTAAGTGCTTGGTTAATACGTTCCCTTTCTTCCATCAGAACAAGGAACTCTGTGACCCCAAAAGAATGAAAGTGGTCCCAGGTCACAGTGAATTATCCCACAAGACACGGAGACGAATATTATGCTATTCTTTTCTTTACTTAAGCCAATAGCAGCAAAGAAAGAAATGACAAAATACAAAAAGTATTTTGACATAAAACGTTTCATTCGTAACAGACAATGTACAGTCCAATAGAATTAACTCTTGCGTTGCGCTGACCAATCAGCGGGCAGCTGCTCGTATATAGCTTGATGAAACCTTCTCCAAATCCTCTTTTCTTTGCTGCTCGCCGATAATGAGCTTAAATATAAAGGGAGCGTAATGTGTAATAATGAGCTTATATATAAAGGGAGCATAATGTGTAATAATGAGTTTATATATAAAGGGAGCGTAATGTGTAATAATTAGCTTATATATAAAGGGAGCGTAATGCGCAATAATGTGTTTATATATAAAGGGAGCGTAATGTGTAATAATGATCTTATATATAAAGGGAGCGTAATGTGTAATAATGAGCTTATATATAAAGGGAGCGTAATGCGCAATAATGTGTTTATATATAAAGGGAGCGTAATGTGTAATAATGATCTTATATATAAAGGGAGCGTAATGTGTAATAATGAGCTTATATATAAAGGGAGAGTAATGTGTATTAATGAGCACATATATAAAGGGAGCGTAATCTGTAATAATGAGTTTATATATAAAGGGAGTGTAATGCGTAATAATGAGCATATATATAAACGGAATATAATGTGTAATAATGAGCTTATATATAAAGGGAGCATAATTTGTAATAATGAGTTTATATATAAAGGGAGCGTAATGTGTAATAATGAGCTTATATATAAAGGGAGCGTAATGTGCAATAATGTGCTTATATATAAAGGGAGCATAATGTGTAATAATGAGCTTCTATATAAAGGGAGTGTAATGTGTAATGAGTTTATATAAAGGGAGGGTATTGCGTAATAATAATGAGCTTATATATAAAGGGTGTGTAATGCGTAATAATGAGTTTATATATAAAGGGAGCGTAATGTGTAATAATGAGCTTATATATAAAGGGAGCGTAATGTGTAATAATGAGCTTATATATAAAGGGAGGGTAATGTGTAATAATGAGCTTATATATAAAGGGAGCGTAATGTGTAATAATGAGCTTATATATAAAGGGAACATAATGTGTAATAATGAGCTTATATATAAAGGGAACATAATGTGTAATAATGAGCTTATATATAAAGGGAGCGTAATGTGTAATAATGAGCTTATATATAAAGGGAGGGTAATGTGTAATAATGAGCTTATATATAAAGGGAACGTAATGTGTAATAATGAGCTTATATATAAAGGGAGCGTAATGTGTAATAATGAGCTTATATATAAAGGGAGCGTAATGCGTAATAATGAGCTTATATATCAAGGGAGCGTAATGTGTAATAATGAGCTTATATATAAAGGGAGCGTAATGTGTAATAATGAGCTTATATATAAAGGGAGCGTAATGTGTAATAATGAGCTTATATATAAAGGGAGCGTAATGTGTAATAATGAGCTTATATATAAAGGGAGGGTAATGTGTAATAATGAGCTTATATATAAAGGGAACGTAATGTGTAATGAGTTTATATAAAGGGAGGGTATTGCATAATAATAATGAGCTTATATATAAAGGGTGTGTAATGCGTAATAATGAGTTTATATATAAAGGGAGCGTAATGTGTAATAATGAGCTTATATATAAAGGGAGCGTAATGTGTAATAATGAGCTTATATATAAAGGGAGGGTAATGTGTAATAATGAGCTTATATATAAAGGGAGCGTAATGTGTAATAATGAGCTTATATATAAAGGGAGCGTAATGTGTAATAATGAGTTTATATATAAAGGGAGCGTAATAATGAGCTTATATATAAAGGGAGTGTAATGTGTAATAATGAGCTTATATATAAAGGGAGGGTAATGTGTAATAATGAGCTTATATATAAAGGGATAAAGGGAGCGTAATGTGTAATAATGAGCTTATATATAAAGGGAGCGTAATGTGTAATAATGAGTTTATATATAAAGGGAGCGTAATGTGTAATAATGAGCTTATATATAAAGGGAGTGTAATGTGTAATAATGAGCTTATATATAAAGGGAGCGTAATGTGTAATAATGAGCTTATATATAAAGGGAGCGTAATGTGTAATAATGAGTTTATATATAAAGGGAGCGTAATAATGAGCTTATATATAAAGGGAGTGTAATGTGTAATAATGAGTTTATATATAAAGGGAGGGTAATGTGTAATAATGAGCTTATATATAAAGGGAACGTAATGTGTACTAATGAGTTTATATATAAAGGGAGCGTAATGCGTAATAATGATCTTATATATAAAGGGAGCGTAATGTGTAATAATGAGTTTATATATAAAGGGAGCGTAATGCGTAATAATGACCTTATATATAAAGGGAGCGTAATGTGTAATAATGACCTTATATATAAAGGGAGCGTAATGTGTAATAATGACCTTATATATAAAGGGAGCGTAATGCGTAATAATGAGCTTATATATAAAGGGAGGGTAATGTGTAATAATGAGTTTATATATAAAGGGAGCGTAATGCGTAATAATGACCTTATATATAAAGGGAGCGTAATGTGTAATAATGACCTTATATATAAAGGGAGCGTAATGTGTAATAATGACCTTATATATAAAGGAGCGTAATGCGTAATAATGAGCTTATATATAAAGGGAGGGTAATGTGTAATAATGAGTTTATATAAAGGGAGCGTAATGCGTAATAATGACCTTATATATAAGGGAGCGTAATGTGTAATAATGACCTTATATATAAAGGGAGCGTAATGTGTAATAATGACCTTATATATAAAGGGAGCGTAATGCGTAATAATGAGCTTATATATAAAGGGAGGGTAATGTGTAATAATGAGTTTATATATAAAGGGAGCGTAATGCCGCTGGTCCAAAAAGAATGTGGCCAGTAAAATGCCTGAACGTATTATTGGCTGACGTCCTGCAGATTTGGGCCTTTACACACGAGTCTCGGATTCTCTCGATTCCACCCGAGAGGTTCGAATTGTTTCCAGAACTCACCGATAACGCCGGTATCTCCACTGGAAGGTCCAGCCGTGAGAGCCGGATTATTTTTGGGAATCGAAGTGACAGTAACCACGAATTTAAATCTCCAGAACCAAAAAAATGGCTGAACTGCATCTGAAAAGGTGCTGGTTTGGTCGTGGGGCCGAGATAAATGGGGCCGGTGTTAGGAGAAGCAACTCGAGCCGTTAATGAGTTGGCTCACCCGCTCGGGGTAGCTTCTGGGTGGGATCACGGCTCCGAGGGTTTTCATTTTCCCCCATCTGGCTGTGGCAGGTCCTGGTTCTCCTCAAACCTGCGCCGGTCTCTACGGTATCCTCGGCGCAAGGAGAGAGATCTGCTGTAATTTCTGGGAGAAGTCCCAGCGCTCATAAACACGTGGTGCGGCACAGCGCGGCGCGGAGCCTTTAACTTCTCATTACTCTTGGACGCGCAGCCCGGGCGCCTGAATCTGCTGCAGAGCAGCCGGAGTGTCTTCTGCTCCTTTGCTGCTGGCATGACATGCGTACACGCCGGCTGTGCCAAGAGAAGCTGCCCGAGCCTGGAATCAATGTGAAAGTGTAAACCGAACAACCGCTAACACAGCAAAAACCTGCCTCGTAACGGAGAAACCATCAGAAAAATCCACAGCCGCGCGTCAAACCCACACAGGGGGAAGCAATAGATTTAAGGATCCTCGTGTCTCCGTCCTGCCAAGATACTAATGGCCAGAGCAGCGCGGCATCATCCTGTGTGCCACAAGGCCGGAGGAACAGCGCGGCATCATCCTGTGTGCCACAAGGCAGGAGGAACAGCGCGGCAATCATCCTGTGTGCCACAAGGCAGAGGAACAGCGCGGCATCACCCCCTGTGTGCCACAAGGTGGAGGAACAGCGCGCGGCATCATCCTGTGTGTGCCACAAGGCCGGCGGAACAGCGCGGCCATCATCCCTGTGTGCCACAAGGCAGAGGAACAGCGCGGCATCACCCTGTGTGCCACAAGGTGGAGGAACAGCGCGGCATCATCCCTGTGTGCCACAAGCGGGAGAGGAACGCGCGGCATCACCCTGTGTGCCACAAGGCCGGAGGAACAGCGCGGCATCACCCTGTGTGCCACAAGGCAGGAGGAACAGCGCGGCATCACCCTGTGTGCCACAAGGCCGGAGGAACAGCGCGGCATCACCCTGTGTGCCACAAGGCCGGAGGAACAGCGCGGCATCACCCTGTGTGCCACAAGGCAGAGGAACAGCGCGGCATCACCCTGTGTGCCACAAGGCTGAGGAACAGCGCGGCATCATCAATGTGTGCCACAAGGCAGAGGAACAGCGCGGCATCATCATGTGTGCCACAAGGCAGAGGAACAGCGCGGCATCATCCTGTGTGCCACAAGGCTGAGGAACAGCGCGGAGCATCACCCTGTGTGCCACAAGGCAGAGGAACAGCGCGGCATCATCATGTGTGCCACAAGGCCGGAGGAACAGCGCGGCATCATCCTGTGTGCCACAAGGCAGGAGGAACAGCGCGGCATCATCATGTGTGCCACAAGGCAGAGGAACAGCGCGGCATCATCATGTGTGCCACAAGGCAGAAGGAACAAGCGCGGCAATCATCATGTGTGCCACAAGGCAGAGGAACAGCGCGCATCATCCTGTGTGCCACAAGGCAGAGGAACAGCGCAGCATCATCCTGTGTGCCACAAGGCAGAGGAACAGCGGGCATCATCATGTGTGCCACAAGGCAGAGGAACAACAGCGCGGCATCATCCTGTGTGCCACAAGGCCGGAGGAACAGCGCGGCATCACCCTGTGTGCCACAAGGCCGGAGGAACAGCGCGGCATCACCTCTGTGTGCCACAAGGCGAGGAAAGCGCGGCATCACCCTGTGTGCCACACAGCGGAACAGCATCGCTGTGTGCCACAAGGCCGGAGGAACAGCGCGGCATCACCCTGTGTGCCACAAGGCAGAGGAACAGCGCGGCATCATCCTGTGTGCCACAAGGCCGGAGGAACAGCGCGGCATCATCCTGTGTGCCACAAGGCAGAGGAACAGCGGCAGCATCATCCTGTGTGCCACAAGGCGGAGGAACAGCGCGGCGGCATCACCCTGTGTGCCACAAGCCCGGAGGAACAGCGCGGCATCACCCTGTGTGCCACAAGGCAGAGAAACAGCGCAGCATCATCCTGTGTGCCACAAGGCGGAGGAACAGCGCGGCAATCACCCTGTGTGCCACAAGGCAGAGGAACAGCGCGGCATCATCCTGTGTGCCACAAGGCAGAGGAACAGCGCGGCATCATCCTGTGTGCCACAAGGCCGGAGGAACAGCGCGGCATCATCCTGTGTGCCACAAGGCAGAGGAACAGCGCAGCATCATCTGTGTGCCACAAGGCGGAGGAACAGCGCGGCATCCCCTGTGTGCCACAAGGCAGAGGAACAGCGCGGCATCATCCTGTGTGCCACAAGGCAGAGGAACAGCGCGGCATCATCCTGTGTGCCACAAGGCCGGAGGAACAGCGCGGCATCACCCTGTGTGCCACAAGGCAGAGGAACAGCGCGGCATCATCCTGTGTGCCACAAGGCAGAGGAACAGCGCGGCATCACCCTGTGTGCCACAAGGCCGGAGGAACAGCGCGGCATCACCTGTGTGCCACAAGGCCGGAGGAACAGTGCGGCATCACCTGTGTGCCACAAGGCAGAGGACACAGCGCGGCATCATCCTGTGTGCCACAAGGCGGAGGAACAGCGCGGCATCACCCTGTGTGCCACAAGGCTGAGGAACAGCGCGGCATCACCCTGTGTGCCACAAGGCTGAGGAACAGCGCGGCATCATCCTGTGTGCCACAAGGCGGAGGAAGGAAGCGCGCATCACCCTGTGTGCCACAAGGCGGAGGAACAGCAGCGGCATCATCATGTGTGTGCCACAAGGCGGAGGAACAGCGCGGCACATCACCCTGTGTGCCACAAGGCCGGAGGAACAGCGCGGCATCATGTGTGCCACAAGGCGAGGAACAGCGCGGCATCATCATGTGTGCCACAAGGCCGGAGGAACAGCGAGGCATCATCCTGTGTGCCACAAGGCCAGAGGGACAGCGCGGCATCATCTGTGTGCCACAAGGCAGAGGAACAGCGCGGCATCATCCTGTGTGCCACAAGGCCGGAGGAACAGCGCGGCATCATCCTGTGTGCCACAAGCGCAGGGAACAGCGCGGCATCATCCTGTGTGCCACAAGGCAGAGGAACAGCGCGGCATCACCCTGTGTGCCACAAGGCCGGAGGAACAGCGCGGCATCATCCTGTGTGCCACAAGGCAGAGGAACAGCGCGGCATCATCCTGTGTGCCACAAGGCAGAGGAACAGCGCGGCATCATCCTGTGTGCCACAAGGCCGGAGGAACAGCGCGGCATCACTGTGTGCCACAAGGCAGAGGAACAGCGCGGCATCATCCTGTGTGCCACAAGGCGAGGAACAGTGCGGCATCACCCTGTGTGCCACAAGGCCGGAGGAACAGCGCGGCATCACCCTGTGTGCCACAAGGCCGAGAGGAACAGCGCGGCATCACCCTGTGTGCCACAAGGCAGAGGAACAGCGCGGCATCATCCTGTGTGCCACAAGGCAGAGGAAGCGGGCATCATCCCTGTGTGCCACAAGGCCGGAGGAACAGCGCGGCATCACCCTGTGTGCCACAAGGCAGAGGAACAGCGCGGCATCATCCTGTGTGCCACAAGGCAGAGGAACAGCGCGGCATCACCCTGTGTGCCACAGGGGGAAACAGCGCGGCATCACCCTGTGTGCCACAAGGCCGGAGGAACAGCGCGGCATCACCCTGTGTGCCACAAGGCAGAGGAACAGCGCGGCATCATCCTGTGTGCCACAAGGCGGAGGAACAGCGCGGCATCACCTGTGTGCCACAAGGCTGAGGAACAGCGCGGCATCACCCTGTGTGCCACAAGCGCTGAGGAACAGCGCGGCATCATCCTGTGTGCCACAGGCGGAGGAACAGCGCGGCATCACCCTGTGTGCCACAAGGCGGAGGAACAGCGCGGCATCACCCTGTGTGCCACAAGGCGGAGGAACAGCGCGGCATCACCCTGTGTGCCACAAGGCGGAGGCAGGCGGCATCACCCTGTGTGCCACAAGGCAGAGGAACAGCGCGGCATCATCATGTGTGCCACAAGGCCGAGGAGGAACAGCGCGGCATCATCCTGTGTGCCACAAGGCAGAGGAACAGCGCGGCATCATCATGTGTGCCACAAGGCAGGGAACAGCGCGCATCAATCCCTGTGTGCCACAAGGCCGGAGGAACAGCGCGGCATCATCCTGTGTGCCACAAGGCAGAGGAACAGCGCGGCATCATCCTGTGTGCCACAAGGCAGAGGAACAGCGCGGCATCATCCTGTGTGCCACAAGGCCGGAGGAACAGCGCGGCATCATCCCTGTGTGCCACAAGGCCGGAGGAACAGCGCGGCATCATCCTGTGTGCCACAAGGCAGAGGAACAGCGCGGCATCATCCTGTGTGCCACAAGGCAGAGGAACAGCGCGGCATCATCCTGTGTGCCACAAGGCCGGAGGAACAGCGCGGCATCACCCTGTGTGCCACAAGGCAGAGGAACAGCGCGGCATCATCCTGTGTGCCACAAGGCAGAGGAACAGTGCGGCATCACCCTGTGTGCCACAAGGCCGGAGGAACAGCGCGGCATCACCCTGTGTGCCACAAGGCCGGAGGAACAGTGCGGCATCACCCTGTGTGCCACAAGGCAGAGGAACAGCGCGGCATCATCCTGTGTGCCACAAGGCTGAGGAACAGCGCGGCATCATCCTGTGTGCCACAAGGCAGAGGAACAGCGCGGCATCATCCTGTGTGCCACAAGGCTGAGGAACAGCGCGGCATCATCCTGTGTGCCACAAGGCAGAGGAACAGCGCGGCATCATCATGTGTGCCACAAGGCCGGAGGAACAGCGCGGCATCACCCTGTGTGCCACAAGGCCGGAGGGACAGCGCGGATCACCATCCTGTGTGCCACAAGGCGGAGGAACAGCGCGGCATCACCCTGTGTGCCACAAGGCGGAAAAAAATGCGCATCACACAAGGCAGCGGCACAAGGCGGAGGAACAGCGCGGCATCACCTGTGTGCCACAAGGCGGAGGAACAGCGCGGCATCACCCTGTGTGCCACAAGGCCGGAGGAACAGCGCGGCATCACCTGTGTGCCACAAGGCAGAGGAACAGCGCGACATCATCCTGTGTGCCACAAGGCAGAGGAACAGCGCGGCATCATCCTGTGTGCCACAAGGCCGGAGGAACAGCGCGGCATCACCCTGTGTGCCACAAGGCAGAGGAACAGCGCGGCATCATCCTGTGTGCCACAAGGCAGAGGAACAGCGCGGCATCACCCTGTGTGCCACAAGGCCGGAGGAACAGCGCGGCATCACCCTGTGTGCCACAAGGCCGGAGGAACAGCGCGGCATCACCCTGTGTGCCACAAGGCGGAGGAACAGCGCGGCATCACCCTGTGTGCCACAAGGCGGAGGAACAGCGCGGCATCACCCTGTGTGCCACAAGGCAGAGGAACAGCGCGGCATCATCCTGTGTGCCACAAGGCTGAGGAACAGCGCGGCATCATCCTGTGTGCCACAAGGCAGAGGAACAGCGCGGCATCATCCTGTGTGCCACAAGGCTGAGGAACAGCGCGGCATCATCCTGTGTGCCACAGGGCAGAGGAACAGCGCGGCATCATCCTGTGTGCCACAAGGCAGAGGAACAGCGCGGCATCATCATGTGTGCCACAAGGCCGGAGGGACAGCGCGGCATCACCCTGTGTGCCACAAGGCGGAGGAACAGCGCGGCATCACCCTGTGTGCCACAAGGCGGAGGAACAGCGCGGCATCACCCTGTGTGCCACAAGGCGGAGGAACAGCGCGGCATCACCCTGTGTGCCACAAGGCGGAGGAACAGCGCGGCATCACCCTGTGTGCCACAAGGCGGAGGAACAGCGCGGCATCATGCTGTGTGCCACAAGGCGGAGGAACAGCGCGGCATCATCCTGTGTGCCACAGGCAGAGGAACAGCGCGGCATCATCCTGTGTGCCACAAGGCAGAGGAACAGCGCGGCATCATCCTGTGTGCCAAAAGGCAGAGGAACAGCGCGGCATCATCCTGTGTGCCACAAGGCCGGAGGAACAGCGCGGCATCACCCTGTGTGCCACAAGGCCGGAGGGACAGCGCGGCATCACCCTGTGTGCCACAAGGCGGAGGAACAGGCGCGGCATCACCCTGTGTGCACAAGGCGGAGGAACAGCGCGGCATCACCCTGTTTGCCACAAGGCGGAGGAACAGCGCGGCATCACCCTGTGTGCCACAAGGCCGGAGGAACAGCGCGGCATCACCCTGTGTGCCACAAGGCAGAGGAACAGCGCGGCATCATCATGTGTGCCACAAGGCCGGAGGAACAGCGCGGCATCATCCTGTGTGCCACAAGGCAGAGGAACAGCGTGGCATCATCCTGTGTGCCACAAAGCAGAGGAACAGCGCGGCATCATCATGTGTGCCACAAAGCAGAGGAACAGCGCGGCATCATCATGTGTGCCACAAGGCAGAGGAACAGCGCGGCATCATCCTGTGTGCCACAAGGCGGAGGAACAGCGCGGCATCACCCTGTGTGCCACAAGGCCGGAGGAACAGCGCGGCATCATCCTGTGTGCCACAAGGCAGAGGAACAGCGCGGCATCACCCTGTGTGCCACAAGGCAGAGGAACAGCGCGGCATCATCCTGTGTGCCACAAGGCAGAGGAACAGCGCGGCATCATCCTGTGTGCCACAAGGCCGGAGGAACAGCGCGGCATCACCCTGTGTGCCACAAGGCAGAGGAACAGCGCGGCATCACCCTGTGTGCCACAAGGCAGAGGAACAGCGCGGCATCATCCTGTGTGCCACAAGGCCGGAGGAACAGCGCGGCATCACCCTGTGTGCCACAAGGCAGAGGAACAGCGCGGCATCATCATGTGTGCCACAAGGCGGAGGAACAGCGCGGCATCACCCTGTGTGCCACAAGGCAGAGGAACAGCGCGGCATCATCCTGTGTGCCACAAGGCGGAGGAACAGCGCGGCATCACCCTGTTTGCCACAAGGCGGAGGAACAGCGCGGCATCACCCTGTGTGCCACAAGGCCGGAGGAACAGCGCGGCATCACCCTGTGTGCCACAAGGCAGAGGAACAGCGCGGCATCATCATGTGTGCCACAAGGCCGGAGGAACAGCGCGGCATCATCCTGTGTGCCACAAGGCAGAGGAACAGCGTGGCATCATCCTGTGTGCCACAAAGCAGAGGAACAGCGCGGCATCATCATGTGTGCCACAAGGCAGAGGAACAGCGCGGCATCACCCTGTGTGCCACAAGGCAGAGGAACAGCGCGGCATCATCCTGTGTGCCACAAGGCCGGAGGAACAGCGCGGCATCACCCTGTGTGCCACAAGGCAGAGGAACAGCGCGGCATCATCCTGTGTGCCACAAGGCAGAGGAACAGCGCGGCATCACCCTGTGTGCCACAAGGCCGGAGGAACAGCGCGGCATCACCCTGTGTGCCACAAGGCTGAGGAACAGCGCGGCATCATCCTGTGTGCCACAAGGCGGAGGAACAGCGCGGCATCATCCTGTGTGCCACAAGGCAGAGGAACAGCGCGGCATCATCATGTGTGCCACAAGGCCGGAGGGACAGCGCGGCATCACCCTGTGTGCCACAAGGCGGAGGAACAGCGCGGCATCACCCTGTGTGCCACAAGGCGGAGGAACAGCGCGGCATCACCCTGTGTGCCACAAGGCGGAGGAACAGCGCGGCATCACCCTGTGTGCCACAAGGCCGGAGGAACAGCGCGGCATCACCCTGTGTGCCACAAGGCCGGAGGAACAGCGCGGCATCACCCTGTGTGCCACAAGGCGGAGGAACAGCGCGGCATCATCCTGTGTGCCACAAGGCAGAGGAACAGCGCGGCATCATCCTGTGTGCCACAAGGCGGAGGAACAGCGCGGCATCATGCTGTGTGCCACAAGGCGGAGGAACAGCGCGGCATCACCCTGTGTGCCACAAGGCCGGAGGAACAGCGCGGCATCACCCTGTGTGCCACAAGGCCGAGGAACAGCGCGGCATCACCCTGTGTGCCACAAGGCCGGAGGAACAGCGCGGCATCACCCTGTGTGCCACAAGGCGGAGGAACAGCGCGGCATCATCCTGTGTGCCACAAGGCAGAGGAACAGCGCGGCATCATCCTGTGTGCCACAAGGCGGAGGAACAGCGCGGCATCATGCTGTGTGCCACAAGGCAGAGGAACAGCGCGGCATCATGCTGTGTGCCACAAGGCGGAGGAACAGCGCGGCATCATCCTGTGTGCCACAAGGCGGAGGAACAGCGCGGCATCACCCTGTGTGCCACAAGGCGGAGGAACAGCGCGGCATCATCCTGTGTTCCACAAGGCGGAGGAACAGCGCGGCATCACCCTGTGTGCCACAAGGCAGAGGAACAGCGCGGCATCACCCTGTGTGCCACAAGGCAGAGGAACAGCGCGGCATCACCCTGTGTGCCACAAGGCAGAGGAACAGCGCGGCATCACCCTGTGTGCCACAAGGCGGAGGAAAGGTTTTTTTCCAAAGCCATTTTTAGTTGTTTTTTTCCAGAAAAATTTATAATTTTCATTTATGTCTAACGATCTGGTATTAAATCTATAGAACATTAAGAGGTTAATGACAGACGTCTGAGACTTTATTTAAAGTGTTAAATCAATGAGAAAAATGACAAATATGGAGAAAAAGAAGAAACAGTAAATTATGGATCGGGGGGGCGCCCGCAGCCTGGCGTCACACAAGGGGCGAGCCCGCAGCCTGGCATCACACGGGGCGCTGCAGCCTGGCGTCACACACGGGGCGCGCCCGCAGCCTGGTGTCACAAAGGGGGGTGCCCGCAGCCTGGCTTCACACAGGGGGCGCGCCGCAGCCTGGCGTCACACAGGGGGGCACACCTGCAGCCTGGCATCACACAGGGGGGGCACCCGCAGCCTGGCATCACACGGGGTGCGCCCGCAGCCTGGTGTCACACAGGGGGCACGCCTGCAGCCTGGCATCACACAGGGGGGGCGCCCACAGCCTGGCATCACACGGGGCGCGCCGCAGCCTGGCGACACACACGGGGCGCGCCCGCAGCCTGGTGTCACAAAGGGGGGTGCCCGCAGCCTGGCTTCACACAGGGGGCGCGCCCGCAGCCTGGCGTCACACAGGGGGCACGCCTGCAGCCTGGCATTACACAAGGGGGGGCGCGCCTGCAGCCTGGCATCACACAGGGGGGGGGCGCGCCTGCAGCCTGGCATCACACAGGGGGGGCGCGCCTGCAGCCTGGCATCACACAGGGGGGGCGCATGTTTCTCACATTCTCCAAATACGAATTTTACACGAATGTGAAAACACATTTGTGGGTCATGAAAGGATCGAGATCACGTGGGGGTTCGGTGCCGATTTGTTGGAATATTTCCCAGCATCACTGTTTAGCGAATAAGCCCCGCTGGCCGTGATTATTTTTTATTATCTCCCTTTCAATCACTTCTTAATATAGAAACAATCGCTGTTCTGGGCGTTTTTTTTACGCGCTGCTGCCCCCCCCCCCGTTCCGTCAGTGACTCCTCGGCCGCTGAACTCATCCTGTGTGTGCGGAGCCGCTGAGCGAGCCGGTGCAGCCGGAGACGTTCTGTTCCTTCCCAGCGGCCACATTAATGTCTTTTCCAGCCGCTGGCTAAACGTGCCGCTAACACCGGACAAGACGCAAACAAATGGCCCCATTTAACCCCACGTTCCCCGCCTCGCCAGTCCCTGTGCCAGCGCTCTGCAACAATTTCAAAGACGAAGCATTTAGGGGATTTTCTTGCTGCCGGTTAATTGTGTTTTTATACTAAATTTGGTCATTAATTCGGCAAACACAAGGAGCGGCGCTTGTCGCTGGGATTAGTAAGAGGTCCCTTCTTCGGCGCGGAGGCCAAGCCTCTCCCCAGCTGGAGTGCATTACCTTTAATGACGCACGGCTGTGGGGGCAGGAGTCCCTGGATGTTCTTATTACCGCGCAGCCCGGAGGAAAGGCACAAACAGAGCACCGAGGGCCCACCGTTACCGTACGGTGCCGCACTGAACCCCTCTCCTCTGGCCGCAGCAATACACCAACCCTAACCAATATCCGAGACCGTGCCAGAGACTGGCCTCTCGCTGAGCCCCCAAATCCTGCATCGCCCATTCACCAGCTGATCTGGTATTACCGTGATGCCGCGGTGCTCTGAGTATACCTCAGGGGCTTATTAGCTTAACGGTGACATATCGAACAGACAGAACCTGAATTACAGATACAATCGCGTAATAAGGGCGCGAGGGCACAGAGTGGAAAGCGGGAGCGTTCATAACACGTATTCTGTGCCAATCTGAATCAGCAGCACCGGGACATGGCGTCGCTGGCGCTCGGACGTACCAGTATAGGGGGGACGGGGAGTGATGTCAGACGTTCAGGACGCATGACGCGCCAGACTCTAACAACAGGGCTCTGTCTACAAGAAAGCAGGCGGGAGCCGGCGCTGCCTCATTACCGCGTCCAAAGCCCAGACCATCCACCCGACCGCACATTACCGCCATAATTTAATGGCCGCACGGGCAGCCGGCGCGTTATCCAATCAGGAGCGCAGAGTCAGGACTGAAGCAACAAGCGAATCGTTTCAGCTCCCTGTGACGCGGCGGCACAAACACGTGACGCGGCCCTCATCCAAATACCACCCTGGGATCTCTCAACAGCTGGGGGTGAAGGGGTTAACAGCGTGCTCTGGGGGCCTGTGTGTTGGGTCCCCTCCTGGTTATGGGGTTCAGGGCCCCCCATAATCTGCTAGCATCACACCGCACGCCACCACTGACATAATGGCGGCCATCGCTTTGCATCATGGGATCAGGCTCGGCGTTCGGACGCCGCTGGAAAACGCATTAAAACGTGTGATTTTAGCGGCTGCTCCGGCAGAAAAGCCCCATGTGGAGTTTTGGGGCGCCGGGCTCCGCACAATTCTGGGGAGTTGCACGCAGGTTCTAAGTCCTGAGTGTGCAGGCTGTGACGCGCTGGATCCTACTCACAGCGCCCGGCCGCCACAAAATGTCACGCTGCGTCTGTCACGGAGCTCACTGGGGCAGAGGCGGCTAATTATCCGGGGAGGGTAAAGGACCCCGAGGAAAGAGATCCACCACAAGGCGCGGAGGCACAGCAAGGAGCGAGATCATCATCATAAAAACACACAGCGTGTACACAGACACGAACCTCTACAGCCATAAACACAGCGTGTACACAGACACGAACCTCTACAGTCATAAACACAGCGTGTACACAGACACGAACCTCTACAGTCATAAACACAGCGTGTACACAGACACGAACCTCTACAGCCATAAACACAGCGTGTACACAGACACGAACCTCTACAGCAATAAACACAGCGTGTACACAGACACGAACCTCTACATCCATAAACACAGCGTGTACACAGACACGAACCTCTACAGCCATAAAACACAGAGTGTACACAGACACGAACCTCTACAGCCATAAACACAGCGTGTACACAGACACGAACCTCTACAGCCATAAACACAGCGTGTACACAGACACGAACCTCTACAGCCATAAACACAGCGTGTACACAGACACGAACCTCTACAGCCATAAACACAGCGTGTACAGACACGAACCTCTACATCCATAAACACAGCGTGTACACAGACACGAACCTCTACAGCCATAAACACAGCGTGTACACAGACACGAACCTCTACAGCAATAAACAGAGTGTACACAGACACGAACCTCTACAGCCATAAACACAGCGTGTACACAGACACGAACCTCTACAGCAATAAACACAGCGTGTACACAGACACGAACCTCTACAGTAATAAACACAGCGTGTACACAGACACGAACCTCTACAGCCATAAACACAGCGTGTACACAGACACGAACCTCTACAGCCATAAACACAGCGTGTACACAGACACGAACCTCTACAGCCATAAACACAGCGTGTACACAGACACGAACCTCTACAGCAATAAACACAGCGTGTACACAGACACAAACCTCTACAGCAATAAACACATACACACAGCGTGTACACAGACACGAACCTCTACAGCCATAAACACAGCGTGTACACAGACACGAACCTCTACAGCAATAAACACATACACACAGCGTGTACACAGACACGAACCTCTACAGCCATAAACACAGCGTGTAACACAGACACGAACCTCTACAAGCCATAAACACAGCGTGTACACAAGACACGAACCTCTACAGCCATAAACACAGCGTGTACACAGACACGAACCTCTACAGTCATAAGCACAGCGTGTACACAGACACGAACCTCTACAGCCATAAACACAGCGTGTACACAGACACGAACCTCTACAGCCATAAACACAGCGTGTACACAGACACGAACCTCTACAGTCATAAACACAGCGTGTACACAGACACGAACCTCTACAGCCATAAACACAGCGTGTACACAGACACGAACCTCTACAGCCATAAACACAGCGTGTACAGACACGAACCTCTACAGCCATAAACACAGCGTGTACACAGACACGACCTCTACAGCCATAAACAACAGCGTGTACACAGACACAAACCTCTACAGCCATAAAACACAGGCGTGTACACAGACACGAACCTGTACAGCCATAAACACAGCGTGTACACAGACACGAACCTCTACAGTCATAAAACACGGCGTGTACACAGACACGAACCTCTACAGCCATAAACCACAGCGTGTACACAGACACGAACCTCTACAGCCATAAACACAGCGGTGTACACAGACACGAACCTCTACAGCCATAAACACAGCGTGTACACAGACACGAACCTCTACAGCCATAAACCAGCGTGTACACAGACAGAACCTCTACAGCCATAAACAACAGCGTGTACACAGACACGAACCTCTACAGCCATAAACACAGCGTGTAACACAGACACGAACCTCTACAGCCAATAAACACAGCGTGTACATAGACACGAACCTCTACAGCCATAAACACAGCGTGTACACAGACACGAACCTCTACAGCCAATAAACACAGCGTGTACACAGACACGAACCTCTACAGCAATAAACACGGCGTGTACACAGACACGAACCTCTACAGCCATAAACACGGCGTGTACACAGACACGAACCTCTACAGCCATAAACACAGCGTGTACACAGACACAAACCTCTACAGCCATAAACACAGCGTGTACACAGACACGAACCTCTACAGCAATAAACACAGCGTGTACATAGACACGAACCTCTACAGCCATAAACACAGCGTGTACATAGACACGAACCTCTACAGCAATAAACACAGCGTGTACACAGACACGAACCTCTACAGCAATAACACAGCGTGTACACAGACACTAACCTCTTACAGCCATAAACCACAGCGTGTACACAGACACGACCTCTACAGCCATAAACACAGCGTGTACACAGACACTAACCTCTACAGCCATAACACAGCGTGTACACAGACACGAACCTCTACAGCCATAAACACAGCGTGTACACAGACACGAACCTTACAGCAATAACACAGCGTGTACACAGACACGAACCTCTACAGCCATAAACACAGCGTGTACACAGACACGAACCTCTACAGCCATAAACACAGCGTGTACACAGACACGAACCTCTACAGCCATAAACACAGCGTGTACACAGACACGAACCTCTACAGCCATAAACACAGCGTGTATCACAGACACGAACCTCTACAGCCATAAACAGCGTGTACACAGACACAAACCTCTACAGCCATAAACACAGCGTGTACACAGACACGAACCTCTACAGCCATAAACACAGCGTGTACACAGACACGAACCTCTACATCCATAAACAAGCGTGTACACAGACACACGAACTCTACAGCCATAAACACAGCGTGTACATATACACGAACCTCTACAGCCATAAACACAGCGTGTACATAGACACGAACCTCTACAGCCATAAACACAGCGTGTACACAGACACTAACCTCTACAGCCATAAACACAGCGTGTACATAGACACGAACCTCTACAGCCATAAACACAGCGTGTACACAGACACTAACCTCTACAGCCATAAACACAGCGTGTACACAGACACGAACCTCTACAGCAATAAACACAGTGTGTACACAGACACGAACCTCTACAGCAATAAACACAGTGTGTACACAGACACGAACCTCTACAGCCATAAACACAGCGTGTACACAGACACGAACCTCTACAGCAATAAACACAGCTTGTACAGACACGAACCTCTACATCCATAAACACAGCATGTACACAGACACGAACCTCTACAGCCATAAACACAGCGTGTACGCAGACACCTACAGCCATAAACACAGCGTGTACAGACACGAACCTCTACAGCTATAAACACAGCGTGTACACAGACGCAAACCTCTACAGCCATAAACACAGCGTGTACACAGACACGAACCTCTACAGCCATAAACACAGCGTGTACACAGACACTAACCTCTACAGCAATAAACACAGCGTGTACACAGACACGAACCTCTACAGCAATAAACACAGCGTGTACACAGACACTAACCTCTACAGCAATAAACACAGCGTGTACACAGACACTAACCTCTACAGCAATAAACACAGCGTGTACACAGACACAAACCTCTACAGCAATAAACACATGCACAGCGTGTACACAGACACAAACCTCTACAGCAATAAACACAGCGTGTACACAGACACAAACCTCTACAGCAATAAACACATACACAGTGTGTACACAGACACGAACCTCTACAGCAATAAACACAGAGTGTACACAGACACTAACCTCTACAGCCATAAACACAGCGTGTACACAGACACTAACCTCTACAGCAATAAACACAGCGTGTACAGACACTAACCTCTACAGCAATAAACACAGCGTGTACACAGACACAAACCTCTACAGCCATAAACACAGCGTGTACACAGACACGAACCTCTACAGCCATAAACACAGCGTGTACACAGACACTAACCTCTACAGCCATAAACACAGCGTGTACACAGACACTAACTCTCACAGCAATAAACACAGCGTGTACACAGACACGAACCTCTACAGCCATAAACACAGCGTGTACACAGACACGAACCTCTACAGCAATAAACACAGCGTGTACACAGACACGAACCTCTACAGCCATAAACACAGCGTGTACACAGACACGAACCTCTACAGCAATAAACACAGCGTGTACACAGACACGAACCTCTACAGCCAATAAACACAGCGTGTACACAGACACGAACCTCTACAGCAATAAACACAGCGTGTACACAGACACGAACCTCTACAGCCATAAACACAGCGTGTACACAGACACTAACCTCTACAGCCATAAACACAGCGTGTACACAGACACGAACCTCTACAGCAATAAACACAGCGTGTACACAGACACGAACCTCTACAGCCATAAACACAGCGTGTACACAGACACGAACCTCTACAGCCATAAACACAGCGTGTACACAGACACGAACCTCTACAGCAATAAACACAGCGTGTACACAGACACAAACCTCTACAGCAATAAACACATACACACAGCGTGTACACAGACACAGACCTCTACATCAATAACAACACACAGCATGTACACAGACACAAACTGCTGTACATCCTGTGTGTTAATATATAATACAGCTCAAGAAAAGATGTCTGCGCTTCCCCCTATAACATAGTGTGAAACAAAACACAATTAGAGGGTTTGGTTTTACTTGAACGGCCATTGAAGTGTAAGCTCACCTGCCACGTTAAGGCAGCTCTAGTGAAGGCGAGTCCTGCCTAATGAAGACACAGGCTGCTTTCTAGCAAACCACATACGCTCCCGCTACTTCTCACACATGAGGAAGACTGGTGGGTTTATATTTATACCCTCCCAGAAACCGAGCCGCCATGGGATCAAAACAAAAACACGGAACAGGACAGCAGCAAAGACGACCCGGCTGGAAACACAACGAAATATGCAGAATACAGAAAAAACACTGTCACGCCTGATCCCTGCCGGGCGACTGCAACAACCAGGTGTATCCAGCCCAGTAACATGTATAAAACATAACAAGGAAACTCACCTTTACCAGACGTATCCAGCCCAGTAACATGTATAAAACATAACAAGGAAACTTACCTTTACCAGACGTATCCAGCCCAGTAACATGTATAAAACATAACAAGGAAACTCACCTTTACCAGACGTATCCAGCCCAGTAACATGTATAACACATAACAAGGAAACTCACCTTTACCAGATGTATCCAGCCCAGTAACATGTATAACACATAACAAGGAAACTCACCTTTACCAGAGGTGCCGTGGCGGGTGAGCTTACACTTCAATGGCCATTCAAGTAAACCAAAACCTGTGATTGTGTTGTTTCACACCGTGTTCTTGGGATATGCGCAGATGACACTTTTTTCTTGTTAGGTTTTATACATGTTACTGGGCTGGATACATCTGGTAGTTGCAGCCGTCCCGACAGGGATCAGGCTGACAGCGTTTTTTCTGTAATATAATACAGCTCATTTTGGTTCCTGGAGATTGAAGACCCCCTAAGACCCCCTACAACCTACATGGCCGGGGTTAATGGGATTTGATGTTCAGCCTCCACAGAATTTAGGTCAGAGAGTGTGACACAAACAACATGACAATACCAGTGCTCAGCCTACACAGCCCGGACTGAGAGACCCCCTATAGGTTACTGGGGTCCCTCCGAGGCTCAGTCCTGCATGCGCTAGATTGTGGGACCCCCTATAGGTTAGCGGGGTCCCTCTGAGGCTCAGTCCTGCATGCGCTAGATTGTGGGACCCCCTATAGGTTGCTGGGGTCCCTCCGAGGCTCGGTCAGGCATGCGCTAGATTGTGGGACCCCCTATAGGTTACTGGGGTCCCTCTGAGGCTCAGTTCGGCATGTGCTAGATTGTGGGACCCCCTATAGGTTACCGGGGTCCCTCTGAGGCTCAGTCCGGCATGCGCTAGATTGTGGGACCCCCTATAGATTACCGGGGTCCCTCTGAGGCTCGGTCAGGCATGCGCTAGATTGTGGGACCCCCTATAGGTTACTGGGGTCCCTCTGAGGCTCAGTCCTGCATGCGCTAGGTTGTGGGACCCCCTATAGGTTACTGGGGTCCCTCTGAGGCTCAGTCCTGCATGCGCTAGGTTGTGGGACCCCCTATAGGTTACTGGGGTCCCTCTGAGGCTCAGTCCTGCATGCGCTAGGTTGTGGGACCCCCTATAGGTTAGCGGGGTCCCTCTGAGGCTCAGTCCTGCATGTGCTAGATTGTGGGACCCCCTATAGGTTACTGGGGTCCCTCTGAGGCTCAGTCCTGCATGCGCTAGGTTGTGGGACCCCCTATAGGTTAGCGGGGTCCCTCTGAGGCTCAGTCCTGCATGTGCTAGATTGTGGGACCCCCTATAGGTTGCTGGGGTCCCTCCGAGGCTCGGTCCGGCATGTGCTAGATTGTGGGACCCCCTATGAATTGACAGTTATCCCTCGTGTCCTGGGGACACTGGGCTGTGGGACCCCCTATAAGTCACTGGGGTCCCTCTGATGATCAGCCGGGGGGTTGTGGGACCCCCTGCAGGTGATGATGAGGTCTCTGTTGATCAGCCCCCTCCACATGTCGCCCCCAGCCTCGTTGGTCCTTGGGGCCCCTGTTAATTAATGAGGTAGGCTCAGCCCCTCCCTTTATACACAGTTATTTATCCAGGAACATGAAAACAATTGTCAGTCATCAGCAGCCGCAACCCCGCACAATACCACACCCCCTCAGAATACCGCATTCGCTGTCCCCGCACAACAACGTGTGCGGCCCACCCCGCACAACAATGCGTACGGCACCTCAGCACAACAACGCGGGTGCGCCCCCCACAGCAACGCGCGTGCGCCCCCCGCACAGAATAACACACTCAGCCTAGCATGAACGGAGTTACTGTCCAGAGCTGCCGGCAGCAACAAAATATCCCCTGGAATGGAAGCACTACCACTCTGGACTCTCCAAGCTCCAGAGATGGACCCAAAATTTCCATGTTTTGTTCCCCAACCCCTTAGTTATGGCATTTGTCTTATGGAAGATGCTCCATCACGCTGGAGAAGACATTGCTTCATAAACTTACTACATTGTATAACTCATTCTGCCGCTTTGTGCTACAATGTAACTACATGACCCACCATTGTGACATGTTAAAAGACCTAAATTGGCCATCGCTGGAATCCAGACGCACCCTTCACCTTTCCAGCCTGGTGTCTAAGAGCATCTCTGGGAAGCTGCCACCCTACCTGAATAGACTGCTTCCCCCAGCAGCTCCCTCATCCTATAACCTCCGATACAGGACCAGCACCTTACTTGCAATACCACAATACAAAAAGACAGCGGCTCGGTCCTCATTTTCCTACAGAGCACCACAAATATGGAATAACCTCCCAGACGCCATCAAATCTTCCACCAGTCTTAAGTCACTCAAAATTTCCCTATTAACATACCTATATACAGAATGCACCTGTAAACATGTAACACAGTGACTATATACAGAATGTGCTTGTAAACATGTAACACAGTGACTATATACAGAATGCACCTGTAAACATGTAACACAGTGACTATATACAGAATGCGCCTGTAAACATGTAACACAGTGACTATATACAGAATGCGCCTGTAAACATGTAACACAGTGACTATATACAGAATGCACCTGTAAACATGTAACACAGTGACTATATACAGAATGCACCTGTAAACATGTAACACAGTGACTATATACAGAATGCACCTGTAAACATGTAACACAGTGACTATATACAGAATGCACCTGTAAACATGTAACACCGTGACTATATACAGAATGCGCCTGTAAACATGTAACATAGTGACTATATACAGAATGTGCCTGTAAACATGTAACATAGTGACTATATACAGAATGAACCTGTAAACATGTAACACAGTGACTATATACAGAATGCGCCTGTAAACATGTAACACAGTGACTATATACAGAATGCACCTGTAAACATGTAACATAGTGACTATATACAGAATGCACCTGTAAACATGTAACCTAGTGACTTTATTTCCTACATATTTATTTTCTGTTAATCTGTATATTTGTGTTGTTAATTTCTTGCATTGTATTACTTTGTATTTCTGTAACTGTAACACTTCAATGTTCTTGAACCCAGGACATACTTGAAAACGAGAGAAATCTCAATGAATCCTTTATAAATAAATAAATAAATAAATAAATAAATTGCTAGTCACTGCTCTTGGAGGGTTGGAAGAAGTTGCTCTTTTTGTGTCTGTCACAGAACCCCGTGCTCAGAGACTGGACTGTACTAAAACCTCGCTCCTCTGCTATTCCCCTCATGTAAGCTATTTGTCTAGGTTTTAATGTTAAAAGTGATGTTTTTGTGACTTTCCCCCAGCAGAAGATAATCCAAATGCCTTTAAGCCTGTCCGTCATGGTCCCTGCCACCAGGTGAAGCCTGGTTTTGAAACTCCAGCCAATTCCAGGACTGCACGGCATTTAATTTAATGGAAACATCTGAAGAAAATTTAAACCCTGGTGCCCTGAAAACCCTTTGCTCCAGCAGGGTGCTCTTTTGGGGTTAGGGTCCCCCTCGTGGGAGCTACCGTTGTTGTGATTTTCAGGAGGAAGTGCCATCGGGAACCCACGTTGCTGAGCCTTTCTTGGCCCCAGGAGCTCAGGCAGCAGCAACCATGTGGCTTCACCTGGGGGTAACTGCAACATGCTGCCATCCTTGCCCCTGCCTCCGTATTTGTGCGCTTTTTGGACTGTGACACCATAGGGGCCTGAGGTATCAAACGGTACCCCTGGATTGCCCCCCTGGAATTCCCCCAAACAAGGACCCTTGCTTTGTATGACTGTAGTTACAGTTATTTGCAAGGCACTACCAAGTTCCGTAGTGCTGTACAATGGGAGAGACAGAATGACCAATATACATACAAGTTAAATACATAGAACAGTATCAGGGAGGATCCTGCTCAAGAACTTGCACTCTGAGAGGACCTGATGGAGAGCAGGCTGAATGGCGGTGCTGGGATGTCTGAGGGGGGGCGGAGATGTTAACGGTTCTTATCTGATTCTGTACCAAATAAAAACAGGCCATGTGAAATGGCCAGAGAGAGTCTGCTTAACCCAATATGAACAGTGTCGGCTGCTTTATTGGGAGAAATTAAGAACTGACATTGATGCAGCGCCGCTTGCGCTGAGGGGAGAATCTAGGAACCTCTAATTGTGTTTAGTTTCACACGGTATAATGGGAATAAGCGCAGATGACATATTTTTCTTTGTTATGTTTCACACATGTTGTTGGGCTGGATGCATTTGGTGGTTGCAGACGCCCCATCGGGGAATAGGCGCGACCCCACCCCTCCTGTACTATGTATGTTTTAATGTACTTATAGCCAGGTCAACCCTGCAGCAAGACTCCGCTCCGTGTCTTTGTTTTTGATCCCAAATTGGATTTTGTTTCTGGGAAGCATAAATAAAGGCCCACCAGTCTACCTCATGTCTGACAAGCAGCATGAGCAGGTATGGTTTGCTATACAGCAGCCTGTGGTTTCATTTTTGGATAGGACTCGCCCTCATTAGAGGTGCCTTGACACTTGCGGGCGAGCTAGTCTTACAATGGCCATTAATAAGAAACCAAACCTCTAATTGTGTTCAGTTTCACACGGTATAATGGGAATAAGCGCAGATGACATATTTTTCTTTGTTATGTTTCACACATGTTGTTGGGCTGGATGCATTTGGTGGTTGCAGCCGCCCCATTGGGGAATAGGCACAACCCCACCCCGCCTGTACTTTGTATGACTGTAGTTACAGTTATTTGCAAGGCACCACCAAGTTCCGTAGCGCTGTACAATGGGAGATACAGGATGACCAATATACATACAAGTTAAACACATAGAACAGTATCAGGGAGGATCCTGCTCAAGAACTTGCACTCTGAGAGGACCTGATGGAGAGCAGGCTGAATGGCAGTGCTGGGATGTCTGTGGGGGGGCGGAGATGTTAACGGCTCTTATCTGATTCTGTACCAAATAAAAACAGGCCCTGTGAAATGGCCAGAGAGAGTCTGCTTAAACCAATATGAAATGGAAAATGTATCGAGATCTAAAACAGGACAATATAAAATAGAAGGATCATAGCGTTATATGTAAAAACAAATTTGCATCATGACACGCCCCTGTAGAAACGCACTCACAGGATAAAAGAAAATTAGCGCATATCATAAATTACTCATCCCAAAGATGTATAGGAAGGCTCAGGATCTCGTCATCCACAGAAGATTTCCACCTGGATCGCTGTCAACAGGTTCTGCAGTCACTCCAAAACAAAGGGAGTCTAATCGCCAACAGTGGTAAAAGGTAATTTATTCATAAAATTCCGACGCGTTTCGTTGGTGTTAATTCCAACTTCATCAGGGAAAAATATCATCATGATATTTTTCCCTGATGAAGTTGGAATTAACACCAACGAAACGCGTCGGAATTTTATGAATAAATTACCTTTTACCACTGTTGGCGATTAGACTCCCTTTGTTTTGGAGTGACTGCAGAACCTGTTGACAGCGATCCAGGTGAAATCTTCTGTGGATGACGAGATCCTGAGCCTTCCTATACATCTTGGGATGAGTAATTTATGATATGCGCTAATTTTTCTTTTATCCTGTGAGTGCGTTTCTACAGGGGGCGTGTCATGATGCAAATTTGTTTTTACATATAACGCTATGATCCTTCTATTTTATATTGTCCTGTTTTAGATCTCGATACATTTTCCATTTTACTCTCTGAACGTCCATTGGAGGGGACAAGCTTGAGATCTACAGGTCCTTTTTTCATTTTTTCTGGTCACTGTTTGCATCTATCTGGGAAAGAGCACCTATTTTGTTTTTTGTTTTTTGTTTAAACCAATATGAACAGTGTCGGCTGCTTTATTGGGAGGAATTAAGAACTGACATTGATGCAGCGCCGCTTGCTGAGGGGAGAATCCGGGAACTGGCGGAGGCGAACGAAGCGAGACGGCCGAGGGTGTCACGACCACTACGCCCAGTCCATTGCCGGAATGTGGTTCTGAGCTGCCCAGCGAATTCTGTGCAGCTCTCCGATGTTCCTTGCTGCAAGCTCCTGAACTTTTTATGATAAAATTCAGGGGTTAGATTAAAACTTTTGAGCAGAGCCTTCTTTATGGCGTCATAGTCCTTGTCACTTTCCTCTGGAAGGAAAGCAAACACATCCAGGGCCTTTCCTTTCAAGCGTGGGGTTAAATACTGCCCCCCACTGCTCCTTTGGCAGCTGGTACTGGCGACACACCTTCTCAAACCCCCTCAGGAACACAGTCAGGGTAATTCAAAGAGATTCGAAAAGTCACCGCACGGTCGGTGACTTTTCTTTCTCTTCAATTCGGTTCCTTTTGCTGATCCCATTTAGTTGACCCTGCGGTGTATTCAGCAACCACCACAGGGTCCCCGAATTGCAGGGAAAAGCTGCCGCAAACCTGACGAAAACTAACCGCAAAACTCGGCGAATGTACGCCGAAAACCGCAAAAACATCTGGATTAACTTGCCGAAAACCACGGAAAAACCCGAGCAGGAGCCGATCGCAGCCTCCGGAAAAAGCCGACACCGCAGAAGAGGCAGTGAATAAATTAGCAAAACAGTTTGCATGAATGTTTGAAAAGTGAAACACTGTTTGCAAAGAAACTACGGAGCGAAAATGTCTGAAATTTACATATGAGGTCCAAGGAATGATAATAAAAAGGGCTGTTACAGAAAAAATAAGTTTAAAAAAAATCCAGAAAAATGCTTAAAATATCCTAAAAAAAATCTATAAATAAAGAGACTCTTTACTGCAGAATATTATAATGAACGGTTTATTAGATATTGAATTAAAACGGGAATATTTTTAACATTGAAGCCTATGGGATTCTCCTGATTAAACCTGTCGAATGAAACCACTGAATGGCAGGGCAGTTCGGGAACCTTATAACTCCAAGTCAATCACACATCTGTGAAATCAAACTGTCCACTTAGGTAGCAACACTGATTGACAATCAAGTCCACATGCTGTTGTGCAAATGGAATAGACAAAAGGAGGGAAGCATAGTGTTGTGGAAATTTTATTATGTGGACATTATAGTCTAGAATGTGTGTGTTTTATAAATTGTCATCTGTCTCCCTGTGTTTGGATTAAACTGAGAATCGCTCTAGCAGAGTGTATTTTAGGTTAATCAGAACCAGCGGCAAAACCGTCAGTATGAAAACCTTCTCTTGGATTTAGAGACGTGTTCTCAGTGTGTGTGTAGGCGTTTGGCAGTTTGTGAGTACTAAGTGCAATGCGCTGGGCTTCTTACCTCCCAATGTCTATGCACAGTCACTGACTTTTGAAAGGACAGTGGGAGAGAGATCAGGGGTAGAGAGGTAGATCTGAGTGTCATCAGCGTAGAGGTGGTAATTGAAGCCAAAGCTGTTGATGATTTTGCCCAGGGAGGAGGTGTAGATGGAAAAGATCAGAGGACCAAGGACAGAGCCTTGAGGTACACCAACAGATAGAGGCAATGAGGAGGAGGAGTTACCAGCAAAGGACACACAGAAGGACCTGTTGGATAAATAGGATTCGACCCAAGCGAGTGCAGTGTCACCGAGACCCAGAGAGTTGAGGGCCTGTAGAAGGAGGGGGTGGTCAACAGTGTCAAAAGCAGCCAAGAGGTCAAGCAGGATGAGAATAGAATAGTGGCCGTGTTTTTTAGCAGTTAGGAGGTCGTTGGTGACTTTGGTGAGGGCAGTTTCAGTTGAGTGTAGGGGACGGAAGCCAGATTGCAGGGGGTCAAGTAGGGAATTGGAGGACAGGAAGAGGGAGAGGCGGTTGAAGACTAGTTTTTCTAAGAGCTTTGATGTGAAGGGAAGCAGGGATACAGGGCGGTAGTTGGATGGAGAGTTGGGATCTAGGGATGGTTTCTTTAGTAAAGGGGTAACTAGAGCGTGTTTGAAGGCGGATGGAAAGGAGCCAGTGGAGAGAGATAGGTTGAAGATGTGTGTGAGAGCAGGGGTGAGGGAGGAGGAGAGGGGAGGAATTAGATGTGAGGGAATGGGGTCGAGCGGGCATGTGGTGAGATGTGAGGAGGACAATAAGGAATTGACTTCCTCCTCAGTGGCTGGGAGGAAGCGGCAGAGGGTGGCAGAGGGGACCTGTGGGAGTGGAGGTGGCAGATAACTATCTTGTGTTGGGATGTTGCGTCTGATATTTAGAGTTTTACTGAGGAAGTAGTCTGCCAGGTCTTGAGCGCTGAAGGCAGCTGTGGGGGGAGGTGCAGGTGGGTAGAGGAGGGTGTTGAAGGTGGACCAGAGCCGTTTAGGGTTGGAGGACAGAGTAGATATAAGAGATGAGAAGAAGGATTGTTTGGCCAAGTGGAGGGCAGAGGTGTATGACCGGAGAATAAACTTGAAGTGAACAAAATCAGCTTCAGAGCGGAATTTCCTCCAGGCACGCTCTGCAGTATTATATCTCTGTTATATCTCTGTTGCGGCTACGCTATCCCTTTCTGGACACATATCTGCTTTTAAGACATTTAAGCCTTGTCTGTACACTGGTACCGTGTACTGACAGTAACTGAATGTCTCCGCAGATATATGTCGCAAATCCATAAGAACAAGTAGACTGATCTTCACTAGATGCTGATCACTCTGAGCAGTATCTGAATGGGGTCCATACTGACAGTGATGGGGGATGGTCAGACAAACATGGCTGATGGGGACCATGGAGATGACTCAGGGATGAGTCATGTACAGGGGGCCGGTCGGTCATTCTAGCCCACTCCCCTGTCCTTTTAATATGTAAATGTATTTACTGGGCAAACTGGTTCCTGTTGTAAAGCCAATGAGCAACTGGGCATTGTCCTATGGTGTATTAAATTAAGCGGACCAGGGGCACACAGCCCACTTGGCCAGAGGATTTCCAGCTTGAAGCAGCGTGTGTGTGTAACTCTCTCTGGGCTTAGAGAAGGATCCATTATACAGGGAATGAGGATCTAACAAGACCACAGCAGAGTCTCTGGGTCTCCTTGCTGGGAGCGTTCAGGTAAGTATGACAGGGATAGCAGAGAGCTGCTTGTAAGTGCAGCGGATCAAACTACACAATTAATAGTAGATTAATTTCTACAACAATAGGCAGGTAGCAAGACATCCCCGATAAAGGAGTGGTTCTGCAGGTGGTGACCACTTCTCAGTTGCTATGCTTTCTGGCTGATGGTTTGGTCACTTTTGAATGCTGGCAGTGCTGTCACTCTAGTGTTAGCATGAGACGGAGTCTACAACCCACACAAGTGGCTCAGGTAGTGCAGCTCATGCAGGATGGCACATCAATGCGAGCTGTGGCAAGAAGGTTTGCTGTGTATGTCAGCGTAGTGTCCAGAGCATGGAGGCGCTACCAGGAGACAGGCCAGTACATCAGGAGACATGGAGGAGGCCTTAGGAGGGCAACAACCCAGCACTAGGACCGCTACCTCCGCCTTTGTGCAAGGAGGGACAGGAGAAGCACTGCCAGAGCCCTGCAAAATGACCTCCAGCGGGCCACAAATGTGCATGTGGCTGCTCAAACGGTCAGAAACAGACTCCATGAGGGTGGTATGAGGGCCCAACGTCCACAGGTGGGGGTTGTGCTTACAGCGCAACACCGTGCAGGACGTTTGGCATTTGCCAGAGAACACCAAGATTGGCAGCCTTGCCACTGGCACCCTGTGCTCTTCACAGATGAAAGCTGGTTCACACTGAGCACATGTGACAGACATGACAGGGTCTGGAGAAGCTGTGGAGAACGTTCTGCTGCCTGCAACATCCTCCAGCATGACCGGTTTGGCAGTGGGTCAGCAATGGTGTGGGGTGGCATTTCTTTAGGGGGCCGCACAGCCCTCTATGTGCTCGCCAGAGGTAGCCTGACTGCCATTAGGTTCCCGAGAGGAGATCCTCAGACCCCTGTGAGACCATATGCTGGTGCGGTTGGCCCTGGGTTCCTCCTAATGCAAGACAATGCTAGACCTCATGTGGCTGGAGTGTGTCAGCAGTTCATGCAAGACGAAGGCATTGATGCTATGGACTGGCCCGCCCGTTCCCCAGACCTGAATCCAATTGAGCACAACTGGTACATAACGTATCGCTCCATCCACCAACGCCACGTTGCACCACAGACTGTCCAGGAGTTGGGGGATGCTTTAGTCCTGGTGTGGGAGGAGATCCCTCAGACCATCCGCCACCTCATCAGGAGCATGCCCAGGCGTTGTAGGGAGGTCATACAGGCACATGGGGGCCACACACACTACTGAGCCTCATTTTGACTTGTTTGAAGGACATTACATCAAAGTTGGATCAGCCTGTAGTGTTGTTTTCCACTTTAATGTTGAGTGTGACTCCAAATCCAGACCTCAATGGGTTAATCAATTTGATTTCCATTGATAATGTTTGTGTGATTTTGTTGTCAGCACATTCAACTATGTAATGACCCCAGTATTTAATAAGAATATTTTGTTCATTCAGATCTAGGATGTCTTACATTTGTGTTCCCTTTATTTTTTTGAGATATATATATATATAAAGCAAACCACAGGGTGGGTTGCACTCAACCTAAACTTGCAACACGAGCAGGTGCATCTAAGACCAAAAATACAAAACACGAAAAAGGAGCACTCCATATCATACTCAGGAAAGTAGTCAGCTCTCCATATATAAAAAGCAAACCACAGGGTGGGTTGCACTCAACTGACTACTTTCCTGGGTATGCACCCCTCCCTGTTCACAGGTGTGTCCCACAGTGACAACCTATAAAGGCTAGTGCCTGCTGGGAAGCTCTAAGGTGAGTTAATTCTGTAAATGCAGATACAGTCAAGTAAGATAGGACCTGTTAACGATGGGGTACATTGGCGATTGTGACAGGCTTACGCAAACTATGATCATACTTTGTTAACTGAATCCCCATCATTTTACCTCAGTAGGTTTTTTGAAATGTGTTTTTTTTCTTGCACAAAATGATGGATGAAGGTGGTCATTGATATGGAGTGATCTTTTTTTCGTGTTATATACAGTTGTGTTCAAAATGATTCAACCCCCAATGCTGTAAAGGGTTTTAGGGAATTTAGTGACATTTGTAATTGTATTCAGAATGAAATCCTACAAGGACTTTTTAAAGAACCATATGCAACTAAAATGACATCAATTGGTTTTGTAATACAGTAGTAAATGTTTCTTTTGTGAATTCTTCATTGACACAATTATTCAACCCCTTAAAGACCACCACTCTGAAGAACAGAGGTTCATTCAAGTGTTTTCAATCAGGTATTGAAAACACCTGTGGATGTCACGGAGCAGCAATAAAGCATAATAAGCACCAATTAGGCAGCTTTAAAATGACTGTGATACTCAGCTCCTTCTAGACATTTACTGGTGTGGTTACAAACATGGTGAAGTCAAGAGAATGGTCCAGGAAGACAAGAGAAGAGGTGATTACTCTTCACAGGAAGGGCAATGGCTATAAGAAGATTACAAAGATGTTAAACATACCAAGAGAGACCATAGGAAGCATCATTCGCAAATTCAAGGGATAGGGCACTGTTGAAACGCTACCTGGTCGTGGCAGAAAGAAGATGCTGACTTCGACTGCTGTGCGCTACCTGAAGCGTAGAGTGGAGAAAAGTCCCCGTGTGACTGCTGAAGAACTGAGAAAAGATTTGGCAGATGTGGGTACTGAAGTTTCAGCTCAGACAATACGGCGCACACTGCGTAATGAAGGCCTCCATGCCAGAACTCCCAGGCGCACCCCCTTGCTGTCTCCAAAGAATAAGAAGAGTCGACGGCAGTATGCCAAAAGTCATGTGGACAAATCACAGAAGTTTTGGGATAGTGTTCTGTGGACTGATGAAACAAAATTAGAACTGTTTGGGCCCATGGATCAACGCTATGTTTGGAGGAGGAAGAACAAGGCCTATGAAGAAAAGAACACCTTGCCTACTGTGAAGCATGGCGGGGGTCAATCATGCTTTGGGGCTGTTTTGCTTCTGCAGGTACAGGGAAGCTTCAGCGTGTGCAAGGTACCATGAATTCTCTTCAGTACCAGGAGATATTGGATGACAATGTGATGCAGTCCGTCACAAACCTGAGGCTTGGGAGACGTTGGACCTTTCAACAGGACAATGATCCCAAGCATACCTCCAAGTCCACTAGAGCATGGTTGCAGATTAAAGGCTGGAACATTTTGGAGTGGCCATCGCAGTCACCTGACTTAAATCCGATTGAGAACCTCTGGTGGGACTTAAAGAAAGCAGTTGCAGTGCGCAAGCCTAAGAATGTGACTGAACTGGAGGCTTTTGGCCATGACGAATGGGTGAAGATACCCGTAGATCGCTGCAAGACACTTGTGTCAAGCTATGCTTCACGTTTAAAAGCTGTTCTAACTGTAAAAGGATGTTGTACTAAGTACTAAGATTGAATGTCACTTGGGGATTGAATAAAACTGATAATGATGTGAGCACAGAAAAGACATTTGTGGTTATTTCATTATAAATGTTATGTTATATTTGTCTGACCTACACGTGCCTCTTTCATTTAATTGTAAGCAAGATGACTGAATGATCAAAATCAATGTCAAACTGGCCAAAACACTCAATTTCAGTGGGGGTTGAATAATTTTGAACACAACTGTATATATATATATATATATATATATATACACACACCAAATATTACAGTAGCGATACCTAAGCGATTGCATTCGCAAAGCATGAATTTATCTAGATCAAGACAGTACTGGTTTTTAAGTTTTAGTGGAAAAGAATACAAACTTTAGGCAGTGCCAGTATCACATAAAAAAGACATACAAAATATATGTTAAACGTGCAAATATAGTTCTTGAAATAAAATGGGACTTACATAGAAAATCTAATTGTGGATACTTCCATGGGTATTTCCTTGATTTCAAATGTCCCAGAGGGTTCTTAGATGTTCACTCAACCCAGCGTTTTTGGGAAATACCCAGTGTACAGGGAGTGCTGGATCCTTGTCCCACATCCCCAACCAACCCCCAACCATTTGGTTCAGGTCTCAAGTTTCCATTCAGCTCCAGAGAGCAGATCAGATAAGAGGTTTGTAAATACCATGCCGTAATTGCAAACTCCATTGCAAACACAAGAGAAAAAAAAACACCAATTCTGCATTTAAAATCTTACACCCTGCTTTGCAGAAAATGATGCCCGTTTGTGACACACCCCTCCCTTGACTGAGCAGCAATGCCACACATGAATGGTCTCAGGACGCTTTACTGTTGGCGTGACTCAGGACTGGTGGCAGCGCTCACCTTTTCTTCTCCGGACAAGCTTTTTTCCAGATGCCCCAAACCATCGGAAACGGAAAACACCAGAGACCATGACTTTACCGCAGTCCTGAGCCGTCCAAACCCTGCTCCTTTTACACGATATCTGTAACTGGTGGTGCCTGATCCCGCAGATCAATCAGCTTTAGGAGCTGGTGCTGGCGCTTGCTGGACTTTCTTGGGCGACTGAAGCTTTCTTCACAACAGTTAAAGGTCACTCCTTGAAGTTCTTGATGAACTGATAAATGGTTGCATTAGGTGCAATCTTACTGGCAGCGATCTCCTCGCCTGTGAAACCCTTTTTGTGCGAATGACTGCACGTGTTTCCTTCAGTGTTGTATCTTGGCCTAGGGTGGCACTTTTGCTGTAGTTTACATGGGGCGGCAAAAAATGCCACCCTCCACACCATAGGAGTCTCTACAGGGGGGAAAGTGCCCCCCCACCAAAATCAGTATCCAGCTCCCCACATTTTTCGGACCACGGTATCTCCGTTCCTGTGAATCCTATATGGACGATATGTGCCATTGGAAAGGGTAGATTCTGGCCTTTCCAATGATACCCAAAATGACCATATTCAGTTTACAGTAAAAGTCATAAAACATTAAATAAAAACGTGCACTTAAACGCAAACATTTTCACAGGGTTGAAATGGCTCAGCAGTGAAGTGGTTACTGTTCAGACTATACATTACATTGTGTAGAACATTAGTTTTTGCCTTGGTTTTAGTTGTATATTAAGGGTTAATGGGCAGGTTTCATCATTATATACATTTTATTTTTTCCTTGATTAATGGCATTTTAGGGGTTAATGGGTTGGCTACATTTCTCACATTGTATTCATTTCATGTTTTCCCTTGATCAAGTGCATATTAGGGGTTAATGGGTAGCTAAATGCCACATTGTTTATTAATTTAATTGCATTTCCCTGGGTTTATGGCATTTTAGGGGAGATTATGGAAGTTAGAATCTAAAGGCTCTAATGATCTTTAGATCCTCTGCTTTTCGTCACATTTCGGGGAATTTATTTTGCCGAAAATAAGGTGAAAATACAGTCTTCCAGTAGAAGTGGTAGAGGCCAAAACAGTAATTGAATTTAAGCAGGCATGGGATAGGCATAAGGCTATCCTAAACAAAAGATAAATCCAGGTAAAGTATCCATGTAATTGGGCGACTAGATGGGCCGAAAGGTTCTTATCTGCCGACATTTTTCTATGTTTCTATGAATTCCCTATTTAGCGAATGGTCACTGTAATTTGCTAAAAGTGGAGTCGCTGAAGCAGCTATCAGACATTCAGCGAAAACTGCCGAATTGCAGCAAATAAAATATTGAATTTAAGTATCAGATTAGTACAATAAAAAGGTATCATTGTATCACATTACTCATTGCGTCACATTACTCATTACATCACATTACTCTGGGGTTTTGGAATCTTATTTATATATATATATACTTATTTAGGGCACTATCAGCTGGTGTGAGTTAACCCTTGCGATGGCTTGGTTTTGCGTTAGCGCCAGGTTAATTGAGTCTAGAGCCTGACCAACAGATTGTTTGCCTCTCGCTACAAACGGGAAAAATCACTTAGCGCGTTGCTATTAGCGATTTGTACCGCGAGCTTACTGTACTTTCCACGTCCTTTACTTAACATGGGGAGCGCTAATTTTTCTAGGCTTGCTAATTGCAACATTTTACCTACTGCTCAACCCTGGTGCTAACTCCAAAAAAACAGAAAAAACAGGTCGTCACCCAAAATTAACAGGCAATTAACAGGCAATGTAAAGGAATGCAGCACAGGTGTTCTCTTGGCCCGATACACCATAGTAATGGATCTAGTAAGCAATGTCACTGCTGTTGCAGTAGACTATATTATAAATGTATCCTTTATCCACATATATGCTAATTCTAATATATTTCCTCATTTTAAACATTTTATGCTGTGGGTTTTTCATAGTATGGAAGTGGTTGATTATTAGGGTGACCGTGTGGACCATGTTTAAAGGGACACATGAATAAGTCTTGCCCTGAAACATGTATTATTTATATGCTGCAGCAGGGAAATTTGTGTCGCTCACCTGGCCTTCCTTTTGGATCTATTAAATGCAGTGTAAGGATTCTTCATGCTGTCGGGTGGCATTTATCATGCAATGCATCAGCCTTAATATATGTGTGCATCAAAACATGGATAACACGGCCATCTTGGAGGATTTTAATAATGCAGGGGTGAGAGGTTATTCACTGGATGCGTTCATATTCAAGCTTGTGAGGGCGGGGGATAGGTATGGCCCGGCACTCTGCACTGGAAAAAAAAACAGTTCTATCCTGTACACAACCGCATTGGTTTCCCTAGTGTGCGCTAAACGACTTTGTTCATGGACTACCGCGGACAGGGTGATCTGTTAGTAGGTCGTCAGGCACTACGTTTTAATGACGCGCGCTAAAATTTTTCCTTTAGTAATGGCGTTTTACCTCACACCAGGTGATAGGGCGCTTAGTTTTATTCAGTGATATGATTTAGTGGTGAAAATTATTAGTGTCCCCCCCCCAGTTTTGACTGCGGTATCTTCTGTGCCCCCCCTAAATATTGTTCCTAGAGTCGCCACTGCTCCACACATAAGAAATCCGCCCTGCTGGAAAAATATCCCTCATAAAACCTACATCTACCCGTACTTGTAATGAATTTCCACAGCACATCACTGTGACGAGTAAAGGAGCCAGGTAACTCCGGCTGACAAAGAAAGTGGAAGCGCGCTAGAGGCGCAAAGATACCGGCAGCTCCTCAGAACATTCTAGAGAGGAAGCAATGTCAGATTCTGAGGTGAATTCCTCTGACCCGGAGTACGATCCGGTCTCCTCTCCTGAGGCCTCACATTCAGTTTCCTCACCTGATTCCACTGATTCTAAAAACCGCTTATTGATCCGGTAGATGCTGTAAGAAATTCAATGTTTGTACCAGAGCAATTAAAACATCCCCGGTCAGTGGAATGGACACACATAGAGCATGTGGCTGGTTATATAGAACAGCATATCCGTATGTCAATGGATAAACAAACCAGAAGTAATTTGAGGGCTGAGTGTCCAGCCCCAACTTTGTCACATAAGCTTAATGCAACCCCGAGTTAGATCCCGAAATTATTCACATCCTTAACCAGTCAAATTGGTCCCGAAAACGGGGAGTAGAGGCACCTTAAGGGGTGTCATGATAAAGTGTTTGATTTTGTGGGTTCATTGGCAAAAATTAATGGATTCGATTTAGGTTTCTCCTCACTAATGAAAACCAGACCTGTTTGAACACAGAGGCCGAGTACAGAGATTAGTCTGTGTTTTTGGTGACATAACACAGCTTTATCGAGCGAAAAGGAGACGCTCAATTCTCCTCAGGATCCACCCTAAAGTGGCGACCTTAGCGCAAAATAAACTATTGGCGCTATATAAATGACAATAATAATAATGAGCCTGGTCCCAGCGCTGAGGGTCAGTTATTTGGAGAAGACATCTTCAAGGAGATGACCGAATATACAAGGTCCTTCTTGACCACAGGTAAGATAAAGGCTAATGTCAGGAAAGTTTTCTCGAATAGGTTTTTCGTCAAACCTTATTCCACCTCAAGAGGCTCCTTTAAACCCTCTTAACCAGAGCCCCAAAAAGACCCCACTTTTTTTTCACATAAAAGAACACCTAAACGAGTACGTTATGTACAATCATTTCAAAATGGAAGACATTCCATCATTAAAAGGAGTTTTATCTCCACAAGACTGGAGGGTCAAAATAAATTTGAAAGACGCTTATCTGACAATCCCGATAAACTACAAAATATCGATCCTTACACCGACACAATCTATCGAATTTCTGTCACCATAACTACGATGGAGATGTCTCTTTCTCTGCCTTCAGCTAAAGTTCGGCTGATTCACAAAGAAATCAGATGTCTTCTATCTGCAGAAGAATTCTCTCTGAGATGGTTAGCTCACCTCCTGGGCCTACTCTCCGCAGCAATACAAGTGGTCTTTGCAGGACCGCTTTATTGTCAAGCTCTTCCACGTCTGAAAGCACGATTTCTGCGGAGGGGATGGCTTTATCCAGGTCGCATCTCTCTGGACGACGAGTCGAAATTGGAGATGCAGAGGTGGCTAAATCATTTAGTGTCATGGAACGGCAAAGCCAACACCCATCCAACTCCAGAGTTGGTTATAGAGTCAGACGCCAGTAGATCTGGCTGGGGCGCGCTGAGGATCGTTTTCCACAGGTGTCAGTTGGGTTTCCACAGAGATAGGATTGTATATGATTGTTTAGGACTCCTTGCTGGATTGTTTGCTATTCAAGTTTTATTAAGCATTACGCAAGTTCCATACTCATGGAGATGGACAACCTGTCCGCTGTGCATTATATCAACCTTATAGGTGGCCCAGGTCTAAACTGTTGGCAGAGACAGCGAAATCTTTTGAGGATTTTGACAGCCTCACAATCTCTCAGTCCAGGCCGAGTGGTGAGTTGGGGGTATGTATGAAATGAGCGGTGAGTTGGGGGCACAGTTGTGTTCAAAATTATTCAACCCCCACTGAAATTGAGTGTTTTGGCCAGTTTGACATTGATTTTGATCATTCAGTCATCTTGCTTACAATTAAATCAAAGAGGCACGTGTAGGTCAGACAAATATAACATAACATTTATAATGAAATAAGCACAAATGTCTTTTCTGTGCTCACATCATTATCAGTTTTATTCAACCCCCAAGTGACATTCAATCTTAGTACTTAGTACAACATCCTTTTTACAGTTATAACAGCTTTTAAACGTGAAGCATAGCTTGACACAAGTGTCTTGCAGCCATCTACGGGTATCTTCGCCCATTCGTCATGGGCAAAAGCCTCCAGTTCAGTCACATTCTTAGGCTTGCGCACTGCAACTGCTTTCTTTAAGTCCCACCAGAGGTTCTCAATCGGATTTAAGTCAGGTGACTGCGATGGCCACTCCAAAATGTTCCAGCCTTTAATCTGCAACCATGCTCTAGTGGACTTGGAGGTATGCTTGGGATCCTGTTGAAAGGTCCAACGTCTCCCAAGCCTCAGGTTTGTGACAGACTGCATCACATTGTCATCCAATATCTCCTGGTACTGAAGAGAATTCATGGTACCTTGCACACGCTGAAGCTTCCCTGTACCTGCAGAAGCAAAACAGCCCCAAAGCATGATTGACCCCCCGCCATGCTTCACAGTAGGCAAGGTGTTCTTTTCTTCATAGGCCTTGTTCTTCCTCCTCCAAACCTAGCGCTGATCCATGGGCCCAAACAGTTCTAATTTTGTTTCATCAGTCCACAGAACACTATCCCAAAACTTCTGTGGTTTGTCCACATGACTTTTGGCATACTGCAGTCGACTCTTCTTATTCTTTGGAGACAGCAAGGGGGTGCGCCTGGGAGTTCTGGCATGGAGGCCTTCATTACGCAGTGTGCGCCGTATTGTCTGAGCTGAAACTTCAGTACCCACATCTGACAAATCTTTTCTCAGTTCCTCAGCAGTCACACGGGGACTTTTCTCCACTCTACGCTTCAGGTAGCGCACAGCAGTCGAAGTCAGCATCTTCTTTCTGCCACGACCAGGTAGCGTTTCAACAGTGCCATTTGCCTTGAATTTGCGAATGATGCTTCCTATGGTCTCTCTTGGTATGTTTAACATCTTTGCAATCTTCTTATAGCCATTGCCCTTCCTGTGAAGAGTAATCACCTCTTCTCTTGTCTTCCTGGACCATTCTCTTGACTTCACCATGTTTGTAACCACATCAGTAAATGTCTAGAAGGAGCTGAGTATCACAGTCATTTTAAAGCTGCCTAATTGGTGCTTATTATGCTTTATTGCTGCTCCGTGACATCCACAGGTGTTTTCAATACCTGATTGAAAACACTTGAATGAACCTCTGTTCTTCATAGTTGTAGTCTTTAAGGGGTTGAATAATTGTGTCAATGAAGAAATCACAAAAGAAACATTTACTACTGTATTACAAAACCAATTGATGTCATTTTAGTTGCATATGGTTCTTTAAAAAGTCCTTGTAGGATTTCATTCTGAATACAATTACAAATGTCACTAAATTCCCTAAAACCCTTTACAGCATTGGGGGTTGAATCATTTTGAACACAACTGTATGTATGAAATGAGTCGTGAGTTGGGGGTATGTATGAAATGAGCGGTGAGTTGGGGGGTATGTATGAAATGAGCGGTGAGTTGGGGGTATGTATGAAATGATCCGTGAGTTGGGGGTATGTATGAAATGATCCGTGAGTTGGGGGTATGTATGAAATGAGCGGTGAGTTGGGGGTATGTATGAAATGAGCGGTGAGTTGGGGGTATGTATGAAATGAGCGGTGATTTGGGGTATGTATGAAATGAGTCGTGAGTTGGGGGTATGTATGAAATGAGCGGTGAGTTGGGGGGTATGTATGAAATGAGCGGTGAGTTGGGGGGTATGTATGAAATGAGCGGTGAGTTGGGGGGTATGTATGAAATGAGCGGTGAGTTGGGGGTATGTATGAAATGAGCGGTGAGTTGGGGGTATGTATGAAATGAGCGGTGATTTGGGGTAGGTATGAAATGAGTCGTGAGTTGGGGTATGTATGAAATGAGCGGTGAGTTGGGGGTATGTATGAAATGAGCGGTGAGTTGGGGGGTATGTATGAAATGAGCGGTGAGTTGGGGGGTATGTATGAAATGAGCGGTGAGTTGGGGGTATGTATGAAATGAGCGGTGATTTGGGGTAGGTATGAAATGAGCGGTGAGTTGGGGGTATGTATGAAATGAGCGGTGAGTTGGGGGTATGTATGAAATGAGCAGTGATTTGGGGTATGTATGAAATGAGCGGTGATTTGGGGTATGTATGAAATGAGCGGTGAGTTGGGGGTATGTATGAAATGAGCGGTGATTTGGGGTAGGTATGAAATGAGCGGTGAGTTGGGGGTATGTATGAAATGAGCGGTGAGTTGGGGGTATGTATGAAATGAGCAGTGATTTGGGGTATGTATGAAATGAGCGGTGATTTGGGGTATGTATGAAATGAGCGGTGAGTTGGGGTATGTATGAAATGAGCGGTGAGTTGGGGGTATGTATGTATGAAATGAGTCGGGAGTATGTATGAAATGAGCGGTGAGTTGGGGTATGTATGAAATGAGCGGTGAGTTGGGGGTATGTATGAAATGAGTCGTGAGTTGGGGTATGTATGTATGAAATGAGTCGTGAGTTGGGGGTATGTATGAAATGAGCGGTGAGTTGGGGGTATGTATGAAATGAGCGGTGAGTTGGGGGGTATGTATGAAATGAGCGGTGAGTTGGGGGTATGTATGAAATGATCCGTGAGTTGGGGGTATGTATGAAATGATCCATGAGTTGGGGGTATGTATGAAATGAGCGGTGAGTTGGGGTATGTATGAAATGAGGCGGTGAGTTGGGGGTATGTATGAAATGAGCGGTGAGTTGGGGGTATGTATGAAATGAGCGGTGAGTTGGGGGTATGTATGAAATGAGCGGTGAGTTGGGGGTATGTATGAAATGATCCGTGAGTTGGGGGTATGTATGAAATGATCCATGAGTTGGGGGTATGTATGAAATGAGCGGTGAGTTGGGGGTATGTATGAAATGAGCGGTGAGTTGGGGGTATGTATGAAATGAGCGGTGAGTTGGGGGTATGTATGAAATGAGCGGTGATTTGGGGTATGTATGAAATGAGCGGTGAGTTGGGGGTATGTATGAAATGAGCGGTGAGTTGGGGGTATGTATGAAATGAGCAGTGATTTGGGGTATGTATGAAATGAGCGGTGAGTTGGGGGTATGTATGAAATGAGCGGTGATTTGGGGTAGGTATGAAATGAGCGGTGAGTTGGGGGTATGTATGAAATGAGCGGTGAGTTGGGGGTATGTATGAAATGAGCAGTGATTTGGGGTATGTATGAAATGAGCGGTGATTTGGGGTATGTATGAAATGAGCGGTGAGTTGGGGTATGTATGAAATGAGCGGTGAGTTGGGGTATGTATGTATGAAATGAGTCGGGAGTATGTATGAAATGAGCGGTGAGTTGGGGTATGTATGAAATGAGCGGTGAGTTGGGGGTATGTATGAAATGAGTCGTGAGTTGGGGGTATGTATGTATGAAATGAGTCGTGAGTTGGGGGGTATGTATGAAATGAGCGGTGAGTTGGGGGTATGTATGAAATGAGCGGTGAGTTGGGGGGTATGTATGAAATGAGCGGTGAGTTGGGGGTATGTATGAAATGATCCGTGAGTTGGGGGTATGTATGAAATGATCCATGAGTTGGGGGTATGTATGAAATGAGCGGTGAGTTGGGGGTATGTATGAAATGAGCGGTGAGTTGGGGGTATGTATGAAATGAGCGGTGAGTTGGGGGTATGTATGAAATGAGCGGTGAGTTGGGGGTATGTATGAAATGAGCGGTGAGTTGGGGGTATGTATGAAATGATCCGTGAGTTGGGGGTATGTATGAAATGATCCATGAGTTGGGGGTATGTATGAAATGAGCGGTGAGTTGGGGGTATGTATGAAATGAGCGGTGAGTTGGGGGTATGTATGAAATGAGCGGTGAGTTGGGGGTATGTATGAAATGAGCGGTGATTTGGGGTATGTATGAAATGAGCGGTGAGTTGGGGGTATGTATGAAATGAGCGGTGAGTTGGGGGTATGTATGAAATGAGCAGTGATTTGGGGTATGTATGAAATGAGCGGTGATTTGGGGTATGTATGAAATGAGCGGTGAGTTGGGGGTATGTATGAAATGAGCGGTGATTTGGGGTAGGTATGAAATGAGCGGTGAGTTGGGGTATGTATGAAATGAGCGGTGAGTTGGGGGTATGTATGAAATGAGCAGTGATTTGGGGTATGTATGAAATGAGCGGTGATTTTGGGTATGTATGAAATGAGCGGTGAGTTGGGGTATGTATGAAATGAGCGGTGAGTGGGGGTATGTATGTATGAAATGAGTCGGGGGTATGTATGTATGAAATGAGCGGTGAGTTGGGGTATGTATGAAATGAGCGGTGAGTTGGGGGTATGTATGAAATGAGTCGTGAGTTGGGGGTATGTATGTATGAAATGAGTCGTGAGTTGGGGGGTATGTATGAAATGAGTGGTGAGTTGAGGGTATGTATGAAATGAGCGGTGAGTTGAGGGTATGTATGAAATGAGTGGTGAGTTGAGGGTATGTATGAAATGAGCGGTGAGTTGGGGGGATATGAAATGGACTGAAAAGGGACATGATAAAGGGAGGGGGACCTGAAAAAAGGAGAGACTCACTGCCTTTACCGTTAGGTCTATTGCTGTGGATCCTGTGTACGCTCAGACTCACTGCCTTTACCATTAGAGGTCTATTGCTGTGGAATCTGTGTATGTTCATACTGTCAGTGCCTTTACCGTGAGAGTTCTATTGTGGTGCTCTGATATGCTCATTGCAGTGCACATTACTGTGAGTTTTCTTGCTGTGGCATTCTGTGATACGCTCATATACACTGCACATTACTGTGAGTTTTATTGCTGTGGTGCGCAATGATCCGCTCATACCAAATTTGGTAAATGGCTATACACCTTCAATATATGGGTCATTTGATATATATTGTATACTTGTGTCTGGCAATTGGCCAGGAGGGCTAATTTATTGGACGGTGGTCCTGTGCTATGAATACGCTTTATGACTGCTGAATTGCGGCATCTGCTGGACAGCACTACGTCCATCATTGGGTCTGCATGGGAAAATCCGGGCCCTTCTATTGTTAAAATTAAATTTTTGAATACATAGCCAGTGACTCGCTTCTCTGTATACTCTCCTCATCGTTACAAGGGTACACTATTCAGACCACGCCTTATTTAATCTCTACTTTTATGATTTTTAATAGTGTGTTTACCTTTTTGGTTTTGTCTGACTTCTAATTAATAAATTCATTGTGTTTATGGTTTGGGGACTCCCCCCCCCCCCCGTATTAGAACTCCATATGCACCCTATTGGTGTGTTGGGTTGTTACGTGTTTGTTCTCAGTAATTCAGAAGGGTAAGGTCCTTGGGATTGTGTGGTCAGTGCACAACCTATTGGTTCCTTTTGGGACGGGTAATTTTTTTTGTACTTGAAATGCGTTGCTGATCTTTGTAAAAATGGTTGAATTTACACCTTTCATAATTTTATTTGATTATTTCTATAAAATAATATCTACAACATTTGAAATGGTATACAAAATATACAAGTAGGCACTTCGTATCCACTTTTAATATGCAGAGGGGAAGAGGTGGAGCTCTAAGAGGAAAAGGTGGAGCCTAAAGAGGAAGGGTGGGGTTTAACCAGAAAGAGGTGTGATCTTGACAGGAAGGGGTGTGTCAAATTTAAATTAGGGGGTGCACGAGTTTAGTTAGGCCTAGGGCAGCACAAAACCTAAATACACCACTGGTTTCCTTACAGGTAACCATGACTGACAGAGGAAGAGCAACGATTTCAAGTCCCGCCTCCTTTTAAAGCTCCCGGTCTGTTATTCTAAATTAATCCGCGTGACAGAGTGATCTCCAGCCTTGTCCTCGTCAACACTCTGACCTGTGTTACCCAGAGAGTCACTGACATGAGGTCAGCTGGTGCTTTTGGGGCGGGGCTGAAATGCTGTGGAAATGTGGGGGTTTTTTGGGATTAAGTTTGTTTTCATGGAAAGAGGGACTTTGCAATTAGTTCATCTGATCGCTCTGCAGAACATTCTGGAATTTATGCAAATTACCATCATAAAACCCGAGGCAGCAGACTGTGTGAAAAGTGATATTTGTGTCATCGTCACAGCGTTCGGTCATGGCTGTGAGTTACCAGTACTGAAATGATTGTGTGGGAAACGGCAGGAATCATCTGGATGTGGGGTTAATGCAGCTGGATGTAAACTCAGGACAGACACAGGATGTGATCAGTTCATGGAGGTAAATTCTGTGCAGAGCGAGGAGGAGGAGCGCCTGATCCCGGCATTCCTCCGCCCCAGCTGCTGAGGGCCGGGCTGGGAAAGTGACCGTGTGTGACAGAGTGCGAGAGTGTGTGCGAGTATCAGTGTGAGTGTGCAAGTGTGCATGCTCGTGTCAGTGTGAGCGTGCGTGCGTCAGTGCCTGTGTCAGTGTGCGCGTGAGTGTGCTCGTGTCAGTGTGCATGCGAGTGTCAGTATGAGTGTGCGACTGTGCATGTGAGTGTCAGTGTGAGCGTGCGTGCGTCAGTGCGAGTGTCAGTGTGAGCGTGCGCCTGAGTATGCTCGTGTCAGTGTGCATGCAAATGTCAGTGTGAGTGTGTATGCGTCAGTGCGAGTGTGCGTGCGAGTGTCAGTGAGTGAGTGTTAGGTTTATGCCAGGAAGGAGCCATGGCACAGCCTCTGTGTGATGATATATTCCCAAGTGCTGGGGGTGAGCAGGCAGACAGACAATGGAGGCTGTATATGCACAATAAAGCCTGTATTGTAGATATGGTTCACAGCAAACAGTCTTAGCACAATACAGGTTGTAACACAAAACACAGGCAAGAGGATGGTGGGCCACATAGTCTCTCTCTAGATCCACTTGAGAAGCAGGAGCCTTAGGCAACAGTACCTGATTGAAGGTTAAACTCCTTGGAGAGAGCTTGAGGGCTAGAAGTCACCTTAGAGTCTCTGGACCAACTGGATAGTGGGCCACGCAGTGGATAGTCCAGCAAGCAGGAACCAGGTAATGCAAACACAGCAAGGATAGAAAATACTGGTATACACGGCAGAGCTGGTAAATCAAGAGACATGCAATAACAAGAGGGGGGTCTCAGGACCTCTGAACAGGAAGGGAAAAGAACCAAAATGGAAGAGCGAGGCTAGGAGGGCGTTATCAGGTTATATGAAAACACTCAGGAATGGGCACAGGAATTAACCCCTGAGAGGAATGCAGGTAAGGAGCAGCAGCAAGCTTCGTGTATACAGGCAGGCTCCTAGAGCTGGCATGACAGTGAGCATGTGAGTGTGCGTGCGATTGTCAGTGTGAGTGTGCGTGCGAGAGTGAGCATGTGAGTGTGCGTGTCAGTGTGAGTGTGCATATAAGGGTCAGTGAGTGAGCATGTGAGTGAGTATGCGAGTGTCAGTGAGTAAGCATTTGAGTGTGCGTGCATCAGTGAGTGAGCATATCAGTGTGCGTGCGTCAGTGAGTGAGCATGTGAGTGTGCGTGCATCAGTGTGCGTGCGTCAGTGAGTGAGCATGTGAGTGTGCGTGCGTCAGTGTGCATGCGTCTGAGTGAGCATGTGAGTGCGAGTGTCAGTGAGTATGTGTGTGCGCGTGCGAGTGTCAGTGAGTGAGCATGTGTGTGCGCGAGTGTGAGTGTGCGTGCGAGTATCAGTGGAGTGTGAGTGTTATTGAGTGAGCATGTGAGTGTGCGTGCATCAGTGTGTGTGCGTCAGTGAGTGTGCGTGCGTCAGTGAGAGTGTGCGTGTCAGTGAGAGTGTGCGTGCGAGTGTGCATGCGAGTGTCAATGCGAGGGTCAGTGCGAGTGTACATGTCAATGTGAGTGTGCGTGTCAGTGAGAGTGTGCGTGCGAGTGTCACTGCGAGTGTACGTGTGAGCGTGCGTGTCAATGTGTGAGTGAGCGTGACTGCATTATGAAAGTAAGTTCTGTTGGCTCAGTAAGTGACCAGTCTCGTGGTTCTGTTGCTGTGGTGATCCAGTAAGAAGCCGGTCCCCTAGCTCTGTTGCTCTAATGACCCACTAAGTGGCCAGACCCATAGTTCTTTCTCTGTGGTGACCCAGTAAGCGGATGGTCCTGTAGTTCTGGTGACCCAGTAATCACCTGATCCCATAGTATGTTGACCTTGCGACCCAGTAAGCGGAAGGTCCTGTAGTTCTGGTGGCCCGGTAATCCACGGATCCCCTAGTATGTTGACCTGGCGACCCAGTAAGCGGCTGGTCCTGTAGTTCTAACGTAGCACAGCACTATGCCAGGGGAGGGGATTTCTGATGTATGGCAGCAATATGCCAGGGAGGGGTTTCTGATGTATGGCAGCAATATGCCAGGGAGGGATTTCTGATGTATGGCAGCAATATGCCAGGGAGGGATTTCTGATGTATGGCAGCAATATGCCAAGTGAGGGATGTCTGATGTATGGCAGCAATATGCCAGGAAGGGGTTTCTGATGTATGGCAGGAATATGCCAGGGAGGGATTTCTGATGTATGGCAGGAATATGCCAGGGAGGGATTTCTGATGTATGGCAGCAATATGTATGGAGAGGGATTTCTGATGTATGGCAGAATATGCCAGGGGAGGGATTTCTGATGTATGGCAGAATATGCCAGGGGAGGGATTTCTGATGTATGGCAGCAATGCGCCAGGGAGGGATTTCTGAAGCAGCACTAGGGATTTCTGATGTAGCATTGTAAAGTGCCAGAAAGGGATTTCTGATTAAGCAGAGTAAGATGCCAGGGTGGGATTTGCCACAGGCCGCAGGGGAGCATTATATGTATTATTATATGGGGGAATATTATATGGATCATTATATGGGGAGATATTATATGGGGGATCAATATATGGATTATTTTATGGAGGATCATTATATGGAAGATCATTATATGGGGGATTATTATATGGAGGATTATATGGGGGAATATTATATGAATTATTATATGGGAAATATTAATGGATTATTATATGTAGGATCAGTATATACTGATTCCATTATATGGGGGAATATATTATTTATTATATGGGAATCATTATATAGATTATTAAATGGGGGAACAATATATGAATTATTATATATGGATTATTATATGAAGGATCAGTATATGGATTATTATATGGGGGCTCATTATATGGATTATTATAAGGGGGATCATTATATGGATTATTATAAGGGGGATATATTAATTATTATATGGGGATCAATATATGGATCATTATATAGGGCTCATATGATTATATGGGGATCATTATATTGATTATTATATGGAGAATCATATGCATAATTATATGGGGAATATTATATGGAGGATCATTATATGGATTATTATATGGGGAATATTATATAGATTATATGGGGGATCATTATATGGATTATTATATAGGGTGTCATATGGGGGATCATTATATGGATTATTATATGGAGGATCAGTATATGGATTATTATATGGGGCATCATATGGATTATTATATGGGAGAATATATTAATTATTATATGGATTATTATATGGGGGATCAATATATGGATCATTAAATGGGGGATCATTATATGGGGATTAATATAAGGATTATTATATGGAGGTCATTATATGAATTATTATAAGGGGTTATTATATGGTGGATCATTATATGGATTACTATATGAGGGTTATTATATGTATTATTATATGGGGGAATAGTATATGGATTATTATATGGGGATTATTATATGGGGATCATTATATAATTATATGGGGATAATTATATGGATTACTATATGGGTGAATATTATATGGATTATTATATGGGAGATCAGTATATGGATTATTATATGGGGGAATACATTGATATTTATATGGGGGATCATTATATGAATTATATTGGGATCACTATATGGGGATCATTATATGGATTATTATACGGAGATTATATGGAGGATCATTATTTATTTATTTATAAAGTATTTTACCAGGAAGGAGACATTGAGATTTCTCTCGTTTTCAAGTATGTCCTGGGTTCAAGAACATTGAAGTGTTACAGTTACAGATATACAAAAAGTAATAAAATGCAAGATATTAAAAAAAACAACACAAATATACAGATTAACAGAAAATAAATATGTAGGAAATATAGTCACTGTGTTACATGTTTACAGGTGCATTTCGTATTGAGGTAGGTTAATAGGGAAGTCTTGAGTGACTTTAGACTGGGGGAAGATTTGATGGCGTCTGGGAGGTTATTCTATATTTGCGTCGCTCTGTAGGAAAAGGAGGACCGAGCCGCTGTCTTTTTGTATTGTGGTATTGCAAGTAAGGTGCTGGTCCTGGATCGGAGGTTATAGGATGAGGGAGCTGCTGGGGGAAGCAGCCTATTCAGGTAGGGTGGCAGCTTCCCAGAAATGCTCTTAAACACCAGGCTGGAAAGGTGAAGGGTGCGTTTAGACTCCAGCGATGGCCAGTTTAGCTCTTTTAACATGTCACAATGGTGGGTCATGTAGTTACATTGTATAACTCCTTCTGCCGCTTTGCATTACAATGTAGTAAGTTTATGAAGGTGTGTTTGCGGGGCAGCTGCATACACTACATCTCCGTAATCAATAGCCGGCATAAGCATTTGCTGTACAATCTGCTTTCTTACCGCGGGACTCAGGCAGGATTTGTTTCTGTACAGGGCACCTAGTTTGGGGTAAAGTTTAGATGAGAGTTTTTCGATGTGGGGCCAAAGGATAGATTTGGGTCCAACCACATACCTAGATATTTGAGAGAAGTGAATGTGGTCAGCGTGCCATTTGATTTTGTCCCCACACATAGATGGGGATTTTGCAATTTGTGTAGTTTAGATTTTGTTCCAAAGAGCATCGTTACAGTTTTGTCAGTATTTAGTTATAGTTTGTTGTGTTTGATCCACTTTTCTACCTCTGTGAATTGTTCTTGCAGCACGGCCTCCAGCTGCGGGAGATTTGGTTTGCTGGTATAGATTACAGTGTCGTCTGCGTACATGTGTACAGTTGAGGCTTTGCAGACGTTGGGCAGATCATTTATGAATATTGTGAATAGCAGAGGGCCTAGTATTGAGCCTTGGGGTACACCGCAAGTGACTGGGAGCGGGAGGGAGGAGCTGCCAGAAATTGACACATATTGTGATCGGTCGGATACATATGATTGAAACCAGGTTAGCGTGTGATCACCAATACCAGAGCTTTTAAGTTTTTCTAACAAGATGCCATGGTCTACCGTGTCAAAGGCCTTGGCAAAATCAAGGAAGATGCTCCAGTTAGGTTTCCTTGTTCCATCCCAGCTTGGATATCATTGCAGACTTTTAAAAGGGCGGTTGTATTTGAGTGATTTGGACGAAAGCCTGATTGATCCGGGGTTAAGTAGTTCCAATATTGATAATAATCACGTAATTGTGTGTAGACGCATTTTTCTAAGACTTTTGACATTACAGGGAGCAACGATATCGTAATCATTATATGTATTATATGGGGGAATATTATATTAATTATTATATGGGATCAATATATGGATTATTATATGGTGGATCATCATATGGAGGATCATCATATGGAGGATCATTATATGGATTATTATGGGGGTCATATGGAGGAGCAACATATTGAATATTATATGGGGGCTCATTATAGGATTATATGGAGGATCATTTTATTGATAATCAATAAAATTATCCTCCATATAATCCTATAATGAGCCCCCATATAATAATAAATCTATTGCTCCTCCATGTGACACCTAATATATTAATTCATATAATGATCCCCATATGACACCCCATAATAATCCATATACTGATCCTCCATATAATAATCCATATGATGATCCCCATATAATAATCCATATAATTATCCATATACTATTCCCCCATATAATTATTTTATTTTACTGAGAGGGTGGTGGATACATGGAACAGTCTTCCAGTAGAAGTGGTAGAGGCCAAAACAGTAATTGAATTTAAGCAAGCATGGGATAGGCATAAGGCTATCCTAAACAAAAGATAAATCCAGGTAAAGTATCCATGTAATTGGGCAGACTAGATGGGCCGAAAGGTTCTTATCTGCCGACATTTTTCTATGTTTCTATGTTTCTATAATAATACATATAATGATCCCCCATTTAATAATCCAAATATTGATCCCCATACAATAATCCATATATTGATCCCCATACAATAATCCATATATTGATCCCATATAATTAACATATTCCCCATATAATGAACCCCCATATAATAATCCCCATACAATAATCCATATACAGATCCTTCATAGAATTCCCATATAATAATCCATACAATATTTCCCCATATAATTATCCATATAATGATCCCACAAAGGACACCCTATATAATAATCCATATAATTATCCCCCATATAATTTATATAATATTCCCGCATATAATAATCCATATAATGATCCTCCATATAATATTTCCCATATAATAATCAATAAAATGATCCCCCATATAATCATATAATGAGCCCCCATATAATAATCCATATATTGCTCCTCCATATAATAATCCATATATTGATCCCCGTATAATATTTAATATAATATTCCCGATATAATCATATACTGATCCCCATATAATAATCCATATAATGCTCCCCATTTAATAATCCATATATTGATCCCCCATATAATAATCCATATTGATCCAATATAATAATCCATATATTGATCCCAATATAATAATCCCACATGACACCCTATATAAAATATTCCATATAATGATAGCCCATATAATCTATATAATATTCCCCCATATAATAATCCATATAATGATCCTCCATCTAATATTCCCCATATAAAAATCCATGATTCTCCATATAATAAATAAAATAATCCCCCATATAATCATGAGTCCCATATAATAATCCATATATTGCTCCTCCATATGATACCCCATAATAATCCATATACTGATCCCCCATATAATCCATATATTGATCCGCCATATAATAATCCATATATTGATCCCCACATAAAAATGAATATAATATTCCCCCATATAATACATATGATCCTCCATATAATAATCCATATAATTATCCCCATATAATCCATATATTGATCCCCATATAATTATCAATATATTCCCCCATATAAAAATCCATATACTGATCCACCATATAATAATTCAAATAATATTCGCCCATATAATGATCCTCCATATAGTAATCCATAAAATTATCCACATATAATAATCCCCATATAATAATACTGCATATAATAATCCATATAATATTCCCCCATATAATAACCCTCATATAATAATCCATATATTGATCCCCTATATAACAATCCACATATTGATCCCATATAATGATCCTCCATTTAATAATCCATATAATGATCCCCATGTAATAATCCATATATTTATCCCCCATATAATTATCCATATATTGATCCCCATATAATGATCCATATATTTATCCCCCATATAATTATCCATATATTGATCCCCATATAATGATCCACCATATAATCATATACCGCCCATATAATAATCCATATAATAATCCACTATATAATCTATAATATTCCCCCATATAATCATATAATGATCCTCCATATGATTCTCCATATACAGTGGCAAGAAAAAGTATGTGAACCCTTTGGGATTACGTGGAGTTTTGCATGAATTGGTCATAAAATGTGCTCTGATCTTCATCTAAGTCACAACAATTTGAAAAACACAGTCTGCTTAAAATAATACAACACAAACATTATATGTTTTCATGTGTTTATTGAACAGAACATGTAAACATTCACAGTGCAGGGTGGAAAAAGTATGTGAACCTTTGGAATTAATAACTGGTTGACCCTCCTTTGGGAGCAATAACCTCAACCAAACGTTTCCTGTAGTTGCAGATCAGACCTGCACAACGATCTGGAGTAATTTTGGACCACTCCTCTTCACAAAACTGTTTCAGTGTAGCAATATTCTTGGGATGTCTGGTGTGAATCGCTCTCTTAAGGTCATGCCACAGCATTTCAATCGGGTTGAGGTCAGGACTCTGACTGGGCCACTCCAGAAGGTGTATTTTGTTTTGTTGAAGCCATTCTTTTGTTGAATTACTTGTATGCTTTGGGTCATTGTCCTGTTGCATCACCCATCCTCTGCGGAGCTTCAGTTGGCGAACATATGGTTTTACGTTTTCCTGCAAAATGTCTTGATAAACTCTGGAATTCATTTTTCCATCAATGACAACAATCCGTCCAGGCCCTGAGGCAGCAAAGCAGCCCCAAACCATGATGCTCCCTCTGCCATGTTTTACAGTGGGGATGAGGTTTTGATGTTGGTGTGCTGTGCCTTTTTTTCTCCACACATAGTGTTGTGTGTTTTTTCCAAACAACTCAATTTTGGTTTCATCTGTCCACAGAATATTTTGCCAGTAGTGCTGTGGAACCTCCAGGTGCTCTCTTGCAAACTTCAAACGTGCTGCAATATTCTTTTTGGACAGCAATGGCTTCCTCCGTGGTGTCCTCCCATGTACTCCATTCTTGTGTAATGTTTTCCTTATTGTAGATGTGTCAACAAAAATGTTAGCATGTGCCAGAGATTTCTGTAAGTCTTTAGCTGACACTCTAGGATTCTTCTTTTCATTCTGCGCTCTTGCAGTCATCTTTACAGGACGACCAGACCTAGGAAGAGTAGCAACAGTGCTGAACTTTCTCCATTTGTAGACAGTCTTTCTTACCGTGGACACATGAACATCAAGGCTTTTGGAGATACTTTTGTAACCCTTTCCAGCTTCATGCAAGTCAACAATTCTTGATCGTAGGTCTTCTGAGAGCTCTTTTCTGTGAGGCATGGTTCACATCAGGCAGTGCTTCTTGAAACCAGTAAACCAAAAACTGTTGTAAAGGGCAGGACAGCTTTCAGCAACACATCCAATAATATCACACTGATTGGACTCAAGGTTGGCTCACTCCTGGCTCCAATTAGCTCTTGGAGAAGTCATTAGGCTAGGGGTTCACATACTTTTTCCACCCTGCACTGTGAATGTTTACATGTTATGTTCAATAAACACATGAAAACATATAATGTTTGTGTTGTATTATTTTAAGCAGACTGTGTTTTTCAAATTGTTGTGGCTTAGATGAAGCACATCAGAGCACATTTTATGACCAATTCATGCAAAACTCCACGTAATCCCAAAAGGTTCACATACTTTTTCTTGCCACTGTAATAAATGATCCCCCATATTATCATTTAATGAGCCCCCATATAATAATCCATATCTTGCTCCTCCATATAATAATCCATATCTTGCTCCTCCATATAATAATCCATATATTGATACCCATAATAATCCATATACTGATCCCCCATATAATCCATATATTGATCCGCCATATAATAATCCATATATTGATCCCCACATAAAAATGAATATAATATTCCCCCATATAATACATATGATCCTCCATATAATAATCCATATAATTATCCCCATATAATCCATATATTGATCCCCCATATAATTATCAATATATTCCCCCATATAAAAATCCATATACTGATCCACCATATAATAATTCAAATAATATTCGCCCATATAATGATCCTCCATATAGTAATCCATAAAATTATCCCCATATAATAATCCCCATATAATAATACTGCATATAATAATCCATATAATATTCCCCCATATAATAACCCTCATATAATAATCCATATATTGATCCCCTATATAACAATCCACATATTGATCCCCATATAATGATCCTCCATTTAATAATCCATATAATGATCCCCATGTAATAATCCATATATTTATCCCCCATATAATTATCCATATATTGATCCCCATATAATGATCCATATATTTATCCCCCATATAATTATCCATATATTGATCCCCATATAATGATCCACCATATAATCATATACCGCCCATATAATAATCCATATAATAATCCATATATTTATCCCCCATATAATAATCCCCATATAATCATATAATGATCCTCCATATGATTCTCCATATACAGTGGCAAGAAAAAGTATGTGAACCCTTTGGGATTACGTGGAGTTTTGCATGAATTGGTCATAAAATGTGCTCTGATCTTCATCTAAGTCACAACAATTTGAAAAACACAGTCTGCTTAAAATAATACAACACAAACATTATATGTTTTCATGTGTTTATTGAACAGAACATGTAAACATTCACAGTGCAGGGTGGAAAAAGTATGTGAACCTTTGGAATTAATAACTGGTTGACCCTCCTTTGGGAGCAATAACCTCAACCAAACGTTTCCTGTAGTTGCAGATCAGACCTGCACAACGATCTGGAGTAATTTTGGACCACTCCTCTTCACAAAACTGTTTCAGTGTAGCAATATTCTTGGGATGTCTGGTGTGAATCGCTCTCTTAAGGTCATGCCACAGCATTTCAATCGGGTTGAGGTCAGGACTCTGACTGGGCCACTCCAGAAGGTGTATTTTGTTTTGTTGAAGCCATTCTTTTGTTGAATTACTTGTATGCTTTGGGTCATTGTCCTGTTGCATCACCCATCCTCTGCGGAGCTTCAGTTGGCGAACATATGGTTTTACGTTTTCCTGCAAAATGTCTTGATAAACTCTGGAATTCATTTTTCCATCAATGACAACAATCCGTCCAGGCCCTGAGGCAGCAAAGCAGCCCCAAACCATGATGCTCCCTCTGCCATGTTTTACAGTGGGGATGAGGTTTTGATGTTGGTGTGCTGTGCCTTTTTTTCTCCACACATAGTGTTGTGTGTTTTTTCCAAACAACTCAATTTTGGTTTCATCTGTCCACAGAATATTTTGCCAGTAGTGCTGTGGAACCTCCAGGTGCTCTCTTGCAAACTTCAAACGTGCTGCAATATTCTTTTTGGACAGCAATGGCTTCCTCCGTGGTGTCCTCCCATGTACTCCATTCTTGTGTAATGTTTTCCTTATTGTAGATGTGTCAACAAAAATGTTAGCATGTGCCAGAGATTTCTGTAAGTCTTTAGCTGACACTCTAGGATTCTTCTTTTCATTCTGCGCTCTTGCAGTCATCTTTACAGGACGACCAGACCTAGGAAGAGTAGCAACAGTGCTGAACTTTCTCCATTTGTAGACAGTCTTTCTTACCGTGGACACATGAACATCAAGGCTTTTGGAGATACTTTTGTAACCCTTTCCAGCTTCATGCAAGTCAACAATTCTTGATCGTAGGTCTTCTGAGAGCTCTTTTCTGTGAGGCATGGTTCACATCAGGCAGTGCTTCTTGAAACCAGTAAACCAAAAACTGTTGTAAAGGGCAGGACAGCTTTCAGCAACACATCCAATAATATCACACTGATTGGACTCAAGGTTGGCTCACTCCTGGCTCCAATTAGCTCTTGGAGAAGTCATTAGGCTAGGGGTTCACATACTTTTTCCACCCTGCACTGTGAATGTTTACATGTTATGTTCAATAAACACATGAAAACATATAATGTTTGTGTTGTATTATTTTAAGCAGACTGTGTTTTTCAAATTGTTGTGGCTTAGATGAAGCACATCAGAGCACATTTTATGACCAATTCATGCAAAACTCCACGTAATCCCAAAAGGTTCACATACTTTTTCTTGCCACTGTAATAAATGATCCCCCATATTATCATTTAATGAGCCCCCATATAATAATCCATATCTTGCTCCTCCATATAATAATCCATATCTTGCTCCTCCATATAATAATCCATATATTGATACCCATATAATAATTAATATAATATTCCCCATATAATCATATGATCCCCCATATAATAATCCATATATTGATACCCATATAATAATTAATATAATATTCCCCATATAATCATATGATCCCCATATAATAATCCATATATTGATACCATATAATAATTAATATAATATTCCCCATATAATCATATAATGATCCCCCATATAATAATCCATATATTGATCCCCATATAATCATCCCCATATAATATACCCCCATATAATGATCCACCTTTTAATAATCATCCCCATATAATATACCCCCATATAATGATCCTCCTTTTAATAATCCATATAATAATCCCCCATATAATGATCCCCCATATAATAATCCATATAATGATTCCCCATATAATAATCCATATAATGATTCCCCATATAATAATCCATATAATGATCCTCCATATAATATTCCCCATATAAAAATCCATATGACTCTCCATATAATATTCTATGGGGAATATTATATGGAGGATCATTATATGGGTTATTATATGGGGGAATATTATATGGGGGATCATTATATGGATTATTATATAGGGTGTCATATGTGGGATCATTATATGGATTATTAAAAGGAGGATAATTTTATGGGGGAATATTATATGGATTATTATATGGGGAATTATATGGAGGATCAGTATATGGATTATTATATGGGGATGATTATATGGCGAAATATATTAATTATTATAGGAGGATCAATATATGGATTATTACATGGGGGACCAGTATATGATTATATGGGGAATATTATATTAATTATTATATGGGGATCAATATATGGATTATCATATGGAGGAGCAATATATGGATTATTATATGGGGCTCATATGATTATATGGGGGATAATTTATTAAATGGAGAATCATATGGATTATTATATGGGGAATATTATATGAAGGATCATTATATGATTATATGGGGGAATATTATAAGGATTATATGGGGATAATTATAAGGATTATTATATAGGGTGTCATATGTGGGATCATTATATGGATTATTATATGGGGGATCATTATATGGAGGATCATTAAATGGGGGAATATTATATGGATTATTATATGGGGAATTATATGGAGGATCAGTATATGGATTATTATATAAGGGTTATTATATGGGATTATTATAAGGGGGATCATATGGATTATTATATGGGGAATATATTAATTAGATGGATTATTATATTGGGATCAATATATCGATTATTAAATGGGGATCATTATATGGATTATTATATGGGGGATCATATGGATTATTATATGGCAGATCAATATATGGATCATTATATGGCAGATCATTATATGGATTATTATATGGAGGATCAGTATATGGATTACTATATGGGGATGATTATATGGCGAAATATATTAATTATTATAGGAGGATCAATATATGGATTATTACATGGGGGACCAGTATATGATTATATGGGGAATATTATATTAATTATTATATGGGGATCAATATATGGATTATTATATGGAGGAGCAATATATGGATTATTATATGGGGGCTCATATGATTATATGGGGGATCATTTATTATATGGAGAATCATATGGATTATTATATGGGGAATATTATATGGAGGATCATTATATGATTATATGGGGGAATATTATAAGGATTATATGGGGATAATTATAAGGATAATTATATAGGGTGTCATATGTGGGATCATTATATGGATTATTATATGGGGGATCATTATATGGAGGATCATTAAATGGGGGAATATTATATGGATTATTATATGGGGAATTATATGGAGGATCAGTATATGGATTATTATATAAGGGTTATTATATGGGATTATTATAAAGGGGATCATATGGATTATTATATGGGGAATATATTAATTAGATGGATTATTATATTGGGATCAATATATATCGATTATTAAATGGGGGATCATTATATGGATTATTATATGGGGGATCATATGGATTATTATATGGCGGATCAATATATGGATTATTATATGGCGGATCATTATATGGATTATTATATGGAGGATCAGTATATGGATTACTATATGGGGGATCATTATATGGATATCATGGGGTGTCATTATATGGGGAACATATGAATTATTATATGGGGTGTCAAATGGAGGAGCAATATATGGATTATAATATGGGGATCGTTATATTGATTATGATATGGGGATCATTATATGGGTTATTATATGGAGCTCATTATATGGGGGATCATTATATTATATGGGGTATCATATGGGGGATTATTACATGGATTATTATATGGAGGATAATATGGGGGAATATTAATGGATTATTATATGGAGGATTATATGAGGATCAGTATAGGGGGGTTATTATATGGATTATTATATGGGGATCAATATATGGATTATTATATGGCGGATCATATGGGTTATTATATGGATTATTATATGGGGATCAATATATGGATTATTATATGGGGGTCATATGGATTATTAAATGGAGTATCATATGGGGGATCAATATATGGATTATTATATTGGGGATCATTATATAGATTATTATATGGGGGTCATTATATGATTATATGGTGGATTATTATACGGATTATTATATGGGGTTAATATATGGAGGATCAGTATATGGATTATTATATGATTATATGGTGGATCATTATATGGGGATAATTATATGGATTATTATATGGGGGAATATTAATGGATTATATGGAGGATCAGTATATGGATTATTAAATGGGTATCATTATATGGGTATCAATATATGGATTATTATATGGGGCTCATTATATGGATTATTATATGTTGGATCATATGGATTATTATGGTGTGTCATTATATGGGGGATCATTATATGAATTATTATATGGGGTGTCATATGGAGGAGCAATATATGGATTATAATATGGGGGATCATTATATGTGTTATTACAGGGCTCAAAATGTCAAGTCCCAAGCTACTAGCCAGGCCTTAAGAGTTACTTGCCACTAGTTGCCCCACCTAACCCCTATCCTGCCCTGCCTGCGACTGCATTCCCACTCACCCTCATGTAAATTCCATTCGCCAAATGCGAGCAGGCAAGTGGAAGTTTTGAGGACTGGGTTATTATATGTAGGATTATTATATGGTATTATTACATGATTATATGGGCGATCATAGGGGGAATCATATGATTATATGGATTATTATATGGGGTAATATTATATGGAGGATCATTATATGGATTATTATATGGGGTGTCGTTATATGTGGGATCATTATATGGATTATATGAATTAGTATATGGAGGATCAGTATATGGATCATTATATGGGGTTATTATATGGGGGTTCAATATATGATTATATGGGGATCATATGGATTATTAAATGGGGATCAATATATTGATTATTATATGGGGATCATATGGATTATTAAATGGGGATCAATATATTGATTATTATATGGGGATCATTAAATTGATTTTTATATGAGGGATCAATATATAGTGGATATTATATGATTATATGGTGGATCATTATATGGATTATCATATGGGGTTATTATATGGAGGATCAGTATATGAATTATTATATGGGGTTATTATATAATTATATGGTGGATCATTATATGGGGATAATTATATGGATTATTATATGGGGATAATTATATGGGTTATTATATGGGGAATATTATATGGATTATAATATGGGGATCAGTATATGGATTATTATATGGGGATAATTATATGGGTTATTATATGGAGGATCATTATATGGATTATTATATGGGGAATATTATATGGATTATAATATGGGGATCAGTATATGGATTATTATATGGGGGAATATTGTATGAATTATTATATGGGGGATATTAATGGATTATTATATGGAGGATCAGTATATGGATTATTTAACAGGGTGTCATGTGGGATCATTATATGAGGATCATTATATGTGGATTATTATATGGGGAATATTATATGTGGATTATTATAGGAGGGAATATTATATGAATTATTATATGGAGGATCAGTATATGGAATATTATATGGGGGTTATTATATGGATTATTAAATGGGGATCAATATATGGATTATTATATGGGGATCATATGGATTATTATATTTATTTTATTTATTTACAAAGGATTTTATATGGGAGTCAATATATGGATTATTATATGGGGTCATTATATGATTATATGGTGCATCATTATATGGATTATATAGGGTTATTATATGGAGGATAAGTATATGGGGGTTATATGATGGATAATTATATGGATATTATATGGGGATAATTATATGGAGGATCATTATATGAATTATTATATGGGAGAATATTATATTGATTATAATATGGGGGATCAGTATATGGATTATTATATGGGGAATATTATATGTATTATAATATGGGGATCAATATATGGATTATTATATGGGGAATCTTTATATGAATTATTATATGGAGGATCAGTATATGGATTATTATATGGGGGTTATAATATGGTGGATCATTATATGGGGATTATTATATGGAGGATCATATGGGGAATAATAACATATGTATTATAATATGGGGGAATATTATATGGATTATTATATGGGGATCCGTATATGGATTATAATATGGGGAATATTATATTAATTATTATATGGGGATCAATATATGGATTATTATATGGGGATCAATACATTGATTATTATATATAGTATCAATATATGGATTATTATATGGGGATCATTATATGGATTATTATATGGAGGATTAGTATATGGGGATTATTATATGGATAATTATGGGGTGTCACTGTATGGGGCATCATTATATGGAGGAACAATATATGGATTATGATATGGGGATCATTATATGGATTATGATATGGGGATCATTCTATGATTATATGGGGGATCATTCTATTGATGATTATATGAGAATCATTATATTGATTATTATATGGAGAATTATATTATTTATTATTATTGTCATTTATATAGCGCCAACAGTTTCCGCAGCGCTTATGGATTATTATATGGGGAATATTATATGGAGGCTCATTATATGGATTATTATATGTGGGAATATTATATAGATTATGTCACGGAGCTGATATCGGGCTCGCCTCAGCGAACCGCGGAACCCAAACTGGACAAGTTTAAAGACCATGTTTACTCTTTATGTTCAATTTATATCGTGTGTTTTTAAATATATATTACATCGTTTGGTTTTAGTTTAAATTTGTTTAGTGTAAAATGGCGTAGCTTTAGTTTTAAATATACTTATATTTCTTTAAGTAAAAATTAGTTTTTTATTAAAGATACTACATGCAGAGAGTTCAAATGCTTTCTTTCGTATAGATTGTAAAATAGGTTGAGTAATTTGTGATTAGGCAAAAGGGTTTTTCTCTTTGTTCAATCTGTTACCTGTTTACATGTCTCAGAGGTTGGGAGTCACCATTGTCTCAGCCAAAACCTAACTGATCTCCTTTACAATAGATTATGCAAATATTGTGTGAGCTAAAGGCTAAAGAATGTAAAGAATGTTTATTGTAAATACCTATCTGACATAATGTAATTCGGACGATGTGCGTCATTTATGCAAATTATGGCTGTTGGATTTCATCATAAATGGTGGTGTTTTTGTTCATTAAAAGTCAGAACTCTCAGAGACTGAGACCGAGAGAGAATCCGGTTTTAAAGCATACAGCCGCGCCTGGTGTTTTATTTCAGCGATGCTACACTATACACTCAACCTCAGAAGGCACCGAGCGGCCTTCTAGAAATTCCTAACGGCTCCAGGACAGAGGAACAGAAGCAGGTGGGTCAAGCTGCGCGAGGTGCTGAGGACAGCGCTCCCAGTAGCCGGGCTGACCGCAACAAAGGGGTGTCTGGAGAGTCAAGACAGACGGAAGAGAACGGTTCCGTCACACTGGTGGCAGCGGTGGGATAGAGGCTCTCCAACACTAAGACACCCCGAGATGACAAACTACGCAGCCTGCAAGCAGGACTCCCTGAAGGACCTGCTGGAGAGCCATGGAAGGAATGAATACTGAATTAAGGGTCAAAGGCACAAGTGTGGTGCAACCAGGAGCAAGATGGAAACGCTCAAGGAGGTAAAAAGACGCCTCAAGCAATATGGTCCAAACCCTAGCATGGACCTGTTCCAGAGCATTTGGAATGAGGTCTGTTTATTGCAGAAAGGGGAAGCTGTGCAGGACCAGGAAGATTTTAACCCTCTGCAGGGGAAATACAACAAATACAAGGTCCCAGGCTGGATTGAGCCAGGGGACATTCGTAGCCAGGAGGAGAACTTGCTGGCAACTACACCATACACCCAGAGGGTGCCTACAGACTTGGATTGGCAGAGACCAGGGATTTTGGAAGCATCAGCTTCTGCCAAAGCCAAGACCCAAACAAAATATGCCTCTGCACCAACTGTGAAAGTCAACCCACCCTCAAGTAAGGCTAAAAAGAAGCAGAGGGGTGGACGGGTGAAAGAAATGGAGGTGGTGCTGGAGAGCGAATGCAAATGTTGTGACCTGCTTCGAAGGGAGGTAGAGACCTTGAAAGGGCAACTAGACTTTGCCACACAGGGCGAGAAACAGACTGGCCTGCAATTGCACCGGCTATAGGATGAGCTGCGAGCTGTCACGGTGGAGAGAGATGGTCGCTGCATGGAAGTGCAAGAACAGGCAGCCACCATACAACAATTGTCAGCCCAGCTGCAGGCCTGTGAGGACTCTACCCTCACCCTACACACGGAGCTCAGCAGTGTTCAGGCGCAGATAGCGGAGCTGGAGCGCGGCTCCCGTGTAATGATCGAGCAACTGGAGGCTGAGCGGCAAACTGGAGCTGCTCAACACATAGAAATAACAGCTTTTAAAACTCGTCTGGAGCTCTGTGAGCAGGAGTTGGAGCAGACACAGCTCTCCCGGGATATTTTCAGGCACGGGCCTATGAGCAGCAAGAGGAAATACAGCTGCTCCAGAACCAACTCCAGCTGTGCCAACACCACCTGCAAGAAACCAAAGCAGCTCTGAAAGAGAGCCTCGCTCAAACCAAGGCAAGCGAGGAGGTGGTGAGCCGCCTGACACACCAACTGCATGTATCGGCGCAGGAGCACCAGGGCACTACCAGCTACCTGAAGGCTGAGCTTGATGGGATGCAAGCACAGTGCCGGCGGCTGCAAGATGAGCTGTCCCTGCTACGAGCTGCCAGCACCCACTTGCCCACCATGGAGGAGAGTCAGGGCAGCCAGAAGAGAACGGTTCCCTCACACTGGTGGCAAGCGATGAGGATAAGCTCTCCAACCCCAGAGGAAACGCAGAATGGCCAGCTATGCCAACTACAAGAGGGACACGCTGAGAGACATATTGGAGTATAGAGGAGGGGCCGCTGGCTCAAAAACTAAAGACACCCTGGTGGGAGAACTGGTCGCAATGGATCAACAGAACGGGGGCACAGGGACCCCGGCCACAGAAGACCCCTTCCAAAAGAAAGTCCGAGAGAGGATAGCTATGTACGGTGCTGCCCCATCAGAAGCCGCCATACAACAGGCCATTAGGGACATCCAACAACAGGAGGAGCGAGAAACTGCGGATGGAGGAGGTACAGGCCAGTCGGATAGAAAGCCCCAACCCAGAGAGACCAACGGCCCGGAAGGTACCCTTTCAGGCATTTAAAACATTTAATAAGGCGGAGGAGGAAATTGAGAGCTTCCTCCAAGACTTTGAAAGATTATGCCAGGTACATGAAGTCCAACATTCCGCCTGGGCCGGAATCCTGGCCAGCAAACTGTCGGGCCGAGCAGCAGAGGCATACCGAACAGTCCCGGACGAAGAGGCCATGGACTATGTTCGGGTGAAGCAGATAGTACTGGCCCGCTTCGCTGTCACCCCAGAAAGCAGCCGGGTAAAGTTCTGCAACTCCCGTCGGCCCAACGGCACCACGCACGTGGTGTGGGCTCACCGGTTACAACGCGACCTGAAAACCTGGTTTCAGGGGAGCCAGGCCCGAACCGTGGAGGAAATCACGCAGCTACTACTACTGGAACACTTTTTCGAGAACACCACCACAGCAGTACGGGAGTGGGTGAGGGATAAGAAGCCCCAAACAGTGCAGCAAGCTGCTACCTGGGCGGACGAATACACGGACACTCGGAAGCACAGTGGGGCCGAGCGACAACCCACCCCCGACCCTCTTTGTCCACCCCTCATCCGGACCCTCCGGCCCGCACCTCGACCTACGGACCGCCCAAACACCGCGGCCACCATACGTTGCTATGGATGCAACCAAGTGGGCCATGTGACGGAACCGTTCTCTTCCGTCTGTCTTGACTCTCCAGACACCTTCATTGCGGTCAGCCCGGCTACTGGGAGCGCTGTCCTCAGCGCCTCGAGCAGCTTGACCCGCCTGCTTCTGTTCCTCTGCCATGGAGCCGTTAGGAATTTCCAGAAGGCACAGAAGAGGGGCAAGGTGAGAGGTCTCGTCAGTGGCAAGCGATCCGTTTGGGATCTAAGCTTGCCCTGCCTTCTGATGTTGAGTATATAGTGTAGCGTAGTTTCTAATAAAAACACCAGACGCGGCTGTATGCTTTAAAACAGGATTCTCTCTCTCTGAGCTCTGAGAGTTCTCTGACTTTTTAATGAACAAAACGCCACCATTTATGCTGAAGTCCAACAGTCATAATTTGCATAAATGACGCACCTCGTCCTACCAATATACTAATTACATTATGTCAGTTATTTACAATAAACATTCTTTACATTCTTTAGCCTTCAACTCACACAACATTTGCATAATCCATTGTTCTAACACAAACAGATTAAACACAAACACTATCACAGATCCCTTGAATTAAACATGCAGCTAGATGAGGGGAAAAGCCCTGTTGCATAAATTACACAGCAGTAAAGCTTGTTTAGTGGCTATACAGAAACACATTTACCTACAGGAATATAAGTATATTTAAAACTAAAGTTACACCATTTTACACTAAACTAATTTAAACTAAAATCAAACACTGTAAAATATATTTAAAATCACACGCTATAAATGAACATAAAGTCTCTTGGGGTTTGAAGCATGGAGCGTTACATCAGCTCCATGACATATGTCCCCCCTTCCAGAACGGCAGGGCAAGCTTAGATCCCAAACGGATCGCTTGCCACTGACGAGACCTCTCACCTTGCCCCTCTTCTGTGCCATCTTCAAAGTTACATGGTTGCGGGCACATAAGCAAAGTCAGCGGGGTCTGACGGTCGCTGGAAGGCTGTGGGTCCATAGTCCCTTGGTAAAAGGCAAGCCAACCCTCTTGTCCAGTGCTCCCAAGGACTCACCGCAGTAGTGTCTGCCAGGCAACAGGCCACCACAGTCCACAGATGCAAAACGTTTGCTAGCGGGCACACTGGAATTCACCCCCAACATCTTTCTGTCTCCAGGGCACCTCTGCAGACCCAGGACCAAGACACAGTCAGCAGTCCCAGTCCCCAGTCTCTCCTTCGGGTGATGCCTCCCTCCCGAACATTTAGCAGGGGCCCAGCCCACGGCAATCCCCACAATCCCAAAAGGGCGCAATTCTTCCTGGGACCAGGAATTTGGTAGTCTCTCAGGGTAGTCACTCACCGATTCTGCTGGTCTTCTAGGCAGGTAAGAAGTGGTCCCCTCTCTTGTAGCACCTTGGGTCACAGGGGTGGAGTGCTGGGTGGTCTCCATCTTCGTTGGGGACACAGCACATTCTGATGCCAGCACAGTATCCACCTCCAGCAACACTGGGTACAATTGCTCCTCTATGCAAAATATAACAGGGGCAATGACTTGACTCCCTGTTGTGCTGCTCTCCTCCATGGTGGGCACATGGGTGCTGGCAGCTTGTGCCAGGGACAACTCATCATGGAGCTGTTGGCACTGTGCTCGTGTCCCTTCGAGCTCAGCCTGCAGGTGGCTAACAGTGCCCTGGTGCTCCTGCTCCAATACACCTAGTTGGTGTGTCAGACGGCTCACCTCCATCTCGCTTGCCTTGGTTTGAGCGAGGCTCTCCGTCCGAGCTGCGTCTGCTTCTAGTAGCTGGTGTTGGCACAGCTGGAGTTGGTTCTGGAGCAGCTGTATTTCCTCTTGCTGCTCATAGGCCCGTGCCTGAGAAGTATCCCGGGAGAGCTGTGTCTGCTCCAACTCCTGCTCACAGCGCTCCAGACGAGTTTTAAATGTGGTAATTTCTGTCTGCAGAGCCGCTCTGGTTCGCCGTTCGTCCTCCAGCTGCTCAATCACTACACGGGAGCTGCGCTCCAGCTCCGCTATCTACGCCTGAGCACCACTGAGCTCCGTGTGTAGGTCGATGTTACAGTCCTCACAGACCTGCAGCTGGGATGACAATTTTCGTATACTGACTGACCTCGTACTTCCATGCAGCGACCATTTCTCTCCACCGTGACAGCTCGCAGCTCATCCTGTAGCCGGTGCAATTGCAGGCCACTCTCTTTCTCGCCCTGGGTTGCAAAGTCTAGTTGCCCTTTCAAGGTCTCTACCTCCCTTCGAAGCGGGTCACAACATTTCCATTCGCTCTCCAGCACCACCTCCATTTCTTTCACCCGTCCACCCCTCCGCTTCTTTTTAGCCTTACTTGAGGGTGGGTTGACGGTCACGGTTGGTGCGGAGGCGTATTTTGTTTGGGTCTTGGCGTTGGCAGAAGCCGATGCTTCCAAAATCCCTGGTTTCTGCCAATCCAAGTCTGTAGACACCCTCTGGGTGTGTGGTGTAGTTGCCAGCCAGTTCTCCTCCTGGCCACGAATGTCCCCTGGCTCCATCCAGCCTGGGACCTTGTATTTACTGTATTCCACATGCAGAGGGTTAAAATCTTCCTGGTCCTGCACAGCTTCCCCTTTCTGCAATAAACAGACCTCATTCCAAACGCTCTGGAACAGGTCCAGACTAGGGTTTGGACCATATTGCTTGAGGCGTCTTTTTACCTCCTTGAGCGTTTCCATCTCGCTCCTGGTTGCACCAAACTTGTGCCTTTGACCCTTTCTTCAATATTCGTTCCTTCCATGGCTTTCCAGCAGGTCCTTCAGGGTGTCCTGCTTGCAGGCTGTATAGTTTGTCATCTCGGGGTGTATTGGTGTTAGAGAGCCTCTATCCACACCGCTTGCCACCAATGTGATGGAATCGTTCTCTTCCGCCTGTCCTGACTTTCCAGACACCCCTTCGTTGCGGTCAGCCCGGCTACTGGGAGCGCTGTCCTCAGCGCCTCGAGCAGCTTGATCCGCCTACTTCTGTTCCTCTGCCCTGGAGCCGTTAGGAATTTCCAGAAGGCCGCTCAGTGTCTTCTGATGTTGAGTATATAGTGTAACGTAGTTTGTAATAAAGACACCAGGCACGGCTGTATGCTTTAAAACAGGATTCTCTCTCTCTGAGCTCTGAGAGTTCTCTGACTTTTTAATGAACAAAACACCACCATTTATGCTGAAGTCCAACAGTCATAATTTGCATAAATGACGCACTTCGTCTTCCCAATATACTAATTACATTATGTCAGTTATTTACAATAAACATTCTTTACATTCTTTAGCCTTCAGCTCACACAACATTTGCATAATCCATTGTTCTAACACATCAGATTAAACACAAACACTATCACAGATCCCTTGAATTAAACATGCAGCTAGATGAGGGGAAAAGCCCTGTTGCATAAAATACACAGCAGTAAAGCTTGTTTACTGGCTATACAGAAACACATTTACCTACAGGAATATAAGTATATTTAAAACTAAAGTTACGCCATTTTACACTAAACTAATTTAAACTAAAACCAAACAATGTAAAGTATATTTAAAATCACACGATATAAATGAACATAAAGTCTCTTGGGGTTTGAAGCATGGAGCGTTACATCAGCTCCATGACAGGCCACTTTCGACAAAACTGTCCTAATCGACGCCCCATACCAAGGGGTCCAGCCCGCGCCACCCCACCGGCGGCCCACTGTTACAATGATGAACTCCAGTACCCGGACAGTCAGGCAGAGTGGGGCATGCTGCACGAGGCAGACCCCGTGCAAGCCGCCACCGCTGACAACCGCGAGCACCACCGACAGGCCGTATGGATGAACAGGCGGGCAGCCCAGGGTCTCCGGGATTCTGGCGCCACCATTACCCTTGTACGCCCCCACCTGGTACCCGCAAGGAACCGGTCCGGCCAGACCATTGCCGTCCGAGTCGCCGGGGGAAAGGTACTCCGGCTGTCCACCGCCCGAGTCCACCTAGATTGGGGCTCCGGGGCAGGATCCATGAAGGTGGGCCTATTGGACAAATTACCAGCCAAAATCCTCCTCGGGAATGATCTGGGACGTCTGGTCTCAGCCTATGCCATGAACGCAGCAGTACCCGTGACCACCCAACAGCAGAGCGGCCGGACCCACCACAACACTCCAGCCGGGACCCAGGTGAGACCACAAACCAAACCCCCCAAACCCCAACAGAGCGACACCCCATCCCCCCGATTCGACCATTCCCTTACGTAGGACTCCCTGGTCACCCTCCGGCACCAGACACAAATGGATCCTACCCTAGAAAGGTACCGGGACAGGGCAGGCAAGGGTCAGGAAGAGGAAAGGGATGACCGCATCGAGTGGGAAGATGGGCTGTTATACAGATACACCGAGAGGGTGGGAACGCGGAGGAAACAGGCCCCCCCACAAACAGTTAGTCGTACCCCAGGCCCCTAGACAGGAACTCTTAAGATAGGCCCAAGACATCCCCCTCGCCGGTCACCTGGGGATGTCCAAGACCCAGCACCGACTATCCCAGGCCTTCTTCTCGCCACGACTCCATGAGGACGTGCAGGAGTATTGCCGCACCTGCCCGGTCTGCCAGAAGGTGGGCAAAACTGGGGACCACTCAAAAGCCCAGCTATGACTGATGCCCATCATCCAGGAGTCCTTTAGCCGGGTGGCGGTAGATATAATCGGCTCCCTGGCTTGCCCTAGCACCACGGGGAAGAAATATATTCTTACGGTGGTGGACTACACCACCCGGTACCCCGAGGCCATACCCTTATCCAATATTCAGGCCGACACCATAGCGGATGCCCTTCTACGGGTGTTCTCCCGGGTGGGGTTCCCCCAGGAAATTTTATCTGACCAAGGGTCCCAGTTCACCACTGAGCTGACCCAACAGCTCTGGCATCTCTGCGGTGTCAAGGCTCTCCACAGCACCCCATACCATCCCCAGACGAACGGGCTGTGCGAGCTGTTTAACGGGACCCTGAAACAGTTCATCCGTGCCTTCACCCAGGAGAGGAAGGACTGGAAGACGTATCTGCCCCACTTGTTATTCGCATATAGGGAGGTGCCCCAGGAGTCTTCCGGGTTCTCCCCCTTCGAATTGGTATATGGACGCAGGGTACGGGGACCCTTAGTTAGGGCCCAATGGGAGGGGAGACAGGAGCCCGAAGGACTCCCGTCCTGAGTTATGTGCTGGAGCTCCGTGAGCGCCTAACAGAACTCACGGGACTGGTCCAGGGGAACATGAAGGCAGCCCAGGCCCAGCAGAAGGCATGGTATGACCGCTCCGCCCGAAGCCGCTCCTTCCTCGTGGGCCAGAAGGTCCTGGTGTTGAAACCACAGCGGCAGAACAAGCTGCAGGCGTCCTGGCAGGGCCCCTACCAGGTGGTAACCCAACTGGGGGATACCACCTACGTGGTTGTCAGCTGCACAGACACCAGGATCCAGCGGACGTTCCACGTCAGTATGCTAAAGGCCTACCACGAACGGCCTGAGGCTGTTGCTGCCATCTGCGCTCCGGCCACCGAGGAGGCAGAACAGCTCCCCATAATGGACCTCCCCGGGGTAGATAGCCGTCCCTCAGGGGTAGAACAGGTGCAGCTGGTGGAGGGGTTGGGACCCCACAAACAGGCCCAGGTTAGGCAGGTGCTCCAAGACCGCCAGGAGGTCTTTTCCGCACTCCCCGGCTATACCCGCCAGGCACTGCACAAAGTAGAGACCCCAGGGCAAAGGCCCCTCCGGCAACCGGCGTACCGACTCCCGGAGGCAGTCTGCGAACCCATGCGGGCCGAAATCCGGGAAATGCTAGAGCTAGGGGTAATTGAGCCCTCAGCCAGTCCGTGGGCCTCCCCAGTAGTGTTGGTCTCTAAAAAGGATGGTACCACCCGGTTCTGCGTCGACTACCGGAGGTTGAATGACTGTACCATCACAGACGCCTAACCCATGCCCCTAGTCGACAAGCTACAGTACCTCGGCCACCGGGTGGGGTGTGGGAAACAGCGACACGAGCCCGCCAAGGTCGAAGCCATCTTAGATTGGCCCACTCCCGTGACCAAGACCCAGGTCCTCGCCTTCCTAGGGACCGCTGGGTATTACAGAAAATTTGCCCCCCATTACAGCGACCTCGCCAAACCCCTGACGGACTTGACCAAAAAAATCCCTACCTCGCCAAGTCCTCTGGTCCCCGGAGTGTGAGATGGCCTTCCAACATCTCAAAACCGCCCTGACCCAAGCTCCCCTCCTGGCGGCACCAAATTATAATAAACGCTTTGTCGTCCATACAGACGCCTCCATGTTCAGACTGGGAGCCGTGTTAAGCCAAGTGGGGGACGATGGGGGGGAGCATCCAGTGGCGTTCATCAGCCGTAAACTGCTACCCCAGGAGGTGGCGTACGCCGTCGTGGAGAAGGAATGTTTGGCCTTGGTCTGGGCCCTGAGGAAGTTTCAACCCTACGTTTATGGGCGATCGTTCACTGTCATGACCGACCACAATCCCCTGGTGTGGCTCAACCAGGTGGCTGGAGAAAATGGCCGCTTGTTACGTTGGAGCCTGGCCCTACAACCCTTTAATTTTACTATACAGTACCGGCCCGGGCCCCAAAATGGGAACGCTGATGGACTATCTCGGCAAATTGCCCGGGAGCCTGGAGACCCCTGCACTCCGACTTCCCCGAGTCGACCCGTTGAGGTCCAACCGTGTCCGTCGGACTCTATTGGGAGGGAGAACTGTCACGGAGCTGATATCGGGGTCGCCTGAGCGAACCGCGGAACCCAAACTGGACAAGTTTAAAGACCATGTTTACTCTTTATGTTCAATTTATATTGTGTGTTTTTAAAAATATATTACATCGTTTGGTTTTAGTTTAAATTTGTTTAGTGTAAAATGGCGTAGCTTTAGTTTTAAATATACTTATATTTCTTTAGGTAAAAATGTGTTTTTTATTAAAGATACTACCTGCAGCGAGTGCAATGCTTTCTTTCGTATAGATTGTAAAATAAATTGAGTAATTTGTGATTAGGCAAAAGGGTTTTTCTCTTTGTTCAATCTGTTATCTGTTTACATGTCTCAGAGGTTGGGAGTCACCATTGCCTCAGCCAAAACCTAACTGATCTCCTTTACAGTAGATTATGCAAATATTGTGTGAGCTAAAGGCTAAAGAATGTAAAGAATGTTTATTGTAAATACCTATCTGACATAATGTAATTAGGACGATGTGCGTCATTTATGCAAATTATGGCTGTTGGATTTCAGCATAAATGGTGGTGTTTTTGTTCATTAAAAGTCAGAACTCTTAGAGACTGAGACAGAATCCTGTTTTAAAGCATACAGCCGCGTCTGGTGTTTTATTTCAGCGCTACACTATACACTCAACCTCAGAAGGAACCAAGCGGCCTTCTGGAAATTCCTAACGGCTCCAGGGCAGAGGAACAGAAGCAGGAGGGTCAAGCTGCTCGAGGCGCTGAGGACAGCGCTCCCAGTAGCCGGGCTGACCGCAACGAAGGAGTGTCTGGAGAATCAGGACAGACGGAAGAGAACGATTCCGTCACAGATTATATGGGGGATCATTATATAGGGCGTCATATGTGGGATCATTATATGGATTAATATATGGAGGATCATTATATGGGGGTTATTATATGGAGTATCATTATATGGATTATTAAATGGGGAAAATTATATGGATTTTTATATGGAGAATATTAATGGATTATTATATGGAGGGTTATATGGGCATTATTATATGGGGGAATATATATATTAATTATTATATGGGGATCAATATATGGATTATTATATGGGAATCAATATATGGATTATTAAATGGGGATCATTATATGGATTATTAAATGGGGGATCATTATATGGATTATTATATGGAGGATCAGTATATGGATTATTATATGGAGGGATCAGTATATGGATTATTATATGGAGGGATCATTCTATGATTATTTGAGGGATCATTATATGGATTATTATGAGGTGCCATTATATGGAGGGATCATTATATGGATTATTATATGGAGATTATACGATTAAATGGGGGGTTATATGATTACACAGGGATCATTATATGGATTATTATACGGGGATCAATATATGGATTATTATATGGAGGATCATTATATAGGAATATTATATGGATTATTATATGGGGGATCATTATATGGATTATTATATGGGTGATCATTATATGGAGGATCAGTATATGGGTTATTATATGGAGGGATCAGTAAATGGATTATTATATGGAGGATCATTATATGGGGTAATATTATATGGATCATTATATGGAGGATAATTATATGGGAATATTATATGGGGATCATTATATGGATTATTATATGGGGGAATATTATATGGATTATTATATGGAGGATCAGTATATGAACGAAGCTAGGTAATGACATGCAATCAGAAAGGCCGCACTCAGGTCAGGCCCCACCAACTGTGCAAAGACCCTGTAACACAGAGAAATTCAGTTTTAGACCAGTGCCTATCAGTGTCATCACTAAACTTCTCCGTAACCAAAAAATGAAATACCAGTATGGACTTGATCAAATCCTAGTAATGCTGCTGAAAATCAGCGCGACGGCAATTGCAAAACTTGTCGCAACCCTAATCAATGAATCACTGGCGACTGGATACATACCCAAGCTCTGGAAGACTGCGAGAGTGGTACCTATCCATAAAAGTGGAGACAATACTTTGGTATTCAATTACCGCCCGATATCATTGCTCCCTGTAATGTCAAAAATTCTGGAACAATGTGTTTACACTCAATTACGTGATTACTATCAGTATCGGAACTACTTAACCCCGGATCAATCAGGCTTTCGTCCAAATCACTCAACTACAACCGCCCTTTTAAAAGTCTGCAATGATATCCAAGCTGGGATGGAACAAGGAAACCTAACTGGAGCCATCTTCCTTTATTTTGCCAAGGCCTTTGACACAGTAGACCATGGCATCCTATTGCAAAAACTTAACTCCAGTATTGGTGATCACACGCTAACCTGGTTTCAATCATATGTGTCTGATCGGTCACAATATGAGTCCATTTCTGGCAGCTCCTCCCTCCCCCTCCCAGTCACGTGCGGTGTACCCCAAGGCTCGATACTTGGCCCCCTGCTATTCACAATATTCATAAATGATCTGCCCAACGTCTGCAAAGCCTCAACTGTACACATGTACGCAGACGACACTGTGATCTATACCAGCAAACCAAATCTCCCGCAGCTGGAGGCCGTGCTGCAAGAACAATTCACAGAGGTAGAAAAGTGGATCAAACACAACAAACTTTTTCTAAATACTGACAAAACTGTAACGATGCTCTTTGGAACAAAACCTAAACTACACAAATTGCAAAATCCCCATCTATGTGTCAGGACAAAATCAAATGGCACGCTGACCACAGTCACTTCTCTCAAATATCTAGGTATGTGGTTGGACCCTAATCTATCCTTTGGCCCCACATCGAAAAACTCTCATCTAAACTCTACCCCAAACTAAGTGCTCTGTACAGAAACAAATCCTGCCTGAGCCCCGCGGTAAGGAAGCAGATTGTACAACAAATGCTTATGCCGGCTATTGATTACGGAGATGTAGTGTATGCAGCCGCCCCGCAAACACACCTTCATAAACTTACTACATTGTATAACTCATTCTGCCGCTTTGTGCTACAATGTAACTGTGACGTTCTGGGTCTCTGGCGCCCCCTCTGGCACTACTGGACATTGCTTTTAGTTCTGGACATTTGGTTCACGTCCAAGCCTGATCAGTACCTGGACTCCATTGGTTCACCCTGGACCATTTTGTATAAATGGAGACCACTCCCTTAGTAGGGTGCGGTCTCATTCATCCTGGATCAGTCATTCAGCTCATGTCTGGTTTGCCTTGCTCTAGATTCATCCTGAATCATCTATTCAGTTCAGTCTGTCTTCAAGCTCCTGTCTGGTTTGCCTTGGTCTAATTTTATCCTGTTCAGTCTGTCTGTCTTCCAGCTCGCTCATGTCTGGTCTTTCCCTGGTCTAGATTTATCCTGTTAAGCCTGTTTTCCTGGTCATTCTGTTTACAGGCTCATGTCTGGTTTGCACTGTTTTTCTTGCCTTCTTGTATCATGTTTAATTCTGCCTCCCATGTTTAGTTGCCTATTTTGTTTATACCTGGTTTTCTTTATATTTCTTGCCGTGAGGTTAAAGGCTCTGTTTATTGTATTTAAGTTCTTGGTTCCTAGAATAAATTATATATATTTATTTTTCTAGTTCAGGCTCATGGTCTATTTTCACTGCTCATTAGGCTCACACCCCTCTCTGTTAGGTCAGGTCCCTGACCCCCATCGTGACATAATGAGACCGCCAGTAACAAGTGAGCTAGCAGTGATTCATGGTCTGTTGGAGAACCTGCAAAAGGTTAATAAAGCTGCAGAACAGCACCTGGAGCGGCTGAGTGCTATACTGCGGAAAACTCCCAGGGACGCCTTCCCAAAGGAACCTGTTCCAGTGAAAGATTCCAGAGGACCCCTGACCCTGGAGGAAAGGGTATGGAGGAAAACCCATGGCTTATGTTTCTACTGTGGTTCCTGCCTGCACAGAGTGGCAACCTGCCAGGTGCGCCCACACAAGGCCCTCATGCTCCAGCCTTACCAAACTTCCTTGACCAAGCCATGCCAGGCCGCAGTATCCATGTCCGCTGCCCTGCAACCCGCAGGATTTCCAGAGTCCGCTGCCTGCAACCCGCAGGATTTCCAGAGTCCGCTGCCCTGCAACCCGCAGGATTTCCAGAGTCCGCTGCCCTGCAACCCGCAGGATTTCCAGAGTCCGCTGCCCTGCAACCCGCAGGATTTCCAGAGTCCGCTGCCCTGCAACCCGCAGGATTTCCAGAGTCCGCTGCCCTGCAACCCGCAGGATTTCCAGAGTCCGCTGCCCTGCAACCCGCAGGATTTCCAGAGTCCGCTGCCCTGCAACCCGCAGGATTTCCAGAGTCCGCTGCCCTGCAACCCGCAGGATTTCCAGAGTCCGCTGCCCTGCAACCCGCAGGATTTCCAGAGTCCGCTGCCCTGCAACCCGCAGGATTTCCAGAGTCCGCTGCCCTGCAACCCGCAGGATTTCCAGAGTCCGCTGCCCTGCAACCCGCAGGATTTCCAGAGTCCGCTGCCCTGCAACCCGCAGGATTTCCAGAGTCCGCTGCCCTGCAACCCGCAGGATTTCCAGAGTCCGCTGCCCTGCAACCCGCAGGATTTCCAGAGTCCGCTGCCCTGCAACCCGCAGGATTTCCAGAGTCCGCTGCCCTGCAACCCGCAGGATTTCCAGAGTCCGCTGCCCTGCAACCCGCAGGATTTCCAGAGTCCGCTGCCCTGCAACCCGCAGGATTTCCAGAGTCCGCTGCCCTGCAACCCGCAGGATTTCCAGAGTCCGCTGCCCTGCAACCCGCAGGATTTCCAGAGTCCGCTGCCCTGCAACCCGCAGGATTTCCAGAGTCCGCTGCCCTGCAACCCGCAGGATTTCCAGAGTCCGCTGCCCTGCAACCCGCAGGATTTCCAGAGTCCGCTGCCCTGCAACCCGCAGGATTTCCAGAGTCCGCTGCCCTGCAACCCGCAGGATTTCCAGAGTCCGCTGCCCTGCAACCCGCAGGATTTCCAGAGTCCGCTGCCCTGCAACCCGCAGGATTTCCAGAGTCCGCTGCCCTGCAACCCGCAGGATTTCCAGAGTCCGCTGCCCTGCAACCCGCAGGATTTCCAGAGTCCGCTGCCCTGCAACCCGCAGGATTTCCAGAGTCCGCTGCCTGCAACCCGCAGGATTTCCAGAGTCCGCTGCCCTGCAACCCGCAGGATTTCCAGAGTCCGCTGCCCTGCAACCCGCAGGATTTCCAGAGTCCGCTGCCCTGCAACCCGCAGGATTTCCAGAGTCCGCTGCCCAACAGGGAGAGACCAGGTGTAAGCCAGCAGTTCCAGTCAAGAGTGCTGCCCTGCAGTGCGAACAAATCGGGGTCACTGCTCCACAGTGCCAAGCCGGGGTCACCTCCACAGTGCCAAGCCAAGGTGGTTCCCAAGCACTGTGAGATCAAGGTAGCTGCCGAGCCACGCTCACCGAGCCGGTAGCTGCCGAGCCACGCTCACCCGAGCCGGTAGCTGCCGAGCCACGCTCACCCGAGCCGGTAGCTGCCGAGCCACGCTCACCCGAGCCGGTAGCTGCCGAGCCACGCTCACCCCGAGCCGGTAGCTGCCGAGCCACGCTCACCCCGAGCCGGTAGCTGCCGAGCCACGCTCACCCGAGCCGGTAGCTGCCGAGCCACGCTCACCGAGCCGGTAGCTGCCGAGCCACGCTCACCCGAGCCGGTAGCTGCCGAGCCACGCTCACCCGAGCCGGTAGTTTCCGAGCCACGCTCACCCGAGCCGGTAGTTTCCGAGCCACGCTCACCCGAGCCACGCTCACCCGAGCTGGTAGTTTCCGAGCCACGCTCACCCGAGCCACGCTCACCCGAGCTGGTAGTTTCCGAGCCACGCTCACCCGAGCCACGCTCACCCGAGCTGGTAGTTTCCGAGCCACGCTCACCCGAGCTGGTAGTTTCCGAGCCACGCTCACCCGAGCTGGTAGTTTCCGAGCCACGCTCACCCGAGCTGGTAGTTTCCGAGCCACGCTCACCCGAGCTGGTAGTTTCCGAGCCACGCTCACCCGAGCTGGTAGTTTCCGAGCCACGCTCACCCGAGCTGGTAGTTTCCGAGCCACGCTCACCCGAGCTGGTAGTTTCCGAGCCACGCTCACCCGAGCTGGTAGTTTCCGAGCCACGCTCACCCGAGCTGGTAATGTCCGAGTCACCGCAGAGCCGTGCTGAGGTCGCTGACCCACAGAGCCGTGCTGCTGTCGCCATGTCCGAGTCGCCGCAGAGCCGTGCTGCTGTCGCCATGACCGAGTCGCCGCAGAGCCGTGCTGAGGTCACCATGTCCGAGTCACCGCAGAGCCGTGCTGAGGTCGCTGACCCACAGAGCCGTGCTGTCGCCATGACCGAGTCGCCGCAGAGCCGTGCTGCTGTCGCCATGACCGAGTCGCCGCAGAGCCGTGCTGAGGTCACCATGTCCGAGTCACCGCAGAGCCGTGCTGAGGTCGCTGACCCACAGAGCCGTGCTGTCGCCATGACCGAGTCGCCGCAGAGCCGTGCTGCTGTCGCCATGACCGAGTCGCCGCAGAGCCGTGCTGAGGTCACCATGTCCGAGTCACCGCAGAGCCGTGCTGAGGTCGCTGACCCACAGAGCCGTGCTGCTGTCGCCATGACGAGTCGCCGCAGAGCCGTGCTGCTGTCGCCATGACCGAGTCGCCGCAGAGCCGTGCTGCTGTCGCCATGACCGAGTCGCCGCAGAGCCGAGCCGTGCTGCTGTCGCCATGACCGAGTCGCCGCAGAGCCGTGCTGCTGTCGCCAATCCGAGTCGCCGCAGAGCCGTGCTGCTGTCTCCATATCCGAGTCACCGCAGAGCCGTGCTGAGGTCGCTGACCCACAGATCCGTGCTGCTGCCGCCATGTCCGAGTCGCCACAGAGCCGTGCTGCTGTCTCCATATCCGAGTCACCGCAGAGCCGTGCTGAGGTCGCTGACCCACAGATCCGTGCTGCTGCCGCCATGTCCGAGTCGCCACAGAGCCGTGCCAAGGTCGCTGACCCGCAGAGCCGTGCTGCTGTCGCCATGACCGAGTCGCCGCAGAGCCGTGCTGCTGCCGCCATGACCGAGTCGCCGCAGAGCCGTGCTGAGGTCGCTGACCCACAGAGCCGTGCTGCTGTCGCCATGTCCAAGTCACCACAGAGTCGTGCTAAGGGCGCTGCCCCACCAAGCCCAGCTGTCCCGGCGTCTTCGAGCCCAGCTGTCCCAGTGTCTTCGAGCTCGGTGTCTTCTAGCCCAGCAGTTCCGGTCCAGTCGCCGCAGAGCCGTGCCAAGGTCACCAACCTACGGAGCCGTGCTGCTGCTGCCCCGGTCACATTGCCACAGAACCGGATCGCCACTGGTGCCATCATGTTGCCGCAGAGCCGGGAGGACACTGTTGCTGTCCATTCCACGTCCCGTACCAGGAGGAGGAGACACAAAAGGACTGATGCCTTCAAACCTGGACCCAGTTTTGGCTCCCAAGGGGTCGATACCTCAGGTCCTCCAGCCCGTGAGTCGAGTCCTGTCCCTGCTGGATGTTTCCGAGCTTCTAATGGTGCTATAATATGCCTTGAGGACCGAGAGGTGTACGAGCGCGCTCTACGTGCCTACAGGACCCATTGACTTTTTATTTTCATTTTTATTGTCTTCTTTTGAGCATCCGGGGTCTGCTCGTGGAGGGGGGATATGTGACGTTCTGGGTCTCTGGCGCCCCCTCTGGCACTACTGGACATTGCTTTTAGTTCTGGACATTTGGTTCACGTCCAAGCCTGATCAGTACCTGGACTCCATTGGTTCACCCTGGACCATTTTGTATAAATGGAGACCACTCCCTTAGTAGGGTGCGGTCTCATTCATCCTGGATCAGTCATTCAGCTCATGTCTGGTTTGCCTTGCTCTAGATTCATCCTGAATCATCTATTCAGTTCAGTCTGTCTTCAAGCTCCTGTCTGGTTTGCCTTGGTCTAATTTTATCCTGTTCAGTCTGTCTGTCTTCCAGCTCGCTCATGTCTGGTCTTTCCCTGGTCTAGATTTATCCTGTTAAGCCTGTTTTCCTGGTCATTCTGTTTACAGGCTCATGTCTGGTTTGCACTGTTTTTTCTTGCCTTCTTGTATCATGTTTAATTCTGCCTCCCATGTTTAGTTGCCTATTTTGTTTATACCTGGTTTTCTTTATATTTCTTGCCGTGAGGTTAAAGGCTCTGTTTATTGTATTTAAGTTCTTGGTTCCTAGAATAAATTATATATATTTATTTTTCTAGTTCAGGCTCATGGTCTATTTTCACTGCTCATTAGGCTCACACCCCTCTCTGTTAGGTCAGGTCCCTGACCCCCATCGTGACAGTAACTACATGACCCACCATTGTGACATGTTAAAAGAGCCAAACTGGCCATCACTGGACTCTAGACGCACCCTTCATCTTTCCAACCTGGTGTTTAAGAGCTTTTCTGGGAAGCTAGCACCCTACCTGAATAGACTGCTTCCCCCAGCAGCTCCCTCTTCCTATAACCTCCGATCCAGGACCAGCACCTTACTTACAATACCACATTACAAAAAGAAAGTGGCTTGATGCTCATTTTCCTACAGAGCACCGCAAATATGGAATAACCTCCCAGACGCCATCAAATCTTCCCCCAGTCTAAAGTCACTCAAGAGCTCCCTATTAACATACCTATATACAGAATGCGCCCGTAAACATGTAACATAGTGACTATATACAGAATGAGCCTGTAAACATGTAACACAGTAACTATATACAGAATGCACCTGTCAACATGTAACAGTAACTATATACAGAATGCACCTGTAAACATGTAACAGTGACTATATACAGAATGCACCTGTAAACATGTAACATAGTGACTATATACAGAATGCGCCTGTAAACATGTAACACAGTGACTATATACAGAATGCACCTGTAAACATGTAGCACAGTGACTATATACAGAATGCACCTGTAAACATGTAACACAGTGACTATATATAGAATGCACCTGTAAACAAGTAACACAGTGACTATATACAGAATGCACCTGTAAACATGTAACACAGTGACTATATACAGAATGCACCTGTAAACATGTAACAGTGACTATATACAGAATGCACCTGTAAACATGTAACACAGTGACTATATACAGAATGCACCTGTAAACATGTAACACAGTGACTATATACAGAATGCACCTGTAAACATGTAACACTGACTATATACAGAATGCACCTGTAAACATGTAACACTGACTATATACAGAATGCACCTGTAAACATGTAACACAGTGACTATATATAGAATGCACCTGTAAACATGTAACACTGACTATATACAGAATGCACCTGTAAACATGTAACACAGTGACTATATACAGAATGCACCTGTAAACATGTAACACAGTGACTATATACAGAATGTGCCTGTAAACATGTAACACAGTGACTATATACAGAATGCACCTGTAAACATGTAACACAGTGACTATATACAGAATGCACCTGTAAACATGTAACACAGTGACTATATACAGAATGCACCTGTAAACATGTAACACAGTGACTATATACAGAATGTGCCTGTAAACATGTAACACAGTGACTATATACAGAATGCACCTGTAAACATGTAACACAGTGACTATATACAGAATGCACCTGTAAACATGTAACACAGTGACTATATACAGAATGCGCCTGTAAACATGTAACACAGTGACTATATATAGAATGCACCTGTAAACATGTAACACAGTGACTATATACAGAATGTGCCTGTAAACATGTAACACGGTGACTATATTTGCTACATATTTATTTTCTGTTAATCTGTATGATTGTGTTTTTAATATCTTGCATTGTATTACTTTGTATTTCTGTAACAATTCAATGTTCTCGAACCCAGGACATACTTGAAAACCAGAGAAATCTCAATGTATCCTTCCTGGTAAAATACTTTATAAATAAATAAATAAGCGTACGTTTTTTTTTTTTTTCACTCCATTCGTCTGCGGTGTTGGGTTTTTCTGGTGACTGCGCTGCGCTGTGATCGGCGGCTGCACGGGTTTCTCTGGCGTGTTCGGCGAGGTTAATCCAGATGTTTTTGCCGGTTTCGGTGTGCCTTCGCCAGGTTTTGCAGTGAGTTGTCGGCGGGTTTGCGGCGACCTTTCCCTGCAATTCGGGGACCCTGTGGTGCTTGCTGAATATACCACAGGGTCGTCGAAATGGGATCGCCAAATCATACTGAATTGAAGAGAACGAAAAGTCACCGAACGTGCGATGGCGTGTCGATTCTCTTTGAATAACCCTGTATATGATTATATGGATTATTATATGGGGGATTATTATATGGGGATTATTATATGGGGGATCATTATATGATTATAAGGGGCATTATTATATGATTATATTGGGGATTATTATATGGGGGATTATATGATTATATGGGGCATTATTATATGATTATATGGGGGATTATTATATGGGGGATCATTATATGATTATATTGGGGATTATTATATGGGGATCATTATATGATTATATGGGGGATCATTATATGATTATATTGGGGATTATTATATGGGGGATTATATGGGGCATTATTATATGATTATATGGGGATTATTATATGATTATATGGGGGATTATTATATGATTATATGGGGGATCATTATATGATTATATGGGGGATCATTATATGGGGATTATATGATTATGGGGGATCATAATATGATTATATTGGGGATTATTATATGGGGGATCATTATATGATTATATGGGGATCATTATATGGGGGATCATTATATGATTATATGGGGATCATTATATGGGGGATCATTATATGATTATATTGGGGATTATTATATGATTATATTGGGGATTATTATATGGGGGATCATTATATGATTATATGGGGGATTATTATATGATTATATTGGGGATTATTATATGATTATATGGAGGATTATTATATGATTATATGGAGGATTATTATATGATTATATGGGGATCTTTATATGATTATATGGGGATCATATGATTATATGGGGATTATATTATGGGGATTATTATATGTTTATATGGGGGATTATTAGGATTATATGGGGATTATATTATATGGGGGATTTTATATGATTATATGGAGGATTATTATAGGATTATATTATATGGGGATTATATTATATGGGGGATTATTATAGGATTATATGGGGGATTATTATATGATTATATGGGGGATTATTATATGATTATATTATATGAGGATTATATTATGATTATATGGGGGATCATTATATGATTATATGGGGATTATATTATATGGGGGATTATTATATGATTATATGGGGATTATATTATATGGGGATTATTATAGGATTATATGGGGGATTATTATATGGGGGGTCATTATATAATTATATGAGGGAGACGAGGGACAAAAGGGGAGGAAAACCACCAAATCTAAGAGAAATGAAAAGCAAATTGTGCAGAGGCTTTTCCGCCGGATCTTCCTAATTATTTAATGGTATAGAGAGACGGGGCACTTTATTTTTCAGTAGCGTGTTCCTTTAAGATGGACATTGGTCTTTGTTACCCTTTATTACTAACGTTCCTATGACTAGATCCTTTCCACACACTGCACGCACAGAGTGAGGGATTACCCAGGAGGCCGGCTGCCAGTGATGGGAGCAGTGACACGAGTCTCCCCCCAGCAGGATCAGCATCTGTTTCTGCAATAACAGAGTCATATCTGACCCCTATTCATTGGGGTGAAGTCTCTGACCCCCCTAACTGTCCGCTAAATCCCCCAAAACAGCACTAATTCAGGAAAATCATGACTTTTTAGGATTTCCAGCTAAACGCTGCCGTCTTTCCACATAGCCTGCATGTTCGGCGCGGCCAGATCAGCTGCATGTCTGAAAATGGATGGATGGCAATGCTCTGAGGCAGACACTGGGCACTGAAAGGGTTAATGGTTATATGTGGGCGCTACGAAGACGCAACAAACACCTCAGAATGTCTGTGTGTCAATAAAGTCACGGTATTAACCCAACCTACAGCACAATGCGGGTAACAACGTTTAATTGTGCTGCAAGTGACATTAACCCCTTCCTCCCTTTAGTAGGATAACTCCTGGGTGAAGAGGAAACAAGTCATCCTGACGGGGTTAATCATCTGAATCTGCGCGGCTCTTGGCGCGGGAGCGTGGGATGAGTCGACGGCGAACATCCTTTCCTGAGGGTTCATTAAGGACAGAGCCGCATCCTCAGAATATTCGGGGAAAAAGCACCTTAACATCGCGCCAACATGACATGGATCCAATATGCTGGGCGGCAGCGCGGACGCCAAACAGCGACACACAACAATAAAACAACAAAAAGCTCCCAAAGCCACACATTCTCTGTCAAACTTTGCACAGGAGCAGGAGACGGAGCCAAGGCGCGGCGAGAAGACCAGAAAAAGCCGGTCAGGAGCCACGATTCGGCCAAGAACAGAGAGAACAGAGAAAGCGAAAACCCAAAAACAACAAGACAGCAACAATTGCACGTAACATCAGCACACAATGAGTGACGAGTGCGAGCGAGAGCCGCTGCGGGCCATTTATCTGGGCGAGCGAGGGCCGCTGCGGGACAATTATCCAGGCGAGCGAGGGCCGCTGCGGGACAATTATCCAGGCGAGCGAGGGCCGCTGCGGGACAATTATCCAGGCGAGCGAGGGCCGCTGCGGAACAATTATCCAGGCGAGCGAGAGCCGCTGCAGAACAATTATCCAGGCGAGCGAGGGCCGCTGCGGAACAATTATCCAGGCGAGCGAGAGCCGCTGCAGAACAATTATCCAGGCGAGCGAGGGCCGCTGCGGAACAATTATCCAGGCGAGCGAGGGCCGCTGCGGAACAATTATCCAGGCGAGCGAGGGCCGCTGCGGAACAATTATCCAGGCGAGCGAGGGCCGCTGCGGAACAATTATCCAGGCGAGCGAGGGCCGCTGCGGAACAATTATCCAGGCGAGCGAGGGCCGCTGCGGAACATTTATCCGGGCGAGCGAGGGCCGCTGCAGAACAATTATCCGGGCGAGCGAGAGCCGCTGCGGAACAATTATCCGGGCGAGCGAGGGCCGCTGCGGAACATTTATCCGGGCGAGCGAGAGCCGCTGCGGAACAATTATCCGGGCGAGCGAGGGCCGCTGCAGAACAATTATCCAGGCGAGCGAGGGCCGCTGCAGAACAATTATCCAGGCGAGCGAGGGCCGCTGCAGAACAATTATCCGGGCGAGCGAGGGCCGCTGCGGAACATTTATCCGGGCGAGCGAGGGCTGCTGCGGAACAATTATCCGGGCGAGCGAGAGCCGCTGCGGAACGATTATCCAGGCGAGCGAGGGCCGCTGCGGAACAATTATCCAGGCGAGCGAGAGCCGCTGCGGAACAATTATCCAGGCGAGCGAGAGCCGCTGCGGGACAATTATCCAGGCGAGCGAGAGCCGCTGCAGAACAATTATCTGGGCGAGCGAGGGCCGCTGCGGAACAATTATCCAGGCGAGCGAGGGCCGCTGCGGAACAATTATCCGGGCGAGCGAGGGCCGCTGTGGAACATTTATCCAGGCGAGCGAGAGCCGCTGCGGAACAATTATCCAGGCGAGCGAGAGCCGCTGCGGAACAATTATCCAGGCGAGCGAGAGCCGCTGCGGAACATTTATCCGGGCGAGCGAGAGCCGCTGCGGAACAATTATCCAGGCGAGCGAGAGCCGCTGCGGAACAATTATCCATGCAAGCGAGAGCCGCTGCGGAACAATTATCCGGGCGAGCGAGAGCCGCTGCGGAACGATTATCCAGGCGAGCGAGGGCCGCTGCGGAACAATTATCCAGGCGAGCGAGAGCCGCTGCGGAGCAATTATCCAGGCGAGCGAGAGCCGCTGCGGAACGATTATCCAGGCGAGCGAGGGCCGCTGCGGAACGATTATCCAGGCGAGCGAGGGCCGCTGCGGAACAATTATCCAGGCGAGCGAGAGCCGCTGCGGAACAATTATCCAGGCGAGCGAGGGCCGCTGCGGAGCAATTATCAGGGCGAGCAAGAGCTGCTGCAGAACAATTAACCAGGCGAGCGAGGGCCGCTGCGGAACAATTATTCAGGAGAGGCATACTGCAATACATTATACAGATTCCCTGACTCTCTGCGAGACATACTGCAATACATTATACAGATTCCCTGACTCTCTGCGAGACATACTGCAATACATTATACAGATTCCCTGACTCTCTGCGAGACATACTGCAATACATTATACAGATTCCCTGACTCTCTGTGAGGCATACTGCAATACATTATACAGATTCCCTGTCTCTCTGTGAGGCATACTGCATTACATTATACAGATTCCCCGGCTCTCTGTGAGGCATACTGCAATACATTATACAGATTCCCAGGCTCTCTGTGAGACATACTGCAATACATTATACTGATTCCCTGGCTCTCTGTGAGGCATACTGCATTACATTATACAGATTCCCCGGCTCTCTGTGAGGCATAATGCAATACATTATACAGATTCCCAGGCTCTCTGTGAGGCATACTGCAATACATTATACAGATTCCCTGGCTCTCAGCGAGTCACACTGCAATACATTATACAGATTCCCTGGCTCTCTGCGAGGCATACTGCAATACATTATACAGATTCCCTGGCTCTCTGCGAGACATACTGCAATACATTATACAGATTCCCTGGCTCTCTGCGAGACATACTGCAATACATTATACAGATTCCCTGGCTCTCTGTGAGGCATACTGCAATACATTATACAGATTCCCTGGCTCTCTGTGAGGCATACTGCATTACATTATACAGATTCCCTGGCTCTCAGCGAGTCACACTGCAATACATTATACAGATTCCCTGGCTCTCTGCGAGGCATACTGCAATACATTATACAGATTCCCTGTCTCTCTGTGAGACATACTGCAATACATTATACAGATTCCCTGGCTCTCTGTGAGGCATACTGCAATACATTATACAGATTCCCTGACTCTCTGTGAGGCATACTGCAATACATTATACAGATTCCCTGGCTCTCTGTGAGGCATACTGCAATACATTATACAGATTCCCTGGCTCTCAGCGAGTCACACTGCAATACATTATACAGATTCCCTGGCTCTCTGTGAGGCATACTGCAATACATTATACAGATTCCCTGGCTCTCTGTGAGGCATACTGCAATACATTATACAGATTCCCTGGCTCTCAGCGAGTCACACTGCAATACATTATACAGATTCCCTGTCTCTCTGTGAGACACACTGCAATACATTATACAGATTCCCTGGCTCTCTGTGAACATACTGTGCAGACAACACACTTGCACTACTGCAGCATGGAGTCCAGACATACGCAAATACATTATACAGATTCCCTGGCTCTCTGCGAGGCATACTGCAATACATTATACAGATTCCCTGGCTCTCTGCGAGGCATACTGCAATACATTATACAGATTCCCTGGCTCTCTGTGAGGCATACTGCAATACATTATACAGATTCCCTGGCTCTCTGCGAGGCATACTGCAATACATTATACAGATTCCCTGGCTCTCAGCGAGTCACACTGCAATACATTATACAGATTCCCTGGCTCTCTGTGAGGCATACTGCAATACATTATACAGATTCCCTGGCTCTCTGCGAGGCATACTGCACTTTTTGTAGCGTGTGAAATGCGTCCAGGCGCCAGTGTGGAGCGGTGCATTTGATGACATCATGCCGGTTATTGATCCTCCCCGGCACAAGGACTGTGAGAGAGTTTAAAGGGTCTTAGACGCCTGGAGGACCCCAGAGACTTGTTTGTGCCAAAATGCAGAGTCTGAGGACGACACATACTGCAGCAGGTTACACAGTATACAGGGAGGATCCTTGTGTTCCCAAAATCCACGCCAACACCAGGACCGGAGCAAAACATGGTGGCCATTCCCAGGTAGCCGCCTGGCGCACCCATCACATGGGGTTAACAAAGCTCTGAACGTTAGATGATCTCTTGCCATTGATCCCGGACCTGGACATATCCAGGCATGTCACTTACCAGTAATAGTAACCCTTCGTCTTCAAGGAGACTGGATTTAATACAGAGGCTTATGGGGCCACCACAAGACCAGGCCCTGGAGCCACAGAGACACAAAGCATTTCAACAAGAGCCCCTGTCCCAGCTCAGGACACCGCTACGCTCACTGGACAGAGTTACTGCCCTCCTCCACCTTCCATGAAGGAGACACGGCTGTCACCAAACTATAACCAAGAGCCCATCGCCTGCTCATACAGAGGAAGCAGTGTAGTACAGTGATGGACAAAGTGCAGCACATAATATGATGAATGGGAGTCCAGTTCTCGGTGTGCTTCCCCATCTGGACAGCAGGTAGCAGCGTAGTGAGTTGTTAGAGGTGGAAGTACAGTTTCTCCCCGTTCCCTGCGCTCTATGGTTTGTCACATTGGACAGCAGGTGGTGCTGTATGGAATGGTTAGAGGATGTATGGTTTCTCTTGGTTTCCTGCTCTCTGGGGTTTGTCACATTGGACAGCAGGTAGTGCTGTATGGAATGGTTAGAGGATGTATGGTTTCTCTTGGTTTCCTGCTCTCTATGGTATGCCACATTGGACAGCAGGTAGTGCTGTATGTAATGGTTACAGGAGGATGTATGGTTTCTCTTGGTTTCCTGCTCTCTAGGGTTTGTCACATTGGACAGCAGGTAGTGCTGTATGTAATGGTTACAGGAGGATGTATGGTTTCTCTTGGTTTCCTGCTCTCTATGGTATGCCACATTGGACAGCAGGTAGTGCTGTATAGAATGGTTAGAGGATGTATGGTTTCTCTTGGTTTCCTGCTCTCTATGGTATGCCACATTGGACAGCAGGTAGTGCTGTATAGAATGGTTAGAGGATGTATGGTTTCTCTTGGTTTCCTGCTCTCTATGGTATGCCACATTGGACAGCAGGTAGTGCTGTATAGAATGGTTACAGGAGGATGTATGGTTTCTCTTGGTTTCCTGCTCTCTAGGGTTTGTCACATTGGACAGCAGGTAGTGCTGTATGGAATGGTTAGAGGATGTATGGTTTCTCTTGGTTTCCTGCTCTCTATGGTATGCCACATTGGACAGCAGGTAGTGCTGTATAGAATGGTTACAGGAGGATGTATGGTTTCTCTTGGTTTCCTGCTCTCTAGGGTTTGTCACATTGGACAGCAGGTAGTGCTGTATGGAATGGTTACAGGAGGATCAGGTCTGGATTAACATAGTTAATCTCCAGCAGCTCCAGGTCCATGCCCCAGAATAGGCCCAGAGAAAAGATACAGGGTCAAGTGAGGTATCACTGGAAAGGCCAGAGCGTGACCTTTCCAATGATACCAAACATGACCAGGTTTTATGCAACAATAAAAATAAAATAAATATTTATATTTTCTTTATAACAGCAATATTTTTCACTGAACAACGATGCTGCACTAACTCACCATTTCATTTCTCATGTCACCAACAAGTGTGGCGGCGATAGCACAATCCGATATTACAAATTGTTACATCAAAAACCTAAACCGCTGCGCTGCAGCGTAGAGCACGGGGGGGGGGGGTGGACTTTGGGTCACTAATCTTTACACCTCATAAGGTCAAGTGAGGGAGGCGTCATTGGACAGGACAGAGTCTAAACGTGAGCATGTAAAATCGATAAGAAAACAAAAATCTGTTTCCTTTTATATAGGTTTAATTCCAAAGCGATGGCATTGTCCATTTGTCATGTATAAGATGAGCAATACCACTGCCATTACTCACCTTCTCATTTCCCACACTGGGAGCGAGGTCAGTGTTTTATTCATAAAACACAAGGGAAATATTTTTTATTTTTTGGTTAAAATCGTATATTTTCTCAAAAAAATGCAGTAACAGGTTCCCATTTCAATTTTAACAAGAATCCCCTATAGAATATGTAAGAATTGATATTCTTACAAATATAGAACCACAAAGGTTTGGATGATAAAACTTTAAAAAAATTATTTTACACAATGAAATCTGAATGGAAATTTCCTCACACAGTAACTGCCTGGTTATATATAACCGTATCTGTCTGGTTATATATAACCGTATCTGTCTGGTTATATACAGTATAACCGTATCTGTCTGGTTATATATAACCGTATCTGTCTGGTTATATACAGTATAACCGTATCTGTCAGGTTATATACAGTATAACCGTATCTGTCAGGTTATATACAGTATAACCGTATCTGCCTGGTTATATATAACCGTATCTGTCTGGTTATATACAGTATAACCGTATCTGTCAGGTTATATATAACCGTATCTGCCTGGTTATATACATACAGTATAACCGTATCTGTCTGGTTATATACAGTATAACCGTATCTGTCAGGTTATATATATACAGTATAACCGTATCGGTCAGGTTATATACAGTATAACTGTATCTGCCTGGTTATATATAACCGTATCTGTCAGGTTATATATAACCGTATCTGTCTGGTTATATACATACAGTATAACCGTATCTGTCTGGTTATATATAACCGTATCTGTCTGGTTATATACAGTATAACCGTATCTGTCTGGTTATATATAACCGTATCTGTCTGGTTATATACATACAGTATAACCGTATCTGCCTGGTTATATACATACAGTATAACCGTATCTGCCTGGTTATATATAACCGTATCTGTCTGGTTATATACAGTATAACCGTATCTGTCAGGTTATATACAGTATAACTGTATCTGCCTGGTTATATACAGTATAACTGTATCTGCCTGGTTATATATAACCGTATCTGTCTGGTTATATACCTACAGTATAACCGTATCTGTCAGGTTATATACAGTATAACCGTATCTGTCAGGTTATATATAACCGTATCTGTCTAGTTATATACATACAGTATAACCGTATCTGTCTGGTTATATACAGTATAACCGTATCTGCCTGGTTATATATAACTGTATCTGCCTGGTTATATACAGTATAACTGTATCTGCCTGGTTATATATAACCGTATCTGTCTGGTTATATACAGTATAACCGTATCTGTCTGGTTATATATAACCGTATCTGTCTGGTTATATACAGTATAACCGTATCTGCCTGGTTATATATAACCGTATCTGTCTGGTTATATACATACAGTATAACCGTATCTGCCTGGTTATATACAGTATAACCGTATCTGTCTGGTTATATATAACCGTATCTGTCTGGTTATATACAGTATAACCGTATCTGTCTGGTTATATATAACCGTATCTGTCTGGTTATATACAGTATAACCGTATCTGCCTGGTTATATATAACCGTATCTGTCTGGTTATATACATACAGTATAACCGTATCTGCCTGGTTATATACAGTATAACCGTATCTGTCAGGTTATATACAGTATAACCGTATCTGCCTGGTTATATATAACCGTATCTGTCAGGTTATATATAACCGTATCTGTCAGGTTATATATAACCGTATCTGTCTAGTTATATACATACAGTATAACCGTATCTGCCTGGTTATATATAACCGTATCTGCCTGGTTATATACAGTATAACCGTATCTGTCAGGTTATATACAGTATAACTGTATCTGCCTGGTTATATATAACCGTATCTGCCTGGTTATATACAGTATAACCGTATCTGTCAGGTTATATATAACCGTATCTGTCTGGTTATATACCTACAGTATAACCGTATCTGTCTGGTTATATACCTACAGTATAACCGTATCTGTCTGGTTATATACAGTATAACCGTATCTGTCAGGTTATATATAACCGTATCTGTCTGGTTATATACAGTATAACCGTATCTGTCTGGTTATATATAACCGTATCTGTCAGGTTATATATAACCGTATCTGTCTAGTTATATACATACAGTATAACCGTATCTGTCAGGTTATATACAGTATAACCGTATCTGCCTGGTTATATACAGTATAACCGTATCTGTCAGGTTATATACAGTATAACCGTATCTGTCAGGTTATATATAACCGTATCTGTCTGGTTATATACATACATTATAACCGTATCTGTCTGGTTATATACAGTATAACCGTATCTGCCTGGTTATATACAGTATAACCGTATCTGTCAGGTTATATACAGTATAACCGTATCTGTCAGGTTATATACAGTATAACCGTATCTGCCTGGTTATATACAGTATAACCGTATCTGTCAGGTTATATACAGTATAACCGTATCTGCCTGGTTATATACAGTATAACCGTATCTGTCAGGTTATATACAGTATAACCGTATCTGTCTGGTTATATATAACCGTATCTGTCTAGTTATATACATACAGTATAACCGTATCTGCCTGGTTATATACAGTATAACCGTATCTGTCAGGTTATATACAGTATAACCGTATCTGTCAGGTTATATATAACCGTATCTGTCTAGTTATATACATACAGTATAACCGTATCTGCCTGGTTATATATAACCGTATCTGCCTGGTTATATACAGTATAACCGTATCTGTCAGGTTATATATAACCGTATCTGTCAGGTTATATATAACCGTATCTGTCTGGTTATATACAGTATAACCGTATCTGTCAGGTTATATACAGTATAACCGTATCTGTCAGGTTATATATAACCGTATCTGTCTAGTTATATACATACAGTATAACCGTATCTGCCTGGTTATATATAACCGTATCTGTCTGGTTATATACAGTATAACCGTATCTGTCTGGTTATATACAGTATAACCGTATCTGTCTGGTTATATATAACCGTATCTGTCAGGTTATATACAGTATAACCGTATCTGTCTGGTTATATATAACCGTATCTGTCTAGTTATATACATACAGTATAACCGTATCTGCCTGGTTATATACAGTATAACCGTATCTGTCAGGTTATATACAGTATAACCGTATCTGCCTGGTTATATACAGTATAACCGTATCTGTCAGGTTATATACAGTATAACCGTATCTGTCTGTTATATATACCGTATCTGTCTAGTTATATACATACAGTATAACCGTATCTGCCTGGTTATATACAGTATAACCGTATCTGTCAGGTTATATACAGTATAACCGTATCTGTCAGGTTATATATAACCGTATCTGTCTAGTTATATACATACAGTATAACCGTATCTGCCTGGTTATATACAGTATAACTGTATCTGTCTGGTTATATACAGTATAACCATATCTGCCTGGTTATATATAACCGTATCTGCACTATTATATAACCTAAAACAGGCCTCAAAATTTCCACTCGCCTACTAGCATTTGGCGAGTGGAAATTAAGTGAGGGCGAGTGGAAATGCAGACACAGGCAGCACAATAAATTATTTTGTGCTGCCTGAGCTGCATATTCTGACGGCGGTCGTGCTTTTTTTGTTTTTAGGCCCTCCTGCCAGCCGGTGGAATCCAAGATGGCAGTCGGCCCCCTTTGATGATGTCAGAGAGGGCGTGCCTACCCTGTCCTGGCGGTTCTCATCTGGTCCCTTGCTCTGCTCACACTGGGGTGTGATGTCTGGGTATGCATATACCTGGGGTCTGATTTATGGGTATACATGTATCTGTGGTCTGATGTGTCTGGGTATACATGTATATGGAGTAATTGTGAAGACGAAAAAAAATGTACTAAGTTTATTAAAAGCTAAGCAGTTACACTTAATATTTTGCTTGCATTCCCATTGATGTAAAGCCCTTTTTTCCTTTAAGTTTACATTGATTTATGTTAATGTGGATATTTATTTTTGTAACTTTATTCTGAATAAAACATTTAACAATGTCATTTCACAAGATAAATTGAGGGTGTGTTTGGGGGCGGAGTTAAGGGCAGGGTAGGGGTTAGGTGGGGCAACTGGTGGCGAGTAACTCTTAAGGCCTGGCTAGTAGCTCAGGTCTTGAAATTTTGAGCCCTGACCTAAAATATATGTTTTTATTTCACTAAATTAAAAAAACACCAAATCTTCAGCTCCAGCCCCATAGAGATCTTAATCCGGCCCTGAGGAGGATGTACGGTTTCTCTCAGTTTCCTGCTCTCTATGGTTTTGTCACATTGGACAGCAGGTGGATTAAACCACCAGGCTTTACTTTCCTGCCCCCCTTTCCATTCAGCAACAGAACACAGACCCTGGACTGAAGAGCTTACAGTCTTAGTGTGGTGCTGGTGCATTGTGGGTCTCTCCGGGTGACTTGTTCCAGGCACAGGACACCGTATGTTATTAGTGCTGCTGCACTTAGTGCAGATTAGACACGTCGGGCACAGTGGCACTTCCTCTAATGCTCGGCACCCTCACCAGGGTATCAGCGTGACGATAATACAACGGGTCAACGATCACCCAAAGAGGAAGCTCACCTTCCAGATAAGCGAGAAGCAGCCGTCACTCAGACCTTCACTACGTCCATAAATAACAAAGAGCAGAGATCACACCACAACTCAAAATACTGGCAGGACACTGCAGAACATGCACACTGACATTAACCCCCGCTGGACAGAGACGCACGAGATGACAGCCAGGCAGGGGACATAGTGGAGATGACACATTGACTCAATGTTAACTGGTTATCCTGTATCTGTCCAGCAGGGGTTAATATTGGCTCACATGGTTCGCATTGTTGTCCTATGAGCAGGGATGTCCCGATCGGTCATTTTTGGCTGTCAAATCAAGTCCTACATTGGTGAGGATCGACGATACAGAGTCCTGATCCGATACCATATGACTCACATAGGGTACAGAGAGTGGTCATAAATGGTACATTTTCAAGATGGACACCAGTGGTAAGCGGTGTCCCTCAGGGGTCTGTTATAGGACCAATACTATTCAATTTATTTATAAATGACCTTGAGAGGCATTGAAAGTCATGTATCAGTGTTTGCAGATGACACAAAGCTAGGAAAAGTAATACAATGTGAGCAGGATGTTACAGTATGTGCAGGTGATACAATGTGAGCAGGATGTTACAGTATGTGCAGGTGATACAATGTGAGCAGGATCACAGTATGTGCAGGTGATACAATGTGAGCAGGATGTTACAGTATGTGCAGGTAATACAATGTGAGCAGGATGTTACAGTATGTGCAGGGTGATACAATGTGAGCAGGATGTTACAGTATGTGCAGGTGATACAATGTGAGCAGGATGTTACAGTATGTGCAGGTGATACAATGTGAGCAGGATGTTACAGTATGTGCAGGTAATACAATGTGAGCAGGATGTTACAGTATGTGCAGGTAATACAATGTGAGCAGGATGTTACAGTATGTGCAGGTGATACAATGTGAGCAGGATGTTACAGTATGTGCAGGTGATACAATGTGAGCAGGATGTTACAGTATGTGCAGGTGATACAATGTGAGCAGGGTGTTACAGTATGTGCAGGGTGATACAATGTGAGCAGGATGTTACAGTATGTGCAGGTAATACAATGTGAGCAGGATGTTACAGTATGTGCAGGTGATACAATGTGAGCAGGATGTTACAGTATGTGCAGGTGATACAATGTGAGCAGGATGTTACAGTATGTGCAGGTGATACAATGTGAGCAGGATGTTACAGTATGTGCAGGTGATACAATGTGAGCAGGGTGTTACAGTATGTGCAGGTGATACAATGTGAGCAGGATGTTACAGTATGTGCAGGTGATACAATGTGAGCAGGATGTTACAGTATGTGCAGGGTGATACAATGTGAGCAGGATGTTACAGTATGTGCAGGTGATACAATGTGAGCAGGATGTTACAGTATGTGCAGGTGATACAATGTGAGCAGGATGTTACAGTATGTGCAGGTGATACAATGTGAGCAGGGTGTTACAGTATGTGCAGGGTGATACAATGTGAGCAGGATGTTACAGTATGTGCAGGTGATACAATGTGAGCAGGATGTTACAGTATGTGCAGGTGATACAATGTGAGCAGGATGTTACAGTATGTGCAGGTGATACAATGTGAGCAGGATGTTACAGTATGTGCAGGTGATACAATGTGAGCAGGATGTTACAGTATGTGCAGGTGATACAATGTGAGCAGGATGTTACAGTATGTGCAGGTGATACAATGTGAGCAGGATGTTACAGTATGTGCAGGTGATACAATGTGAGCAGGATGTTACAGTATGTGCAGGTGATACAATGTGAGCAGGATGTTACAGTATGTGCAGGTGATACAATGTGAGCAGGATGTTACAGTATGTGCAGGTGATACAATGTGAGCAGGATGTTACAGTATGTGCAGGTGATACAATGTGAGCAGGATGTTACAGTATGTGCAGGTGAATACAATGTGAGCAGGATGTTACAGTATGTGCAGGTGATACAATGTGAGCAGGATGTTACAGTATGTGCAGGTGATACAATGTGAGCAGGAGGTTACAGTATGTGCAGGTGATACAATGTGAGCAGGATGTTACAGTATGTGCAGGTGATACAATGTGAGCAGGATGTTACAGTATGTGCAGGTGATACAATGTGAGCAGGATGTTACAGTATGTGCAGGTGATACAATGTGAGCAGGAGGTTACAGTATGTGCAGGTGATACAGTGTGAGCAGGATGTTACAGTATGTGCAGGTGATACAATGTGAGCAGGATGTTACAGTATGTGCAGGTGATACAATGTGAGCAGGATGTTACAGTATGTGCAGGTGATACAATGTGAGCAGGGTGTTACAGTATGTGCAGGGTGATACAATGTGAGCAGGATGTTACAGTATGTGCAGGTGATACAATGTGAGCAGGATGTTACAGTATGTGCAGGTGATACAATGTGAGCAGGATGTTACAGTATGTGCAGGGTGATACAATGTGAGCAGGATGTTACAGTATGTGCAGGTGATACAATGTGAGCAGGGTGTTACAGTATGTGCAGGTGATACAATGTGAGCAGGATGTTACAGTATGTGCAGGGTGATACAATGTGAGCAGGATGTTACAGTATGTGCAGGTGATACAATGTGAGCAGGATGTTACAGTATGTGCAGGTGATACAATGTGAGCAGGATGTTACAGTATGTGCAGGTGATACAATGTGAGCAGGATGTTACAGTATGTGCAGGTGATACAATGTGAGCAGGATGTTACAGTATGTGCAGGGTGATACAATGTGAGCAGGATGTTACAGTATGTGCAGGTGATACAATGTGAGCAGGGTGTTACAGTATGTGCAGGTAATACAATGTGAGCAGGGTGTTACAGTATGTGCAGGTGATACAATGTGAGCAGGGTGTTACAGTATGTGCAGGTGATACAATGTGAGCAGGATGTTACAGTATGTGCAGGTGATACAATGTGAGCAGGATGTTACAGTATGTGCAGGTGATACAATGTGAGCAGGATGTTACAGTATGTGCAGGTGATACAATGTGAGCAGGATGTTACAGTATGTGCAGGTGATACAATGTGAGCAGGATGTTACAGTATGTGCAGGTGATACAATGTGAGCAGGATGTTACAGTATGTGCAGGTGATACAATGTGAGCAGGGTGTTACAGTATGTGCAGGTGATACAATGTGAGCAGGATGTTACAGTATGTGCAGGTGATACAATGTGAGCAGGGTGTTACAGTATGTGCAGGTGATACAATGTGAGCAGGATGTTACAGTATGTGCAGGTGATACAATGTGAGCAGGATGTTACAGTATGTGCAGGTAATACAATGTGAGCAGGATGTTACAGTATGTGCAGGTAATACAATGTGAGCAGGATGTTACTTCGCTGCAGAGGGATTTAGATAGATTGGGGGACTGGGCACTTAAATGGCAGATGAGATTTAATCTAGATAAATGTAAAGTTATGCACTTTGGAGTGAAGAACACACAAGCAATTTATACCCTAAATGGTACGGAGTTAGGGAAATCCAAGCAGGAGAAGGATTTGGGAATAATCATAGACTTCAAACTAAGTAACAATGTGCAATGTCAAACAGCAGCCGCCAAGGCCAGCAAAGTACTGGCATGCATTAAAAGGGGAGTTCACTCACGGGATGGAAACATAATTTTGCCTCTGTATAAATCAATGGTCAGGCCGCACCTTGAATATGCCGTGTGATTTTGGGCACCTGTCTTAAAAAAAGATATTATATCGCTAGAAAAAGTGCAGAGACGGGCAACTAAATTAATAAGGGGATGGAAGGGTTAAGTTATGAGGAAAGACTAACAAGCTTAAACCTGTTTAGTTTAGAGAAAAGGCGCCTTAGAGGGGATCTGATAACCTTATATAAATATATACGGGGCCTTAGAGGGGATCTGATAACCTTATATAAATATATACGGGGCCTTAGAGGGGATCTGATAACCTTATATAAATATATACGGGGCCTTAGAGGGATCTGATAACTTTATATAAATATATACGGGGCCTTAGAGGGGATCTGATAACCTTATATAAATATATACGGGGCCTTAGAGGGGATCTGATAACCTTATATAAATATATACGGGGCCTTAGAGGGGATCTGATAACCTTATATAAATATATACGGGGCCTTAGAGGGGTCTGATAACCTTATATAAATATATACGGGGCCTTAGAGGGATCTGATAACCTTATATAAATATATACGGCGCCTTAGAGGGGATCTGATAACCTTATATAAATATATACGGGGCCATTATAAACCATTGTCTGATAACCTATTCATTAACAGGACTATACACAGGACAAGGGGTCATCCATTTAGACTGGAAGAAAGAAAATTTAGCTTAAAGCATAGGAAGGGTTATTTTACGGTGAGAACAATAAAGCTGTGGAATTCTCTGCCTGTTGAGGTGGTTGGGTCAGAGTCTGTACAGACTTTTAAAAAACGACTGGATGACTTCCTGCAGACACAGAATATTAAGGGTTATAATATTTAATATGTGGGTAAAAGCTTCTTGATCCAAGGAGAATCTGACGCCATCTGGGGTCAAGAAGGAATTTTTTCCCAGTATGTTGCATATTGGCGAGCATTCAGACTGGGTTTTTTGCCTTCTTTTGGATCAACAGCAGTAGGTTATGTGGGAGAGGCTGAACCCGATGGACGCATGTCTTTTTTCAGCCTATATAACTATGTACATTTGGTGCGCCACTGCATGTGGAGCATGGGTGTGTTACGTAGATTGCCGCAGGCTGTGTGTGCTGCTTTCACATTGCACGGCTGGTGGCTCTGTGTTCACACACAGCGTCTTGCTGTGATCAGGCAGGGTTTGGCGATGCGGTGAGTGCCGCCACCAGGTGGGAGACTCATACCCTGTCATGCCGCGGTCACAGGGATCAGATCGGTGTGAAAAAGCAGATACCCAAGTCCTGAAAATGCCGTGAGTGGGTCCCGATCCTAGACATAATATCAGGACATTCCTAGGAGTTTCCGTATTTTGTTTAGTAGTGTCTTTGTGTTTATTGCTGGTGTCCGGAGGAAGCAGAGGAGCTACACTCAAGATACCCATTACCCCTCTGTCAGTGGTGTCACCTGTGGGGTATTGTTACTGTCATTACTCCATGCAGCGCCGCTTACTTTTTATTAAGTTATTTACCCTTTCCATGCCAACCGCGTGCCTGCTGTATATAGAGGCCAACCGTGTGCCTGCTGTATATAGAGAGGCCGACCGCGTGCCTGCTGTATATATAGAGGCCAACCGTGTGCCTGCTGTATATATAGAGGCCAACCGTGTGCCTGCTGTATATAGAGGCCAACCGTGTGCCTGCTGTATATAGAGAGGCCAACCGCATGCCTGCTGTATATAGAGAGGCCAACCGTGTGCCTGCTGTATATAGAGGCCAACCGTGTGCCTGCTGTATATAGAGGCCAACCGTGTGCCTGCTGTATATAGAGAGGCCGACCGCGTGCCTGCTGTATATAGAGAGGCCAACCGTGTGCCTGCTGTATATATAGAGGCCAACCGTGTGCCTGCTGTATATAGAGGCCAACCGTGTGCCTGCTGTATATAGAGAGGCCAACCGCATGCCTGCTGTATATAGAGAGGCCAACCGTGTGCCTGCTGTATATAGAGGCCAACCGTGTGCCTGCTGTATATAGAGGCCAACAGTGTGCCTGCTGTATATAGAGAGGCCAACCGCATGCCTGCTGTATATAGAGAGGCCAACCGTGTGCCTGCTGTATATAGAGGCCAACCGTGTGCCTGCTGTATATAGAGGCCAACGTGTGCCTGCTGTATATATAGAGAGGCCAACCGCATGCCTGCTGTATATAGAGAGGCCAACCGTGTGCCTGCTGTATATAGAGGCCAACGTGTGCCTGCTGTATATAGAGGCCAACAGTGTGCCTGCTGTATATAGAGAGGCCAACCGCATGCCTGCTGTATATAGAGAGGCCAACCGTGTGCCTGCTGTATATAGAGGCCAACCGTGTGCCTGCTGTATATAGAGGCCAACAGTGTGCCTGCTGTATATAGAGAGGCCAACCGCATGCCTGCTGTAATATAGAGAGAGGATAGTGTGCCTGCTGTATATAGAGGCCAACCGTGTGCCTGCTGTATATAGAGGCCAACCGTGTGCCTGCTGTATATAGAGGCCAACCGTGTGCCTGCTGTATATAGAGAGGCTGGCCGCATGCCTGCTGTATATAGAGAGGCCAACCGCATGCCTGCTGTATATAGAGAGGCCGACCGCATGCCTGCTATATATAGAGAGGCTGACCGCGTGCCTGCTGTATATAGAGAGGCCAACCGCGTGCCTGCTGTATATAGAGGCCAACCGCGTGCCTGCTGTATATAGAGGCCAACCGCGTGCCTGCTGTATATAGAGAGGCCAGCCGCGTGCCTGCTATATATAGAGGCCAACCGCGTGCCTGCTGTATATAGAGGCCAACCGCGTGCCTGCTGCCTATAGAGGCCAACCGCGTGCCTGCTGTATAGAGGCCAACCGCGTGCCTACTGTATATAGAGGCCAACCGCGTGCCTGCTGTATATAGAGGCCAACCGTGTGCCTGCTGTATATAGAGGCCAACCGTGTGCCTGCTGTATATAGAGGCCAACCGCGTGCCTGCTGTATAGAGGCCAACCGCGTGCCTACTGTATATAGAGGCCAACCGCGTGCCTGCTGTATAGAGGCCAACCGCGTGCCTACTGTATATAGAGGCCAACCGCGTGCCTGCTGTATACACCATGTTCCAAATTATTATGCAAATTATATTTTTCTCATTTACCTAAATAATTGATGTAAAAAGCAGAATTCTCACGTTATTAACTATTAAGATTAATTCACATTTTATTGAACAAACCTAATGATAAGGGGATTTCTTTTCAAACTAATAAACGTACAATGCTCTGATCCAAATTATTTCGCACAGGAAGTTTCAAAACACTTTATAGGTTGTAAAGAAGTGAAAGTTGTCATTTGTTGTGTTTGCAGCATATTTACTGACATCAAAAGCTATTTCAATCAAACTTTGTAAACATTTTAACTTTGTAACATTTTAACTTTGTAAACATTTTAGCAGGTCCGTTACATTGTAACATAGGCCCCTTATTGATAGCAGCTTCACAAGTCTTGCATCCATTGAACTTGTGAGTTTTTGGACAGTTTCTGCTTGAATGTGTTTGCAAGATGTCAGAATAGCCTCCCAGAGCTGCTGTTTGGATGGAAACTGCCTCCCACCCTCATAGATCTTTTGCTTGAGGATGCTCCAAAGGTTCTCAAATAGGATTGAGGTCAGGGGAGGATGGAGGCACACCATGACGTTCTCTCTTTTTATCCCCATAGAAGCCATTGATGCAGAGGTATTCTTTGCAGCATGAGATGGTGCATTGTCGTGCATGAAGATTTTTTATTACGGAAGCATAGGACGGAAGTGGTCAGTCAGGAACTTCACATACTTTGCAGAGGTCATCTTTACATTCAGGGACCCTAAAGGGGCCGACCAGCTCTCTTCCCATGATTCCGGCCCAAAACATGACTCCACCACCGCCTTGCTGGCATCGCAGCCTTGTTGGAATAGGGTGGCCGTCCACCAACCATCCACTACTCCATCCATCTGGACCATCCAGGGTTGCACGGCACTCATCAGTGAACAGGACTGTTTGACAATTAGTCTTCATGTATTTTTCTGCCCAATGCAGCCGTTTCTGCTTGTGAGCATTGGTTAGTGGTGGCCGAATGGAAGGTTTATGCACAGTTGCAAGACTCTGGAGGACTCTACACCTTGATGTCGGTGACTCCAGAGGCACCAGCAGCTTCAGATATCTGTTTGCTGCTATGTAATGGTATTTTGGGAGCTGCTCTCTTGATGCGATGCATGGATCCGGCAGAAATCTTCCTCAATGTGCCTTTATCTGCACGAACCCGCCTGTGCTCTGAATCCGCCACAAATCTCTTAATATTGCCATGATCACGCTTACATTTCCGTGAAATATCTAATGTTTTCATACCTCGTCCAAGGCATTGAACTATTTCCCTCTTTTCGGCGGCAGAGAGATCCTTTTTCTTCCCCATATTGCTTGGAAATGGTGCTGTGCTTAATAATGTGCAACATCCTCCTTTTAGTAGTGTTTCCTTTAATTGGGCTCACCTGACATTATCTAATTATCACAGGTGTCCCAGATTGTTTCAGTGATCACACGAGACACAATGTCATCCATGAGTTACACTGAAACACAACATATTTAATCTTTGTGACACGGAAATAGAATTTGCATAATAATTTGGAACAGGGTGTAGAGAGAGGCCGGCCGCGTGCCTTCTGTATATAGAGAGGCCGGCCGCGTGCCTTCTGTATATAGAGAGAGGCCGGCCGCGTGCCTTCTGTATATAGAGAGAGGCCGGCCGCGTGCCTTCTGTATATAGAGAGGCCGGCCGCGTGCCTTCTGTATATAGAGAGAGGCCGGCGGTGCCTTCTGTTATATGAGAGAGGCCGGCCGCGTGCCTTCTGTATATAGAGAGAGGCGCCGCGTGCCTTCTGTATATAGAGAGGCCGGCCGCGTGCCTTCTGTATATAGAGAGAGGCCGGCCGCGTGCCTTCTGTATATAGAGAGAGCCGCCGCGTGCTTCTGTATATAGAGAGGCGGCGCGTGCTTCTGTATATAGAGAGAGGCCGGCCGCGTGCCTTCTGTATATAGAGAGAGGCGGCCGCGTGCCTTCTGTATATAGAGAGAGGCCGGCCGCGTGCCTTCTGTATATAGAGAGGCCGGCCGCGTGCTTCTGTATATAGAGAGAGGCGGCCGCGTGCCTTCTGTATATAGAGAGAGGCCGGCCGCGTGCCTTCTGTATATAGAGAGAGGCGGCTCGTGCCTTCTGTATATAGAGAGGCCGGCCGCGTGCCTTCTGATATAGAGAGAGGCGGCCGCGTGCCTTCTGTATATAGAGAAGAGGCGCCGCGTGCTTCTGTATATAGAGAGGCCGGCCGCGTGCTTCTGTATATAGAGAGGCCGGCCGCGTGCCTGCTGTATATAGAGGCCGGCCGCGTGCTTCTGTATATAGAGAGGCTGGCCGCATGCTTGCTGTATATAGAGAGGCTGGCCGCGTGCTTCTGTATATAGAGAGGCCGGCAGCGTGCTTGCTGTATATTAGAGAGGCCGGCAGCGTGCTTGCTGTATATAGAGAGGCCGGCCGCTGGCTTGCTGTATATAGAGAGGCCGGCAGCGTGCTTGCTGTATATAGAGAGGCGGCAGCGTGCTTGCTGTATATAGAGAGGCCGGCAGCGTGCTTGCTGTATATAGAGAGGCGGCCGCGTGCTTGCTGTATATAGAAGAGGCGGCGCGTGCTTGGCTGTATATAGAGAGGCCGGCCGCGTGCTTGCTGTATATAGAGAGGCCGGCAGCGTGCTTGCTGTATATAGAGAGGCTGGCCGCGTGCTTGCTGTATATAGAGAGGCCGGCAGCGTGCCTTCTGTATATAGAGAGGCCGGCCGCGTGCTTGCTGTATATAGAGAGGCCGGCAGCGTGCTTGCTGTATATAGAGAGGCTGGCGCGTGCTTGCTGTATATAGAGAGGCGGCAGCGGGCTTGCTGTATATAGAGAGGCCGGCCGCGTGCTTGCTGTATATAGAGAGGCTGGCGCGTGTTTGCTGTATATAGAGAGGCCGGCAGCGTGCTTGCTGTATATAGAGAGGCCGCCGTGCTTGCTGTATATAGAGAGGCAGCGTGCTATATGCTTAGAGGCTGTATATAGAGAGGCCGGCCGCGTGCTTGCTGTATAAGAGAGGCCGCCGCGTGCTTGCTGTATATAGAGAGGCCGGCCGCGTGCTTGCTGTATATAGAGAGGCCGGCCGCGTGCTTGCTTGTATATAGAGAGGCCGGCCGCGTGCTTGCTGTATATAGAGAGGCGGCCGCGTGCTTGCTGTATATAGAGAGGCTGGCCGCGTGCTTGCTGTATATAGAGAGGCGGCCGCGTGCTTGCTGTATATAGAGAGGCCGGCCGCGTGCTTGCTGTATATAGAGAGGCCGGCCGCGTGCTTGCTGTATATAGAGAGGCCGGCAGCGTGCTTGCTGTATATAGAGAGGCCGGCCGCGTGCTTGCTGTATAATAGAGAGGCCGGCAGCGTGCTTGCTGTATATAGAGGGCCGGCCGCGTGCTTGCTGTATATAGAGAGGCCGGAGCGTGGCTTGCTGTATATAGAGAGGCGGCGGCGGTGCTTGCTGTATATAGAGAGGCCGGCCGCGTGCTTGCTGTATATAGAGAGGCCGGCCGCGTGCTTGCTGTATATAGAGAGGCCGGCAGCGTGCTTGCTGTATATAGAGAGGCCGGCCGCGTGCTTGCTGTATATAGAGAGGCCGGCCGCGTGCTTGCTGTATATAGAGAGGCCGGCCGCGTGCTTGCTGTATATAGAGAGGCCGGCAGCGTGCTTGCTGTATATAGAGAGGCCGGCCGCGTGCTTGCTGTATATAGAGAGGCCGGCAGCGTGCTTGCTGTATATAGAGAGCCGGCCGCGTGCTTGCTGTATATAGAGAGGCGGCAGCGTGCTTGCTGTATATAGAGAGGCCGGCCGCGTGCTTGCTGTATATAGAGAGGCTGGCCGCGTGCTTGCTGTATATAGAGAGGCCGGCCGCGTGCTTGCTGTATATAGGAGGTGCTCGGTTTGAACTTCAGCGAGTCGTCTTCACCACAGGTCACGACCCTCTCCAGCACAAAAAAGGCAGGTCTGGCATTGCCGCACTCTGAATCCACCTGGACAATGCATGAAAGGTGCTGCCCTACCGTGAATTGGTTTCCCCTTCTGCTTTACTACAGACTCCGGTGCAGCCGGTCACCCGGCCAGTGCTCTCCATCTTAAGGTAGCCACATCCTTCCCGTGGGCTTCAGCATTGATGTCCAGTAACCAGTTTGGATTCTGTTCAGCAAAAAGCCTGACCTGTTCCTTAACAGTAAACGGATTTCCTCTCTTCCAGCCCGTGACCTTTGGATCGCGCTCGACCACTCTCTTATTGGACACCTTGCCTGGATACCCTGGTTGCATCACAACCTCCAGACTGTCCAACAACTTCGGATCCGACTTCTAGCTTCACCTGTAGATATCCATCATAGGGAAGCTTCTCCGTTCCGACGCCCCAGATCTCAAGGTCCTTTAAAGGTAAGTGCTTCAAGTGCTTCTCGTAGAAGTCTCGATAGATCGATGTCACTTGAGCCGCTGAGTCTAACAGAGCTTTAGTATAGACTCCCTCCACTTGGATTGGAACGATGGGAGAAGGACCTATCAGCTGGTCAGGAAACTTGTTCGTAGCCGCAGGAGGTATAGCCCAGTTCGTTGCACTCTAACTTCTTCCTGACCCGTTGAGGTCTTGGGTGTGCATTGCTTTCCCGCGACATGGACCGGATACTAAGGGAGTGTCACAGGGGCCCGCTCCGCGCCTCACAGGGGCCCGCTCCCACCTGCTCACAGGGGCCCGCTCCACGCGTCACAGGGGCCGCTCCCAACGCCTCACAGGGGCCCGCTCCCACGCCTCACAGGGGCCCGCTCCCACGCGTCACAGGGGCCCGCTCCCACGCCTCACAGGGGCCCGCCTCCCACGCCTCACAGGGGCCGCTCCACGCCTCACAGGGGCCCGCCTCCCACGTCTCTAGGGGGCCCGCTCACGCCACAGGGCCCGCTCCCACGCTCACAGGGGCCGCTCCACGCCTCACAGGGGCCCGCTCCACACGCTCACAGGGGCCCGCTCTCACGCCTCACAGGGGCCCGCTCCCACGCCTCACAGGGGCCCGCTCCACGCCTCACAGGGGCCCGCTCCCACGCGTCACAGGGGCCGCTCCCACGACACAGGGGCCCGCTCCCACGCGTCACAGGGCCCGCTCCACGCGTCACAGGGGCCCGCTCCCACGCCTCACAGGGGCCGCTCTCACGCTCACAGGGGCCCGCTCCCACGCCTCACAGGGGCCCGCTCCCACGCTCACAGGGGCGCCGCCTCCACGCCTCACAGGGGCCCGCTCCCACGCCTCACAGGGCCCGCTCCCACGCCTCACAGGGGCCCGCTCCCACGCCTCACAGGGGCCCGCTCCCACGCCTCACAGGGGCCCGCTCCCACGCCTCACAGGGGCCCGCTCCCACGCGTCACAGGGGCCCGCTCCCACGCCTCACAGGGGCCCGCTCCCACGCCTCACAGGGGCCCGCTCCCACGCCTCACAGGGGCCCGCTCTCACGCCTCACAGGGGCCCGCTCCCACGCCTCACAGGGGCCCGCTCCCACGCCTCACAGGGGCCCGCTCCCACGCCTCACAGGGGCCCGCTCCCACGCCTCACAGGGGCCCGCTCCCACGCCTCACAGGGGCCCGCTCCCACGCGTCACAGGGGCCCGCTCCCACGCGTCACAGGGGCCCGCTCCCACGCGTCACAGGGGCCCGCTCCCACGCGTCACAGGGGCCCGCTCCCACGCCTCACAGGGGCCCGCTCGCACGCGTCACAGGGGCCCGCTCTCACGTCAACCTCCACAATGCAAACCCTGAAACAAAGCGACATTCCCAATTCCGGGAGATTCTGATGCGACGGAGAAGAAACATTTATCGCTGAAGTGGGGATTTCCATTAAATTGCGCCGGAGCGAGAGCCGCAAACTGAGCGGAATTTCTAATAGTTAATGGTAAAGCCGGATGCTCTTATTTTACTCTCCCGGAAGGAAGACTCGTACAGACAATTGTCCCTGTCTGGACCAAAAGGGTGTGACCACCCCCCGAGCCGCAGTGGAACGCACCTCCCCCAGTAGGACTAAACCTTCTAATATTCACAACAAATACAGTGGACCGTACCACCAGCCCGACTGAAGAGGGCGACATATATTAATTGTCCAACAAAATCAAATCAACACCAACATGAGCAGATCCTGCCACCAAAATACATCATTCCGAGTAGACATCTGAGCTAAAGCCTAATCTTAGCGGATTTCTGCTCTTGCCCTATTGCTGCCCATCGACGATCTCCTCTCTCTTACCTTGTATCGGAATTGTGTGCAACTGGCAAGTGTTATACCATAGTAACCGAATACAACTCTATCAGAAGCAACATCCCAACACAAGATAGTGATCTGCCACCTCCACTCCCAGAGGTCCCCTCTGCCACCTCCACTCCCAGAGGTCCCCTCTGCCACCTCCACTCCCAGAGGTCCACTCTGCCACCTCCACTCCCAGAGGTCCACTCTGCCACCTCCACTCCCAGAGGTCCACTCTGCCACCTCCACTCCCAGAGGTCCACTCTGCCACCTCCACTCCCAGAGGTCCACTCTGCCACCTCCACTCCCAGAAGCCCCCTCTGCCACCTCCACTCCCAGAAGCCCCCTCTGCCACCTCCACTCCCAGAAGCCCCCTCTGCCACCTCCACTCCCAGAAGCCCCATCTGCCACCTCCACTCCCAGAAGCCCCCTCCACTCCCAGAAGCCCCCTCTGCCACCTCCACTCCCAGAAGCCCCCTCTGCCACCTCCACTCCCAGAAGCCCCCTCTGCCGCTTCCACTCCCAGAAGTCCCCTCTGCCACCTCCACTCCAGAAGCCCCCTCTGCCGCCTCCACTCCCAGAGCCCCCTCTGCCGCTTCCACTCCCAGAGGTCCCCTCTGCCACCTCCACTCCCAGAAGCCCCCTCTGCCGCCTCCACTCCCAGAAGCCCCATCTGCCGCCTCCACTCCCAGAGGTCCCCTCTGCCACCTCCACTCCCAGAGGTCCCCTCTGCCACCTCCACTCCAGAAGCCCCATCTGCCACCTCCACTCCCAGAGGTCCCCTCTGCCACCTCCACTCCCAGAGGTCCACTCTGCCACCTCCACTCCCAGAGGTCCACTCTGCACCTCCACTCCAGAAGCCCCCTCTGCCACCTCCACTCCCAGAGGTCCACTCTGCCACCTCCACTCCCAGAGGTCCACTCTGCCACCTCCACTCCCAGAAGCCCCCTCTGCCACCTCCACTCCCAGAAGCCCCCTCTGCCACCTCCACTCCCAGAAGCCCCCTCTGCCACCTCCACTCCCAGAGGTCCCCTCTGCCACCTCCACTCCCAGAAGCCCCCTCTGCCGCCTCCACTCCCAGAAGCCCCATCTGCCGCCTCCACTCCCAGAAGCCCCATCTGCCGCTTCCACTCCCAGAAGCCCCCTCCGCCGCCTCCACTCCCAGAAGCCCCCTCTGCTGCTTCCACTCCCAGAAGCCCCCTCTGCCGCTTCCACTCCCAGAAGCCCCCTCTGCCACCTCCACAGGTCCCCTCTGCCGCTTCCTCCCAGCCACTGAGGAGGAAGTCAATTCCTTATTGTCCTCCTCACATCTCACCACGTGCCCGCTCGACCCCATTCCCTCACATCTAATACCTCCCCTCTCCTCCTCCCTCACCCCTGCACACACACACACACACACACACACACACACACACACACACAGGGCTCGATTACATTGTTCACACAAACGTTAACGCATGCGCAAAAACAAATTAACGCGAGGGGTAAAACCCTTTGTGCAGAACGTCGTATTACAATGTCCGTGCAAAAAATGCGCGTTAACGTCTACCGCGGGTGAACCTGCGCGAACGCTGCGTGAGCTTACTGTACTGCGCGTCCTATACTTAACATTGTGAGCGCAAATGCGTTTGTGCGTGCATGGTATTACAATCCATGCACAAAATTTAACGCACAAAGTTTTCGCGCATAATTTTATCGTCTTTTAAAAGCTGGTGTTAATGGCAAATCTGAACGTCCTGGCCGAACCCAAATACACCGGCACGAAAAAAACAAAACAATACAGCACAGTATAGTTACACATTCTACACATACCCAAACAATAAGATGGAGAGGTTGTGCGTGTTTTTATTATTGTTGCAGCATATATACGCAGATTGATTTTGACAGGCGCAAAAACGGAACGGGAGACAATTGTGGTTCTTAATTCAGATTGGCTGAATCGCGTTAAAAAACAGGACACACACTGATTTTTGCACGCAACTTTAATGCGCGTCTTTTTTACGCGCGTTATTTTTTTGACGGATGAAATAATGCGCAAAATCATTAACAGCTTTGGCTTTAATTACCACCTCAATGCTGAGGATACCAAGATCTACCTCTCCACCCCTGATCTCTCTCCTCCTGTCCATTCCAAACGTCAGCAACGGTTTATCTGGCATCTCCTCCTGGATGGCCTCTAACCACCTAAAGATCAACATGTCCAAGACTGAGTTACCAATTCCTCCTTCTAATGCCTCCCCACCTCATGTCTTCTCGGTCATCTGTCTCGGAGTTACACTTGACTCTTTTGTTCTATCCTTCATCCCCCACATTCAGTCTCTTTCCTCCTCCTGCTACATTTCCTCCTGACACCACAAAGTAACTCATCCACGCCCTTGTAATCTCCAGACTTGACTATTGTAATAATATTCTAGCTGGCCTCCCTCTCTCCCCCCTACAATCCATTCTGAAAGCCTCTGCCAGATTCATCAACCTGACCCGCCACTCTGTCTCTGCTGCTGCTCTCTGCGAGTCCCTTCACTGGCTCCTCATCTACCTCACCCGCCGCTCTGTCTCTGCTGCTGCTCTCTGCGAGTCCCTTCACTGGCTCCTCATCCACCTCACCCGCCGCTCTGTCTCTGCCGCTGCTCTCTGCGAGTCCCTTCACTGGCTCCTCATCCACCTCACCCGCCGCTCTGTCTCTGCCGCTGCTCTCTGCGAGTCCCTTGACTGGCTCCCCATCCACCTCACCCGCCGCTCTGTCTCTGCCGCTGCTCTCTGCGAGTCCCTTCACTGGCTCCTCATCCACCTCACCCGCCGCTCTGTCACACAGCAGGCTCCATGCTTGAGTGGGGCTCCTTGGTTACACTGTCCTTCCGGGCCAATGGCTGGCACATCCCGACGGTGACGTGAGGAGCCGCTGGGGGCCTGCTGATCCCCGATCTTGCAGGTTGTTTCCTCTTTGCCCTCACACTCAGCCACGAGCGACACTCGCCAGCGTCACCTAGGAGTTCGGCTCCTATTGGCTACATTGCAGCCAATAGGAGTCGAGGGCCCAGGTGACGCGAGTGTTGCTCGTGACTGAGTGTAAGGGCGAGGAGCCCCAAAGAGGAAACAACATGCAAGACCGGAGATCAGCAGGCCCCAAGTGGCTCCTCATCACCGTCGGGATGTGCACACCATAGACCCGGGAGGACAGCGTAACCCAGGAGCCCAGCTGGAGCGCGGGCTCTGCTGTGTGCTCCAGACACGCCGGAATGAGGAAGGAACAACTTAGGTAAAGATTATTTTTTTTTAAGAATCAGTCATCTAAACCTGGGCCCTAGAGGCCTGGCCGAGCCGTCGACTTGCCTATGACTGGAAGCAGGCTGAACCCCTGGCTCGGCCGGCTTTCGGCAAGCCCCCAGCTCGCCTGGATCTCCAGGCCCAGTTTCGGATGACTGATCTTTTCTTTTCAGCCATTTTTCCCTTTCGGCAAAAATCACCATTTCCGGACAATATTTTCGGTGGCTGAAATTTGGTGAATCCCTACTCCATACATGCTTAATTAAGTGGATACACAAATGCCAAATCTAAAAATACATCGACTCACCAAGTCACACAAACATTAATATGAAAAACAACGCCGATAAAATCCGGCCTCATCAGGAGCTTTCAAAATCTAGGTCGAGGGTATATCTACATCCCCCTCGGTAGAAATAGAAAACCACAGCATCAAGATCATCGAATATCCTGACCTCCCGCCATTAATTGTAGGTGTAACCATTCCAACCCGATAAAATGATATGGTGGATGCTGGTTATTAACCAGAGCTCAGGTATGACATCATGCCGGAGTCTGGGTATAGCGAGGCCAGATCGCCAGATGAAAGCAATCCTTTTTTTTTTTACCAGGAAGGATACATTGAGATTTCTCTGGTTTTCCAGGAAGGATACATCGAGATTTCTCTGGTTTCCAGGAAGGACACATTGAGATTTCTCTGGTTCCCAGGAAGGATACATTGAGATTTCTCTGGTTTCGCAGGAAGGATACATTGAGATTTCTCTGGTTTTCCAGGAAGGATACATTGAGATTTCTCTGGTTCCCAGGAAGATACATTGAGATTTCTCTGGTTTTCAGGAAGGATACATTGAGATTTCTCTGGTTCCAGGAAGGATACATTGAGATTTCTCTGGTTTTCGCAGAAGGATACATTGAGATTTCTCTGGTTTTCCAGGAAGGATACATTGAGATTTCTCTGGTTTCGCAGGAAGGATACATTGAGATTTCTCTGGTTTTCCAGGAAGGATACATTGAGATTTCTCTGGTTCCCAGGAAGGATACATTGAGATTTCTCTGGTTTATCAGGAAGGATACATTGAGATTTCTCTGGTTTTCCAGGAAGGATACATTGAGATTTCTCTGGTTTTTCAGGAAGGATACATTGAGATTTCTCTGGTTCCCAGGAAGGATACATTGAGATTTCTCTGGTTTTGCAGGAAGGATACATTGAGATTTCTCTGGTTTTCCAGGAAGGATACATTGAGATTTCTCTGGTTCCCAGGAAGGATACATTGAGATTTCTCTGGTTTTGCAGGAAGGATACATTGAGATTTCTCTGGTTTTCCAGGAAGGATACATTGAGATTTCTCTGGTTCCCAGGAAGGATACATTGAGATTTCTCTGGTTTCCAGGAAGGACACATTGAGATTTCTCTGGTTTTCCAGGAAGGATACATTGAGATTTCTCTGGTTTCCAGGAAGGATACATTGAGATTTCTCCAGTTTCCAGTATGTCCTGGGTGGCGAGTCTGTGCCGTTAGGTGTCTCGCCCAAGGACACTTACTGGAGAGGTGCTCGTCGGGATCGAACCCATGACTCCACAGGCTCTCTCCATGCAGAGCGGTGATGTTACCTCTACTCCACCCCGCGCCAATATAGCGATGCTCGGCATTTAGTGGACGCAACCTTCCTATGAGGGGGGGACGGACACGTGAAAGGAATAAAAGCTGCATTAGATGTTGGTGATGGAGCTGGATGAAATCAAGCCTTTAGTTGGAACACTAACTGAAAAGACTCCCACAGCTTGAGGGGGCGAAATGCACCACCTGAGAGATGGGAGGACATCCTCCTCGCGGTTCCGCCGTCCGGAGCGCCAGCTGAGCGCGAGCAGATGGTTTCCGTTTGTTTGAAGATGTATCAGACCATTTGACGGTCCCGGCCAGGCTACGTCTATACATCAGATTACGAGAAGGCGGCGTGGTGGCCGGGAATTCCAGGTGGAGGTTTGTTTGGTGCATTCCACAAGACCCGGAGCCATGACTCGGAGATCTCGGCAGCAGCGAGCGGCTCCAGGAGCAGCCAACACGTTTCCCACACTTGTACAAACACTTTGGGGGGAAAGTGGAGCAATTAGCTCAGTCAAACAGCTCACTTCATTATTAGAATGAATTCCTTCACGCTTTGCACCGCATGCTGCGCCCAGATACCAGCCCGGGGCCCGACGCCGCGACCAGCCCCCCGCCTGCCAAAGCATCCAAGCGCCCCTAGTAAAGACAGGCAGTCCCTATTTTATGAACCGCTCCCCTAATGTCCACATTTATAGGGGTTCCTCCATATATTCAGGGTGTGCGGGTGTGTTTTTAGGGGTTCCTGCATATATTCAACGTGTGTGGGTGTATTTTTAGGGGCTCCTCCATATATCAGGGTGTGCGGGTGTGTTTTTAGGGGTTCCTCCATATATTCAGGGTGTGTGGGTGTGTTTTTAGGGGCTCCTCCATATATTCAGGGTGTGTGGGTGTGTTTTTAGGGGTTCCTCCATATATTCAGGGTGTGTTTTTAGGGGTTCCTCCATATATTCAGGGTGTGCGGGTGTGTTTTTAGGGGCTCCTCCACATATTCAGGGTGTGCGGGTGTGTTTTTAGGGCCTCCTCCATATATTCAGGGTGTGCGGGTGTGTTTTTAGGGGTTCCTCCATATATTCAGGGTGTGCGGGTGTGTTTTTAGGGCCTCCTCCATATATTCAGGGTGTGCGGGTGTGTTTTTAGGGGCTCCTCCATATATTCAGGGTGTGCGGGTATGTTTTTAGGGGTTCCTCCATATATTCAGGCTGTATTTTTAGGGGTTCCTCCATATATTCAGGGTGTGCGGGTGTGTTTTTAGGGGTTCCTCTATATATTCAGGGTGTATTTTTAGGGGTTCCTCCATATATTCAGGGTGTGCGGGTGTGTTTTTAGGGGCTCCTCCATATATTCAGGGTGTGCGGGTGTGTTTTTAGGGGTTCCTCCATATATTCAGGGTGTGCGGGTGTATTTTTAGGGGTTCCTCCATATATTCAGGGTGTGCGGGTGTGTTTTTAGGGGTTCCTCCATATATTCAGGGTATGCGGGTGTATTTTTAGGGGCTCCTCCATATATTCAGGGTGTGGGTGTATTTTTAGGGGTTCCTCCATATATTCAGGGTGTGCGGGTGTGTTTTTAGGGGTTCCTCCATATATTCAGGGTATGCGGGTGTATTTTTAGGGGCTCCTCCATATATTCAGGGTGTGCGGGTGTGTTTCCAGGGGTTCCTCCATATATTCAGGGTGTGCGGGTGTATTTTTAGGGGCTCCTCCATATATTCAGGGTGTGTTTCCAGGGGTTCCTCCATATATTCAGGGTGTATTTTTAGGGGCTCCTCCATATATTCAGGGTGTATTTTTAGGGGTTCCTCCATATATTCAGGGTGTGTGGGTGTATTTTTAGGGTCTCCTCCATATATTCAGGGTGTGCGGGTGTGTTTTTAAGGGTTCCTCCATATATTCAGGGTGTATTTTTAGGGGTTCCTCTATATATTCAGGGTGTGCGGGTGTGTGTTTAGGGGCTCCTCCATATATTCAGGGTGTGCGGGTGTGTTTTTAAGGGTTCCTCCATATATTCAGGGTGCGCGGGTGTGTTTTTAGGGGCTCCTCCATATATTCAGGGTGTGCGGGTGTGTTTCCAGGGGTTCCTCCATATATTCAGGGTGTGCGGGTGTATTTTTAGGGGCTCCTCCATATATTCAGGGTGTGCGGGTGTGTTTCCAGGGGTTCCTCCATATATTCAGGGTGTATTTTTAGGGGCTCCTCCATATATTCAGGGTGTGTGGGTGTATTTTTAGGGTCTCCTCCATATATTCAGGGTGTGCGGGTGTGTTTCCAGGGGTTCCTCCATATATTCAGGGTGTGCGGGTGTATTTTTAGGGGTCCTCTATATATTCAGGGTGTGCGGGTGTGTTTTTAGGGGCTCCTCCATATATTCAGGGTGTGCGGGTGTGTTTCCAGGGGTTCCTCCATATATTCAGGGTGTATTTTTAGGGGCTCCTCCATATATTCAGGGTGTGTGGGTGTATTTTTAGGGTCTCCTCCATATATTCAGGGTGTGCGGGTGTGTTTTTAGGGGTTCCTCCATATATTCAGGGTGTGCGGATGTTTTTTTAGGGGTTCTTGCATATATTCAGGGTGTGCGGGTGTATTTTTAGGGGTTCCTCTATATATTCAGGGTGTGCGGGTGTATTTTTAGGGGTTCCTCTATATATTCAGGGTGTGCGGGTGTATTTTTAGGGGCTCCTCTATATAGTCAGGGTGTGCGGGTGTGTTTTTAGGGGTTCCTCTATATATTCAGGGTGTGCGGGTGTATTTTTAGGGGTTCCTCTATATATTCAGGGTGTGCGGGTGTATTTTTAGGGGTTCCTCTATATATTCAGGGTGTGCGGGTGTACTTTTAAGGGTTCCTCTATATATTCAGGGTGTGCGGGTGTGTGTTTAGGGGCTCCTCCATATATTCAGGGTGTGCTGGTGTGTTTTTAGGGGTTCCTCTATATATTCAGGGTGTGCGGGTGTATTTTTAGGGGATCCTCTATATATTCAGGGTGTGCGGGTGTATTTTTAGGGGTTCCTCTATATATTCAGGGTGTGCGGGTGTATTTTTAGGGGCTCCTCCATATATTCAGGGTGTGCGGGTGTATTTTTAGGGGTTCCTCTATATATTCAGGGTGTGCGGGTGTCTTTTTAGGGGTTCCTCCATATATTCAGGGTGTGTGGGTGTATTTTTAGGGGATCCTCTATATATTCATGGTGTGTGGGTGTGGTTTTAGGGGTTCCTCCATATATTCAGGGTGTGCGGGTGTCTTTTTAGGGGTTCCTCCATATATTCAGGGTGTGTGGGTGTGTTTTTAGGGGTTCCTCCATATATTCAGGGTGTGCGGGTGTCTTTTTAGGGGTTCCTCCATATATTCAGGGTGTGCGGGTGTATTTTTAGGGTTTCCTCTATATATTCAGGGTGTGCGGGTGTGTTTTTAGGGGTTCCTCTATATATTCAGGGTGTGCGGGTGTATTTTTAGGGGTTCCCTCTATATATTCAGGGTGTGCAGGTGTATTTTTAGGGGTTCCTCTATATATTCAGGGTATGCGGGTGTCTTTTTAGGGGTTCCTCTATATATTCAGGGTATGCGGGTGTCTTTTTAGGGGTTCCTCTATATATTCAGGGTGTGCGGGTGTGTTTTTAGGGGTTCCTCTATATATTCAGGGTGTGCGGGTGTATTTTTAGGGGTTCCTCTATATATTCAGGGTATGCGGGTGTCTTTTTAGGGGTTCCTCTATATATTCAGGGTATGCGGGTGTCTTTTTAGGGGTTCCTCTATATATTCAGGGTGTGCGGGTGTATTTTTAGGGGTTCCTCCATATATTCAGGGTGTGCGGGTGTATTTTTAGGGGTTCCTCTATATATTCAGGGTATGCGGGTGTCTTTTTAGGGGTTCCTCTATATATTCAGGGTGTGCGGGTGTGGTTTTAGGGGTTCCTCCAGACATTCGGGGTGTGCGGGTGTCTTTAGGGCCTGATCCTGTGTCTTGCTGTGTAAATGTTTCTTCCCGTGACACGGTCCTGGCTTCACACCCATCGCTCATGTGTTTTAGGGGTGTTTCACAGTCAGGGCTCTGGTTTTTGGGGTGAATGGCTGCACCTGGTACTTTATCCCCTCCTGACGTGGGGTGTCATCCAACCCCCATTTGTAACCTTGATGGAAATCAGCCGTATTTTGGCGATTCTTGGCTTTCCGCAATCTGGGGGACACATGGTGAGCGGTGAATCCATCCCACATGGGACGTGCAGGTTCTCACCACAAGGGCCCTTTGTGACGCTGCGTCCTCTGGATCACAAGGAAACGGTCTCGGGGGGGGGTGAGGGGGTCTGCCTGTAGCCCTGGGTAAATGAGGGGGAACTGGGAGCGATCAGAACTTATCAGTCACTTGACTGCTCATGTCATTTTCCCGGAGCCCCCCAACGGTCTGTAGCGGCACGAAGACGCTCGGAACCCCCCCCCCCCAACATTCTGCAGTGGCGCAAATTCGCCCAGAGCTGCCCGATGACGCTCATAGCCCCCCCCCCAATGTTCTGCAGCAGCACAAAGTCGCCCGGAACCGCCCGATGTCCTGCAGCGGCGTGAAGTTACCCCGGAGCCGCCTGACGTCCTGCAGCGGCACAAAGTCGCCCGGAGCCGCCTGACATCCTGCAGCGGCACAAAGTCGCCCGGAGCCACAGGGAATTTACTGATCCAGAAACCGGCCATTTCTCAGCAAAAAGATTTAAAACCATAGAGAAATCACCACGGAAAGCGGCAACCTGTGCCTCTCACCGGCCAGGCTACAGCCCGCAAACACCGGCCGCGCTACAGCCCGCAAACACCGGCCGCGCTACAGCCCGCAAACACCGGCCGCGCTACAGCCCGCAAACACCGGCCGCGCTACAGCCCGCAGCGCGCTAATACAGAGGCAGAATGTGCAGAACCTGCATACAGCCGGCAGCTAATACGCATACGTGTTTCTGTAACATTTCAATGTTCTTGAATCCAGGACAAACTGAAACGAGAGAAATCTCAATGTATCCTTCCTGAAAACCAGAGAAATCTCAATGTATCCTTCCTGGAAAATAAGTTATAAATAAACACACCAACACTGTATCACACCAACAGTATAACTGTATCACACCTACCCAATATTACTGTATCACACCTACACACCAACATTTCTGTATCACACCTACACACCAACACTGTATCACACCTACACACCAACACTGTATCACACCTACACAATATTACAGTATCACACCTACACACCAACACTGTATCACACCTACACAATATTACTGTATCACACCTACACACCAACACTGTATCACACCTACACACCAACACTGTATCACACCTACACAGTAACACTGTATCACACCTAGCCAATATTACTGTATCACACCTACACACCAACACTGTATCACACCAACACAGTATAACTGTATCACACCTACCCAATATTACTGTATCACCTACACACCAACACTGTATCACACCAACACAGTATAACTGTATCACACCTAGCCAATATTACTGTATCACACCTACACACCAACACTGTATCACACCTAGACACCAACACTGTATCCACCTACACACCAACACTGTATCACACCTACACACAACACTGTATCACACCTACACAATATTACTGTATCACACCTACACACCAACATTTCTGTATCACACCTACACACCAACACTGTATCACACCTACACAATATTACTGTATCACACCTACACACCAACACTGTATCACACCTACACACCAACACTGTATCACACCTACACAGTAACACTGTATCACACCTAGCCAATATTACTGTATCACACCTACACACCAACACTGTATCACACCAACACAGTATAACTGTATCACACCTACCCAATATTACTGTATCACACCTACACAATATTACTGTATCACACCTAGCCAATATTACTGTATCACACCTACACACCAACACTGTATCACACCAACACAGTATAACTGTATCACACCTAGCCAATATTACTGTATCACACCTACACACCAACACTGTATCACACCTAGACACCAACACTGTATCACACCTACACACCAACACTGTATCACACCTACACACCAACACTGTATCACACCTACACAATATTACTGTATCACACCTACACACCAACACTGTATCACACCTACACAATATTACTGTATCACACCTACACACCAACATTTCTGTATCACACCTACACACCAACACTGTATCACACCTACACAATATTACTGTATCACACCTACACACCAACACTGTATCACACCTACACACCAACACTGTATCACACCTACACAGTAACACTGTATCACACCTAGCCAATATTACTGTATCACACCTACACACCAACACTGTATCACACCAACACAGTATAACTGTATCACACCTACCCAATATTACTGTATCACACCTACACAATATTACTGTATCACACCTAGCCAATATTACTGTATCACACCTACACACCAACACTGTATCACACCAACACAGTATAACTGTATCACACCTAGCCAATATTACTGTATCACACCTACACACCAACACTGTATCACACCTAGACACCAACACTGTATCACACCAACACAGTATAACTGTATCACACCTTACACAATATTACTGTATCACACCTACACACCAACACTGTATCACACCAACACAGTATAACTGTATCACACCTACCCAATATTACTGTATCACACCTACACACCAACACTATCACACCTACCCAATATTACTGTATCACACCAACACTGTATCACACCTACCCAATATTACTGTATCACACCTACACACCAACACTGTATCACACCTACACACCAACACTGTATCACACCTACACACTAACACTGTATCACACCTACCCAATATTACTGTATCACACCTACCCACTAACACTGTATCACACCAACACAGTATAACTGTATCACACCTAGCCAATATTACTGTATCACACCTACACACCAACACTGTATCACACCAACACAGTATAACTGTATCACACCTAGCCAATATTACTGTATCACACCTACACACCAACACTGTATCACACCTACACACCAACACTGTATCACACCAACACAGTATAACTGTATCACACCTTACACAATATTACTGTATCACACCTACACACTAACACTGTATCACACCTACACACTAACACTGTATCACACCTACCCAATATTACTGTATCACACCTACCCACTAACACTATCACACCTACCCAATATTACTGTATCACACCAACACTGTATCACACCTACCCAATATTACTGTATCACACCTACACACCAACACTGTATCACACCAACACTAGATCACACCTGCACATTACCGTATCACACCTACACTATATCACACCTGCACAACATTACTGTATCACACCTACACACCAACACAATATCACACATGCAAAATATTACTGTATCACACCTACACACCAACACTATATCACACCTGCACAATATTACTGTATCACACACAAATTTACCGCATCCTTGAAACCCAATATTATTATGTGACAGTAATATTGTGTTGGTGAGATACATGTCACACACAGTGTTACTGGAAGTTGTGGATCAGACGACACGCACAATTTGGACGCGTTTATTGCACGGCGTCAGATCCTGTTAATGCCGTTTCATGGATTGTAACATAAAAGGCTTTTCCCAATTGCAGGTTTATTTAATGAGAGCATTCCAGGCCGGCATAAAACAGGTTAATCAGTAACCCTAAACCTCACATCCACCTCTTCCAGCCGCGCCTGATGGAAAACACATCCTCCTATTCACAGACACCTAAAACAACACACAGAGCCAGGGTGCCAGCGCAGGAGTCGCGCTTGGGTCGGCTCCATTTAGGGGGGCAGGGTGCTGGGGCAGGAGTCACACTTGGGTCGGCTCATTTTAGGGGGGCAGGGTGCTGGGGCAGGAGTCACGCTTGGGTTGGCTCATTTTAGGGGGGCAGGGTGCTGGGCAGGAGTCACGCTTGGGTCGGCTCCATTTAGGGGGGCAGGGTGCTGGCAGGAGTCACGCTTGGGTTGGCTCATTTTAGGGGGGGGGGGGGCTGGGGCTGGGGCAGGAGTCACGCTTGGGTCGGCTCATTTTAGGGGGCAGGGTGCTGGGGGGAGTCACGCTTGGGTCGGCTCATTTTCGGGGGGGCAGGGTGCTGGGGCAGGAGTCATGCTTGGGTCGGCTCATTTTAGGGGGCAGGAGTCGCGCTTGGGTCGGCTCATTTTAGGGGGCAGGGTGCTGGGGCAGGAGTCACGCTTGGGTCGCTCATTTTAGGGGGGCAGGAGTCACGTTTGGGTCGGCTCATTTTAGGGGGCAGGGTGCTGGGGCAGGAGTCACACTTGGGTCGGCTCATTTTAGGGGGGGCAGGTGCTGGGGCAGGAGTCATGCTTGGGTTGGCTCATTTTAGGGGGCAGGGTGCTGGGGCAGGAGTCACGCTTGGGTCGGCTCATTTTAGGGGGGCAGGGTGCTGGGGCAGGAGTCACGCTTGGGTCGGCTCATTTTCGGGGGGGCAGGGTGCTGGGGCAGGAGTCATGCTTGGGTCGGCTCATTTTAGGGGGGCAGGAGTCGCGCTTGGGTCGGCTCATTTTAGGGGGGCAGGGTGCTGGGGCAGGAGTCACGCTTGGGTCGGCTCATTTTAGGGGGGCAGGAGTCACGTTTGGGTCGGCTCATTTTAGGGGGGCAGGGTGCTGGGGCAGGAGTCACGCTTGGGTCGGCTCATTTTAGGGGGGCAGGGTGCTGGGGCAGGAGTCACGCTTGGGTTGGCTCATTTTAGGGGGGCAGGGTGCTGGGGCAGGAGTCACGCTTGGGTCGGCTCATTTTAGGGGGGCAGGGTGCTGGGGCAGGAGTCGCGCTTGGGTTGGCTCATTTTAGGGGGGCAGGGTGCTGGGGCAGGAGTCACGCTTGGGTCGGCTCATTTTAGGGGGGCAGGGTGCTGGGGCAGGAGTCACGCTGGGTCGGCTCATTTTAGGGGGGCAGGAGTCACGTTTGGGTCGGCTCATTTTAGGGGGGCAGGGTGCTGGGGCAGGAGTCACGCTTGGGTCGGCTCATTTTAGGGGGGCAGGGTGCTGGGGCAGGAGTCACGCTTGGGTTGGCTCATTTTAGGGGGCAGGGTGCTGGGCAGGAGTCACGCTTGGGTCGGCTCATTTTAGGGGGGCAGGGTGCTGGGGCAGGAGTCACGCTTGGGTCGGCTCATTTTCGGGGGCAGGGTGCTGGGGCAGGAGTCACACTTGGGTCGGCTCATTTTAGGGGGGGCAGGGTGCTGGGGCAGGAGTCACGCTTGGCTCGGCTCATTTTAGGGGGGCAGGGTGCTGGGGCAGGAGTCATGCTTCGGTCGGCTCATTTTAGGGCGGCAGGAGTCGCGCTTGGGTCGGCTCATTTTAGGGGGGCAGGGTGCTGGGGCAGGAGTCACGCTTGGGTCGGCTCATTTTAGGGGGGCAGGAGTCACGTTTGGGTCAGCTCATTTTAGGGGGCAGGGTGCTGGGGCAGGAGTCACACTTGGTTCGGCTCATTTTAGGGGGGCAGGGTGCTGGGGCAGGAGTCACGCTTGGGTTGGCTCATTTTAGGCGGGCAGGGTGCTGGGGCAGGAGTCACGCTTGGGTCGGCTCATTTTAGGGGGGCAGGGTGCTGGGGCAGGAGTCACGCTTGGGTTGGCTCATTTTAGGGGGGCAGGGTGCTGGGGCAGGAGTCACGCTTGGGTTGGCTCATTTTAGGGGGCAGGGTGCTGGGCAGGAGTCACGCTTGGTCGGCTCATTTTCGGGGGGCAGGGTGCTGGGGCAGGAGTCATGCTTGGGTCAGCTCATTTTAGGGGGGCAGGAGTCGCGCTTGGGTCGGCTCATTTTAGGGGGCAGGGTGCTGGGGCAGGAGTCACGCTTGGGTCGGCTCATTTTAGGGGGCAGGAGTCACGTTTGGGTCGGCTCATTTTAGGGGGCAGGGTGCTGGGGCAGGAGTCACACTTGGGTCGGTTCATTTTAGGGGGCAGGGTGCTGGGGCAGGAGTCATGCTTGGGTCAGCTCATTTTAGGGGGGCAGGAGTCGCGCTTGGGTCGGCTCATTTTAGGGGGGCAGGGTGCTGGGCAGGAGTCACGCTTGGGTCGGCTCATTTTAGGGGGCAGGGTGCTGGGGCAGGAGTCACGCTTGGGTCGGCTCATTTTAGGGGGCAGGGTGCTGGGGCAGGAGTCACGCTTGGGTGTGGCTCATTTTGGGGGGCAGGGTGCTGGGGCAGGAGTCGCGCTTGGGTCGGCTCATTTTAGGGGGGCAGGGTGCTGGGGCAGGAGTCGCGCTTGGGTCGGCTCATTTTAGGGGGGGCAGGGTGCTGGGGCAGGAGTCACGTTTGGCTCGGCTCATTTTAGGGGGCAGGGTGCTGAGGCAGGAGTCACGTTGGGTCGGCTCATTTTAGGGGGCAGGGTGCTGGGCAGGAGTCACACTTGGGTCGGCTCATTTTAGGGGGCAGGGTGCTGGGGCAGGAGTCACGCTTGGGTTGGCTCATTTTAGGGGGCAGGGTGCTGGGGCAGGAGTCACGCTTTGGTCGGCTCATTTTAGGGGGGCAGGGTGCTGGGGCAGGAGTCATGCTTGGGTCGGCTCATTTTAGGGGGCAGGAGTCGCGCTTCGGTCGGCTCATTTTAGGGGGCAGGGTGCTGGGGCAGGAGTCACGCTTGGGTCGGCTCATTTTAGGGGGGCAGGAGTCACGTTTGGGTCGGCTCATTTTAGGGGGCAGGGTGCTGGGAGGCAGGAGTCACACTTGGTCGGCTCATTTTAGGGGGGCAGGGTGCTGGGGCAGGAGTCACGCTTGGGTCGGCTCATTTTAGGGGGGCAGGGTGCTGGGCAGGAGTCACGCTTGGGTCGGCTCATTTTCGGGGGGGCAGGGTGCTGGGCAGGAGTCGCGCTTGAGTCGGCTCATTTTAGGGGGGGGCAGGGTGCTGGGGCAGGAGTCGCGCTTGGGTCGGCTCATTTTAGGGGGGGCAGGGTGCTGGGGCAGGAGTCGCGCTTGGGTCGGCTCATTTTAGGGGGGCAGGGTGCTGGGGCAGGAGTCACGTTTGGGTCGGCTTATTTTAGTGGGGGCAGGGTGCTGGGGCAGGAGCCACGTTTGGGTCGGCTCATTTTAGGGGGGCAGGGTGCTGGGGCAGGAGTCACGTTTGGGTCGGCTTATTTTAGTGGGGGCAGGGTGCTGGTGCCACCGGATTCAGAGAGCCCCCCCCAGCCTCTATTTAGCATTTCCACAAGAAATACTTTATGTCTATTGGTGTTTCGGCAGCGCAGAAATATATTAGGTACTCGTTGTATGCTTTAATCCTCCTTCACTCAGATACTCAAGGAGAACCCAGATATCTCCACCATCCAGACATTCCATCAGACCATCCATATGTAGTCACTCATATGGATTGGATATACTCCATTCCCTCCAAATACCTCCTTCATCTGTGGACGCTATGCGACCTTTTCAAGATCTAGTCCATACACTGAGGAGACCAGTGGACAGGATCCCACTAAAGAAACCAGTGGACAGGATCCCACTAAAGAAACCAGTGGACAGGATCCCACTAAAGAAACCAGTGGACAGGATCCCACTAAAGAAACCAGTGGACAGGATCCCACTAAAGAAACCAGTGGACAGGATCCCACTAAAGAAACCAGTGGACAGGATCCCACTAAAGAAACCAGTGGACAGGATCCCACTAAAGAAACCAGTGGACAGGATCCCATTAAAGAAACCAGTGGACAGGATCCCATTAAAGAAACCAGTGGACAGGATCCCACTAAAGAAACCAGTGGACAGGATCCCACTAAAGAAACCAGTGGACAGGATCCACTAAAGAAACCAGTGGACAGGATCCCATTAAAGAAACCAGTGGACAGGATCCCATTAAAGAAACCAGTGGACAGGATCCCACTAAAGAAACCAGTGGACAGGATCCCATTAAAGAAACCAGTGGACAGGATCCCATTAAAGAAACCAGTGGACAGGATCCCACTAAAGAAACCAGTGGACAGGATCCCATTAAAGAAACCAGTGGACAGGATCCCATTAAAGAAACCAGTGGACAGGATCCCACTAAAGAAACCAGTGGACAGGATCCCACTAAAGAAACCAGTTCTTAACACAATCATATCATCTTTATAGACATTAAAGAACACCCTGCTCGCCCATCCCCCTATCTCCACTTCACTGAATATTGGAGACACCATATACTAAGTATCCACATCAACTATGACACATTTTGCTGAACCCCTCCTTATTTCTCCTAATCTAGAACAATAAAGGAGTAACGTTTCAAACTATGCACAACCTCTGTTTACTTATGTCACATAACACCTAGTACCACACATTGACCATAAAACACCATAAGTATATACTTTCGTTTTACTGAGAAAGAACCCACTGATTGGCCAAAGAACATCACATGACCGAGAATTCCGACAGATAATTCCGCCCGCGTGCGCAATGAAAACTGCGTGGAAAACGAAACTTCAAGCAACCAATCAGCGGACGGACTTACCCAATAAATGTAGATTTTGGGACTGAGGAAGCCAACATAGCGTCTGGCGAAACACGTATCCCTTAAATGTTTAATGGGAGGATTTGACCCAGAAGGCCCGCATTATATTAGATTAGAAAAGTGGATCGCAAATAACAAACTTTTTCTAAATACTGACAAAACTGTAACGATGCTCTTTGGAACAAAACCTAAACTACACAAATTGCAAACAACCCATCTATGTGTTGGGACAAAATCAAATGGCACGCTGACCACAGTCACTTCTCTCAAATATCTAGGTATGTGGTTAGACCCAAATCTATCCTTTGGCCCCACATCGAAAAACTCTCATCTAAACTTTACCCCAAACTAAGTGCCCTGTACAGAAACAAATCCTGCCTGAGCCCCGCGGTAAGAAAGCAGAATGTACAACAAATGCTTATGCCGGCTATTGATTACGGAGATGTAGTGTATGCAGCCGCCCCGCAAACACACCTTCATAAACTTACTACATTGTATAACTCATTCTGTCGCTTTGTGCTACAATGTAACTACATGACCCACCATTGTGACATGTTAAAAGAGCTAAACTGGCCGTCGCTGGAATCTAGACGCACCCTTCACCTTTCCAACCTGGTGTTTAAGAGCTTTTCTGGGAAGCTACCACCCTACCTGAATAGACTGCTTCCCCCGGCAGCTCCCTCATCCTATAACCTCAGATCCAGGACCAGCACCTTACTTGCAATACCACAATACAAAAAGAAAGTGGCTCCATCCTCATTTTCCTACAGAGCACCACAATTATGGAATAACCTCCCAGACACCATCAAATCTTCCCCCAGTCTAAAGTCCCTTAAGAGTTCCCTATTAACATACCTATATACAGAATGCACCTGTGAACATATAACACAGTGACTATATACAGAATGCGCCTGTAAACATGTAACACAGTGACTATATACAGAATCACCTGTAAACATGTAACACAGTGACTATATACAGAATGCGCCTGTAAACATGTAACACAGTGACTATATACAGAATGCGCCTGTAAACATGTAACATAGTGACTATATACAGAATGCACCTGTAAACATGTAACACAGTGACTATATACAGAATGCACCTGTAACATGTAACACAGTGACTATATACAGAATGCACCTGTAAACATGTAACACAGTGACTATATACAGAATGCACCTGTAAACATGTACACAGTGACTATATACAGAATGCACCTGTAAACATGTAACACAGTGACTATATACAGAATGCACCTGTAAACATGTAACACAGTGACTATATACAGAATGCGCCTGTAAACATGTAACACAGTGACTATATACAGAATGCGCCTGTAAACATGTAACATAGTGACTATATACAGAATGCACCTGTAAACATGTAACACAGTGACTATATATACAGAATGCACCTGTAAACATGTAACACAGTGACTATATACAGAATGCACCTGTAAACATGTAACACAGTGACTATATACAGAATGCACCTGTAAACATGTAACACAGTGACTATATACAGAATGCACCTGTAAACATGTAACACAGTGACTATATACAGAATGCACCTGTAAACATGTAACACAGTGACTATATACAGAATGCGCCTGTAAACATGTAACACAGTGACTATATACAGAATGCGCCTGTAAACATGTAACATAGTGACTATATACAGAATGCACCTGTAAACATGTAACACAGTGACTATATACAGAATGCACCTGTAAACATGTAACACAGTGACTATATACAGAATGCACCTGTAAACATGTAACACAGTGACTATATACAGAATGCACCTGTAAACATGTAACACAGTGACTATATACAGAATGCACCTGTAAACATGTAACACAGTGACTATATACAGAATGCACCTGTAAACATGTAACACAGTGACTATATACAGAATGCGCCTGTAAACATGTAACACAGTGACTATATACAGAATGCGCCTGTAAACATGTAACATAGTGACTATATACAGAATGCACCTGTAAACATGTAACACAGTGACTATATACAGAAAGCGCCTGTAATCATGTAACACAGTGACTATATACAGAATGCGCCTGTAAACATGTAACACAGTGACTATATACAGAATGCGCCTGTAAACATGTAACACAGTGACTATATACAGAATGCGCCTGTAAACATGTAACAGTGACTATATACAGAATGCGCCTGTAAACATGTAACACAGTGACTATATACAGAATGCACCTGTAAACATGTAACACAGTGACTATATACAGAATGCACCTGTAAACATGTAACATAGTGACTATATACAAGAATGCACCTGTAAACATGTAACATAGTGACTATATACAGAATGCGCCTGTAAACATGTAACACGGTGACTATATACAGAATGCGCCTGTTAAACATGTAACACAGTGACTATATACAGAATGCACCTGTAAACATGTAACACAGTGACTATATACAGAATGCACCTGTAAACATGTAACACAGTGACTATATACAGAATGCGCCTGTAAACATGTAACACAGTGACTATATACAGAATGCGCCTGTAAACATGTAACATAGTGACTATATACAGAATGCACCTGTAAACATGTAACACAGTGACTATATACAGAAAGCGCCTGTAATCATGTAACACAGTGACTATATACAGAATGCGCCTGTAAACATGTAACACAGTGACTATATACAGAATGCGCCTGTAAACATGTAACACAGTGACTATATACAGAATGCGCCTGTAAACATGTAACAGTGACTATATACAGAATGCGCCTGTAAACATGTAACACAGTGACTATATACAGAATGCACCTGTAAACATGTAACACAGTGACTATATACAGAATGCACCTGTAAACATGTAACATAGTGACTATATACAGAATGCACCTGTAAACATGTAACATAGTGACTATATACAGAATGCGCCTGTAAACATGTAACACGGTGACTATATACAGAATGCGCCTGTAAACATGTAACACAGTGACTATATACAGAATGCACCTGTAAACATGTAACATAATGACTTTATTTCCTACATATTTATTTCCTGTTAATCTGTATATTTGGTCTTGTGTTAATATCTTGCATTGTATTACTTTGTATTTCTGTAACATTTCAATGTTCTTGAACCCAGGACATACTTGAAAACGAGAGAAATCTCAATGTATCCTTCCTGGTAAAATCCTTTATAAATAAATAAAATATCTGTTTTTAAATACAATAAATTTTATATTTTATGTATCTTGGGCCACACTGTGCTTTGCCAAGGCTGAAGATATCCAAGGAATCTAGCGTACCCAGCGTCCTGAGCAGAGGAATTCAGCGTGGAAGTCCAGGATTTTGCACCAACAGAGTGAACCACCAAAAAAAAGTAAGTATATCCATATCCTTCTCAATTGCCACGCACGTTAACTTGCTGCGCACTCTTGTGGATGTATTACCCATATAAGAAAAAGATTTGTGCAAAAGTTATATGGCTACAGTATACTAATATATTTCTGCGCTCCCGAAACGCCAATAGACATAAAGGACGGCATTTACACGCCCAGCATTTACACATCCAGCATTTACACGCCCAGCATTTACACCAGCACCATTTACACACCCAGCATTTACACGTCCAGCATTTACACCAGCACCATTTACACGCCCAGCACCATTTACACGCCCAGCATTTACACCTCCAGCATTTACACCTCCAGCATTTACACCTCCAGCATTTACACGCCCAGCATTTACACGCAAACCATTTACACGTCCAGCATTTACACGCGCACCATTTACACTTCCAGCATTTACACGTCCAGCATTTATACGCCCAGCATTTATACGCCCAGCATTTATACGCCCAGCATTTATACGCCCAGCATTTATACGCCCAGCATTTACACGCCCAGCATTTACACGCCCAGCATTTACACCTCCAGCATTTATACCTCCAGCATTTATACCTCCAGCATTGAGGCTGGGGTCAGACGAGCGTAGTGTTCACGTCCGTGATTGCGCCTAAAAGTACGTCCGTGATAGCATGACAGCCCATTGAAGCCTGACACACGAAGTACGTCCGCACTGAACTGCGGACACACAACGGCCGCGGCCCAAGGACGCAAGGCAGGCAAGAACGTACATCCCCTAGAACGGCCGCACAAAGTGCGCTGCGTCTGCAACGTCCGCATAGCTTTGTGTGTGAGTGATGGAACGTGGCAGACGGACTGAATTTATACGCCCAGCATTTACACGTCCAACATTTATACGTCCAGCATTTATACGTCCAGCATTTATACGTCCAGCATTTATACGTCCAGCATTTATACGTCCAGCATTTATACGCCCAGCATTTATACGTCCAACATTTACACGTCCAGCATTTACACCTCCAGCATTTATACGTCCAGCATTTACACGTCCAACATTTATACGTCCAGCATTTATACGTCCAGCATTTATACGTCCAGCATTTATACGTCCAGCATTTATACGTCCAGCATTTATACGTCCAGCATTTATAGGTCCAGCATTTATACGTCCAGCATTTAAACGTCCAGCATTTTTCACGGACAAAATGGTTTTGCTTTTTAATTTATTTTCTCTCCTACATCCGTCAAAATATACATCAGTGAATAAACGGACTGTGTGGCCACTACTGTGTCTTCCGTACTGACGTACGTCCGTAGAAATCACGCTCGTCTGACCCTAGCCTTACACGTCCAGCATTTATACCTCCAGCATTTACACGTCCAGCATTTACACGCGCACCATTTACACGTCCAGCATTTCCACGCCCAGCATTTATACGCGCACCATTTACACGCGCACCATTTACACATCCAGCATTTATACCTCTAGCATTTATACGCCCAGCATTTACACGCGCACCATTTATACGCACACCATTTACACGCGCACCATTTACACATCCAGCATTTATACCTCTAGCATTTATACGCCCAGCATTTACACGCGCACCATTTATACGCGCACCATTTACACGCACACCATTTACACATCCAGCATTTATACCTCTAGCATTTATACGCCCAGCATTTACACGCGCACCATTTACACGCGCACCATTTACACATCCAGCATTTATACCTCTAGCATTTCCACGCCCAGCATTTACACGCGCACCATTTACACGCGCACCATTTATACCTCCAGCATTTTCGACGGACAAAATGTTTTCCATATTAATTTATTTTCCTTCTACATCCGTCAAAAAAAAAAGTCATTCAAAAAAACCGACTGGGTGGCCACTACCTTGTCATCAGTCAGAAAATACGTCCGTTTGGCACGGACGCACAGAATGCGCTCATCAGACCCTAGTCTTACGGGGGGGCAGGGTGCCGCACAGGAGTTGAGCTTGGGTCGGCTCATTTTATTTTATGTATTTATTTATTTCTAATGTATTTTACCAGGAAGGATACATTGAGATTTCTCTCGTTTCAGTTTGTCCTGGGTTCAAGAACATTGAAATGTTACAGAAACACAAAGTAATAAAATGCAAGATATTAAAAACACAAATATACACATTAACCCAGAAAATAAATATGTAGCAAATATAGTCACTGTGTTACATGTTTACAGGCACATTCTGTATATAGTCACTGTTACATGTTTACAGGCGCATTCTGTATATAGTCACTATGTTACATGTTTACAGGTGCATTCTGTATATAGTCACTGTGTTACATGTTTACAGGTGCATTCTGTATATAGTCACTGTTACATGTTTACAGGTGCATTCTGTATATAGTCACTAGGTTACATGTTTACAGGCGCATTCTGTATATAGTCACTGTGTTACATGTTTACAGGTGCATTATGTATATAGTCACTGTGTTACATGTTTACAGGCGCATTCTGTATATAGTCACTGTGTTACATGTTTACAGGCGCATTCTGTATATAGTCACTGTGCTACATGTTTACAGGCGCATTCTGTATATAGTCACTATGTTACATGTTTACAGGTGCATTCTGTATATAGTCGTCACTGTGTTACATGTTTACAGGTGCATTCTGTATAAAGTCACTGCGTTACATGTTTACAGGCGATTCTGTATATAGTCACTATGTTACATGTTTACAGGCGCATTCTGTATATAGTCACTATGTTACATGTTTACAGGTGCATTCTGTATATAGTCACTATGTTACATGTTTACAGGTGCATTCTGTATATAGTCACTGTTACATTCTGTATATTGTCACTGTGTTACATGTTTACAGGTGCATTCTGTATATAGTCACTATGTTACATGTTTACAGGTACATTCTGTATATAGTCACTATGTTACATGTTTACAGGTACATTCTGTATATAGTCACTATGTTACATGTTTACAGGTGCATTCTGTATATAGTCACTGTGTTACATGTTTACAGGCGCATTCTGTATATAGTCACTGTGTTACATGTTTACAGGCGCATTCTGTATATAGTCACTGTGTTACATGTTTACAGGCGCATTCTGTATATAGTCAGTGCTACATGTTTACAGGCGCATTCTGTATATAGTCACTATGTTACATGTTTACAGGTGCATTCTGTATATAGTCACTGTGTTACAGGTTTACAGGTGCATTCTGTATATAGTCACTGTGTTACATGTTTACAGGTGCATTCTGTATATAGTCACTGTGTTACATGTTTACAGGTGCATTCTGTATATAGTCACTGTTACATGTTTACAGGTGTATTCTGTATATAGTCACTGTTACATGTTTACAGGTGCATTCTGTATATAGTCACTGTGTTACATGTTTACAGGTGCATTCTGCATATAGTTACTATGTTACATGTTTACAGGCGCATTCTGTATATAGTCACTGTGTTACATGTTTACAGGTGCATTCTGTATATAGTCACTGTGTTACATGTTTACAGGCGCATTCTGTATATAGTCACTGTGTTACATGTTTACAGGTGCATTCTGTATATAGTCACCGTGTTACATGTTTACAGGTGCATTCTGTATATAGTCACTAGGTTACATGTTTACAGGTGTATTCCGTATTGAGGTATGTTAATAGAGAGCTCTTAAGTGACTTTAGACTGGGGGAAGATTTGACGGCGTCTGGGAGGTTATTCCATAATTGTGGTGCTCTGTAGGAAAATGAGGATCGAGCCACTGTCTTTTTGTATTGTGGTATTGCAAGTAAGGTGCAGGTGCTGGATCGGAGGTTATAGGATGAGGGAACTGCTGAGGGAAGCAGCCTATTCAGGTAGGGTGGTAGCTTCCCAGAAAAGCTCTTAAACACCAGGTTGAAATGGTGAAGGGTGCGTCTAGATTCCAGCGACGGCCAGTTTAGTTCTTTTAACATGTCACAATGGTGGGTCATGTAGTTACATTGTAGCGCAAAGCGGCAGAATGAGTTATACAGTGTAGTAAGTTTATGAAGGTGTGTTTGCGGGGCGGCTGCATACACTACATCTCCGTAATCAATAGCCGGCATAAGCATTTGTTGTACAATCTGCTTTCTTACCGCGGGGCTCAGGCAGGATTTGTTTCTGTACAGGGCGCCTAGTTTGGGGTAAAGTTTGGATGAGAGTTTTTCTATGTGGGGGCCAAAGGATAGATTAGGGTCCAACCACATACCTAGATATTTGAGAGCAGTGACTGTGGTCAGCGTGACTGTGACCTTTTGGGGGTTACTGCACATACGTGTCATGTGATGGATGTATCGATAAGCACAAACCATGAGCTTTAATAAACGTGAAGAAGGTCGCTTGGCTGGCCAATCCCTGACCTGCGCACGGTTAAAACACAGTGTTACTTGGCTGCTAAAACGCGGACAGATCCGAAGCAGACGGTAGGAAATTCACCGGGTGGGATTTGAGCCGGATGCTGGAAAAGCGCGGATCCCAGACCGTCGAGAACAAAAGGCTTTTATTGCACGAGGCTGCGGGTTAATACCCCGAGCAATACGTACGTATTGGCGTCTAGGGGCACGTCCGCTTAACGGCCTCCTGCATCAAGAGCCCGACAGAAGGGGAATGTGACGGGACCCTGGATCCACTATATGAAGAGTTAGGCTAGGGTCAGACGAGCGCATTCTGTGCGGACTGTGCGTGCATGGACAACAGACGTACTTTCTGACTGACAACAAGGTAGTGGCCACACAGTCCGTTTTCGTGACCGACGTCATTTTTGACTGATGTAGGAGGGAAATAAAAATATGAAAATTATTTTGTCCGTCACAAATGCTGGACGTGTAAATGCTGGACGTATAAATGCTGGACGTGTAAATGCCGGACGTGTAAATGCTGGACGTATAAATGCCGGACGTATAAATGCCGGAGGTGTAAATGCTGGAGGTATAAATGCTGGAGGGATAAATGCCGGACGTGTAAATGCCGGACGTATAAATGCCGGACGTGTAAATGCGGACGTGTAAATGCTGGACGTGTAAATGCTGGACGTGTAAATGCTGGGCGTGTGTAAATGCTGGGCGTGTGTAAATGCTGGGAGTGTGTAAATGCTGGGCGTGTGTAAATGCTGGGCGTGTGTAAATGCTGGGCGTGTGTAAATGCTGGGAGGTGTAAATGCTGGGAGGTGTAAATGCTGGAGGTGTAAATGCTGGGAGGTGTAAATGCGGGGCGTGTAAATGCAGGGCGTGTAAATGCTGGGCGTGTGTAAATGCTGGGCGTGTGTAAATGCTGGGCGTGTGTAAATGCTGGGCGTGTGTAAATGCTGGAGGTGTAAATGCTGGGCGTGTAAATGCGGGGCGTGTAAATGCGGGACGTGTAAATGCTGGGCGTGTGTAAATGCTGGAGGTGTAAATGCTGGAGGTGTAAATGCTGGAGGTGTAAATGCGGGGCGTGTAAATGCGGGGCGTGTAAATGCGGGACGTGTAAATGCGGGGCGTGTAAATGCGGGACGTGTAAATGCTGGGCGTGTGTAAATGCTGGGCGTATAAATGCTGGGCGTGTGTAAATGCTGGGCGTGTGTCAGAATCGCGTAACCCCGCTTGCAGACTGTAAGCCAACAGACCCTGACCAACCGGTCCTTAGTAATGGCCGGGTTATGGTCAGTAATACTGAGAATGATGAACACAAAGAAAGTGGTGGAGTACAAAGTAAAAAGAACCTGCAGAATAAAGTAACCCACAATGCTCTAGCTAGCGGTCCTTAATAATGGCCGGGTTAAGCAGAGCAAGCCAACAAAAACACACATAGGCAGGGGTTAAGGAAATAGAGGCCGTTATACTAAGCCAGAATTTCAGGGCGCCAGAATACAGGGAAGTCGAGACAAGCCGGGATCGTATTAACCAGGAAATCAGTCAGATAGGAATCAAGAAATAACAACAAGGCACTAGGCGTAACTGAACCACTCTAGGGCAACTTGCTAAGAGAAAGGAAGCCCTTTAAATAGAGCCACAGCACTTCCTATTGGTGCTCAGAGGAGACGCCCTGCTCTGCTATAGGATCGTTGTCATGTGCTGCGATTGGTGTCCTTCCTGCATGTTGCATCTGATTCGCGGGCAGCACCATTTCCTGTCCTGTGGTACACGTTACCCTGGAATAAGGCTTTCTGGATATTCAGCTGCTGTGACGGCTGCAACATTTCCCCGGACATGGGGCGAAGGTGCAACATTTCCCCAGACATGGGGCTCAGGTGCAACATTTCCCCGGACATGGGTCGAAGGTGCAACATTTCCCTGGACATGGGCCACCGTGACACTGTGTTACATATTTACAGGTGCATTCTGTATATAGTCACTGTGTTACAGGTTTACAGGCGCATTCTGTATATAGTCACTATGTTACATGTTTACAGGTGTATTCTGTATATAGTCACTGTGTTACAGGTTTACAGGTGCATTCTGTATATAGTCACTGTGTTACATGTTTACAGGCGCATTCTGTATATAGTCACTGTGTTACAGGTTTACAGGCGCATTCTGTATATAGTCACTATGTTACATGTTTACAGGTGCATTCTGTATATAGTCACTGTGTTACATGTTTACAGGCACATTCTGTATATAGTCACTGTGTTACATGTTTACAGGTGCATTCTGGTATATAGTCACTGTGTTACATGTTTACAGGCGCATTCTGTTATATAGTCACTATGTTACATGTTTTTTACAGGTGCATTCTGTATATAGTCACTGTGTTACAGGTTTACAGGCGCATTCTGTATATAGTCACTATGTTACATGTTTACAGGTGCATTCTGTAATAGTCACTGTGTTACATGTTTACAGGCACATTCTGTATATAGTCACTGTGTTACATGTTTACAGGTGCATTCTGTATATAGTCACTGTGTTACATGTTTACAGGCACATTCTGTATATAGTCACTGTGTTACATGTTTACAGGTGCATTCTGTATATAGTCACTGTGTTACATGTTTACAGGCACATTCTGTATATAGTCACTGTGTTACATGTTTACAGGCGCATTCTGTACATAGTCACTATGTTACATGTTTACAGGTGCATTCTGTACATAGTCACCGTGTTACATGTTTACAGGTGCATTCTGTATATAGTCACTGTGTTACATGTTTACAGGTGCATTCTGTATATAGTCACTATGTTACATGTTTACAGGCGCATTCTGTATATAGTCACTGTGTTACATGTTTACAGGTGCATTCTGTATATAGTCACTGTGTTACATGTTTACAGGCGCATTCTGTATATAGTCACTGTGTTACATGTTTACAGGTGCATTCTGTATATAGTCACCGTGTTACATGTTTACAGGTGCATTCTGTATATAGTCACTATGTTACATGTTTACAGGTGCATTCCGTATTGAGGTATGTTAATAGAGAGCTCTTAAGTGACTTTAGACTGGGGGAAGATTTGACGGCGTCTGGGAGGTTATTCCATATTTGTGGTGCTCTGTAGGAAAATGAGGATCGAGCCACTTTTTTTGTATTGTGGTATTGCAAGTAAGGTGCAGGTCCTGGATCGGAGGTTATAGGATGAGAGAACTGCTGAGGGAAGCAGCCTATTCAGGTAGGGTGGTAGCTTCCCAGAAAAGCTCTTAAACACCAGGTTGAAATGGTGAAGGGTGCGTCTAGATTCCAGCGACGGCCAGTTTAGCTCTTTTAACATGTCACAATGGTGGGTCATGTAGTTACATTGTAGCACAAAGCGACAGAATGAGTTATACAGTGTAGTAAGTTTATGAAGGTGTGTTTGCGGGCTGCTGCATACACTACATCTCCGTAATCAATAGCCGGCATAAGCATTTGTTGTACAATGTGCTTTCTTACCGCGGGGCTCAGGCAGGATTTGTTTCTGTACAGGGCGCCTAGTTTGGGGTAAAGTTTGGATGAGAGTTTTTCTATGTGGGGGCCAAAGGATAGATTAGGGTCCAACCACATACCTAGATATTTGAGAGCAGTGACTGTGGTCAGCGTGACTGTGACCTTTTGGGGGTTACTGCACATACGTGTCATGTGATGGATGTATCGATAAGCACAAACCATGAGCTTTAATAAACGTGAAGAAGGTGCGGTGCGCCGCGCCGCTTGGCTGGCCAATCCCTGACCTGCGCACGGTTAAAACACAGTGTTACTTGGCTGCTAAAACGCGGACAGATCCGAAGCAGACGGTAGGAAATTCACCGGGTGGTATTTGAGCCGGATGCTGGAAAAGCGCGGATCCCAGACCGTCGAGAACAAAAGGCGTTTAATGCACGAGGCTGCGGGTTAATACCCCGAGCAATACGTACGTATTGGCGTCTAGGGGCACGTCCGCTTAACGGCCTCCTGCATCAAGAGCCCGACAGAAGGGGAATGTGACGGGACCCTGGATCCACTATATGAAGAGTTAGGCTAGGGTCAGACGAGCGCATTCTGTGCGGACTGTGTGTGCATGGACAACGGACGTACTTTCTGACTGACAACAAGGTAGTGGCCACACAGTCCGTTTTCGTGACCGACGTTATTTTTGACTGATGTAGTTGGGAAATAAAAATATGAAAATTATTTTGTCCGTCACAAATGCTGGACGTGTAAATGCTGGACGTATAAATGCTGGGCGTGTAAATGCTGGATGTATAAATGCTGGGCGTATAAATGCTGGGCGTGTTAATGCTGGGCGTATAAATGCTGGGCGTATAAATGCTGGGCGTGTAAATGCTGGGCGTGTAAATGCTGGCGTGTAAATGCTGGGCGTATAAATGCTGGGCGTATAAATGCTGGGCGTGTAAATGCTGGGCGTATAAATGCCGGACGTGTAAATGCCGGACGTGTAAATGCTGGAGGTATAAATGCTGGACGTATAAATGCTGGGCGTGTAAATGCTGGGCGTATAAATGCTGGGCGTGTGTAAATGCTGGGCGTGTGTAAATGCTGGGCGTGTAAATGCTGGCGTGTGTAAATGCTGGAGGTGTAAATGCTGGCGTGTAAATGCTGGACGTATAAATGCTGGGCGTATAAATGCTGGGCGTATAAATGCTGGGCGTGTTTAAATGCTGGAGGTGTAAATGCTGGAGGTGTAAATGCGGGGCGTGTAAATGCTGGAGGTGTAAATGCTGGAGGTGTAAATGCTGGAGGTGTAAATGCGGGGCGTGTAAATGCGGGGCGTGTAAATGCGGGACGTGTAAATGCGGGGCGTGTAAATGCGGGACGTGTAAATGCTGGGCGTGTGTAAATGCTGGGCGTATAAATGCTGGGCGTGTGTAAATGCTGGGCGTGTGTCAGAATCGCGTAACCCCGCTTGCAGACTGTAAGCCAACAGACCCTGACCAACCGGTCCTTAGTAATGGCCGGGTTATGGTCAGTAATACTGAGAATGATGAACACAAAGAAAGTGGTGGAGTACAAAGTAAAAGAACCTGCAGAATAAAGTAACCCACAATGCTCTAGCTAGCCGGTCCTTAATAATGGCCGGGTTAAGCAGAGCAAGCCAACAAAAACACACATAGGCAGGGGTTAAGGAAATAGAGGTCCGTTATACTAAGCCAGAATTCAGGGCGCCAGAATACAGGGAAGTCGAGACAAGCCGGGATCGTATTAACCAGGAAATCAGTCAGATAGGAATCAAGAAATAACAACAAGGCACTAGGCGTAACTGGAACCACTCTAGGGCAACTTGCTAAGAGAAAGGAAGCCCTTTAAATAGAGCCACAGCACTTCCTATTGGTGCTCAGAGGAGACGCCCTGCTCTGCTATAGGATCGTTGGTCATGTGCTGCGATTGGTTGTCCTTCCTGCATGTTGCATCTGATTCGCGGGCAGTACCATTCTCTGTCCTGTGGTACACAGTACCCTGGAATAAGGCTTTCTGGATATCAGCTGCTGTGACGGCCGCAACATTTCCCCGGACATGGGGCGAAGGTGCAACATTTCCCCGGACATGGGGCGAAGGTGCAACATTTCCCCAGACATGGGCCACCGTGACAGCGTGTAAATGCTGGCGAATAAATGCTGGAGGTGTAAATGCTGGACGTGTAAATGCTGGATGTGTAAATGCTGGACGTGTAAATGCTGGGCGTGTAAATGCTGGGCGTGTAAATGCTGGGCGTGTAAATGCTGGGCGAATAAATGCTGGAGGTGTAAATGCTGGACGTGTAAATGCTGGACGTGTTAATGCTGGGCGTGTAAATACTGGGTGTGTAAATGGTGGACGTATAAATGCTGGAGGTATAAATGCTGGGCGTGTAAATGCTGGGCGTCATAAATGCTGGAGTTATAAATGCTGGACGTGTAAATGCTGGGCGTGTAAATGCTGAAGGTGTAAATGCCGGGGGTGTAAATGCCGGGTGTAAATGCCGGGTGTATAAATGCTGGGCGTGTAAATGCTGGGCGTGTAAATGCTGGACGTATAAATGCTGGAGGTATAAATTCTGGGCATGTAAATACTGGGTGTGTAAATGCTGGGCGTATAAATACTGGAGGTATAAATGCTGGAGGTATAAATGTTGGGCGTGTAAATGCTGGAGTTATAAATGCTGGAGGTATAAATGCTGGACGTGTAAATGCTGGAGTTACAAAATGCTGGACGTGTAAATGCTGGGCGTGTAAATGCTGAAGGTGTAAATGCCGGGCGTGTAAATGCCGGGTGTAAATGCCGGAGGTATAAATGCCGGGTGTAAATGCCGGAGGTATAAATGCCGGGTGTATAAATGCTGGACGTATAAATGCTGGACGTGTAAATGCAGTCCTTCTGACCACGTTCCATCACTCACACAGAAAGCTATGCGGACGTTGCGGACGCAGCGCACTCTCTGCGTCCGTTCTAGCGGATTTACATTCTTGCCTAACCTGCGTCTGTTTGCCGCGTCCGTTGTGCTTTGTGCGGCTCCATTGGTCATAATTATATGCTATAACGGACGTACAAATGTGCGGCAACACGGACGTGATCAGTGCGCTTGTCTGACACGAGCCTAACATAATATCACCCAGGACTCACACTATTAACCCATTATTAACCTGAGTGTAAAGAGAGCAGAGGCCAAACTACATCCCTTAAAAAGGACCCCCCTGTGTGCGCAGCGTGTGTGCCGAGTATATTCAGGTCACATTTAATGAGCTCATTTCACAGTGAAGCCTCGTTGCCTTTACAGTAATAATAATAATAATGTGCCATTTGGTCCCTTTGAGCCGGTGAGAGGTGGAGATCCCTCGATTCTGTCTCAGGATGTCTGTGCTGAGGGGGGCATGTACATGCCATCGGGACTACCGGGAGAATCCTGGTTGGCCGATGGCTCAGTGGTCTGGTTTGACCAGTGTGCTGCAGGTGGGTCAGTGTGTGCGGCCGGTGGGTCAGTGTGTGCGGCCGGTGGGTCAGTGTGTGCGGCCGGTGGGTCACGGTGTGCGGCCAGTGGGTCAGGGTGTGCGCTGCGGGTGAGTCAGTGCGCTGCGGCCGGTGGGTCTGTGCGGTGTGGCCGGTGGGTCAGTGCGGTGCGGCCGGTGGGTCAGTGCGGTGCGCTGCGGGTGAGTCAGTGCGCTGCGGGTGAGTCAGTGCGCTGCGGCAGAGTCAGTGTGTGCGGCCGCTGGGTCAGTGTGTGCGGCCGGTGGGTCAGTGCGGTGCAGCCGGTGGGTCAGTGTCTGCGGCCGGTGGGTCAGTGCGGTGCGGCCGGTGGGTCAGTGTGTGCGGCCGGTGGGTCAGTGCGCTGCGGGTGAGTCAGTGCGCTGCGGGTGAGTCAGTGTGTGCGGCCGCTGGGTCAGTGTGTGCGGCTGGGTCAGTGTGTGCGGCTGGAGGAATCATTATCAGGTCAAGGAGGTTCCAGCCTCATCAAATGTTTTTTTGAGGAAAAAAAATCACATTTTATTTGGTGTAAGTATTTCTAGCCATCGCTTCCCGCGATCCAGAGAACATGGTCAGAGCCGGCACCGCATCTGTACAAACATGCGCCTCATGTCAGATGACAAGGCCGCCATTATCCCCGCTCAGCGCGCACTTTGTGCGTCAGGAGGGTTATTAGACAGAAGATTTACATGCCCTCTGAGTCCTCTTTTGGAGAGGTGTGGATGCTGCCTCCTGCCAAGAGATCGAGGCCAATTTGGCAAAGCCAGTTCTTAAAGACAATGGGCATAAGGGGCACCTAAGGGTTAATGAGTTAGAAATACATTTATCATGAAGCTGTGTTTTAGGAGTTAGTTTGTGTTAAAGATACAATGTAGACGTATTGTTCTCCTATCTGTTTGTTCATAGATTGAATTGATGCTCTGTGTTTGTTAATCCCGTCTATTGTGTAACTAAAAGATTTCAGTGTCTCCTCTAGGAATTCAACTCCCCCTCATGTAGATGATGTATTCGGTTGATTAGGTCACGTTACACCCCCTCCCCCCGTCTGTTTCCCATAATTCTGCTCTCATTTTCGTTAACGATATTCATTCCCTGCATGAAGCCGTGTCTGGTGTTTTGGGGAGAAATACATATGAATCTATTGCACTCCCTCAAGTTCTGGCTGAGGGTTGTGAGAAGAGAAGCTGCTGTGGATCAGCTTGGCTGACGAGATGGGACAGATGCTGTAGCAGCTTTGGGTCTAGTCCTCAAGCTGGAGACCAGTATACCCCAATTGTTGTTACAACCCAGCAAGAGGGGGAAGCTGAGGCCTGCGCCACGATATCTCACCGGAGAACAGATCCCATAAAAACAGGGGAAGGGGGAAGCTGAGGCCCGCAATGTGATTCCTCACTGGAGAACGAACCCCATATAAATGGGGGAGGGGGAAGCTGAGGCCCGTGACGCGATTCCTCACCGGAGAACGGATCCCATAATAATGGGGAGGAGGAAGCCAAAGCCAGCACCGTGATTCCTCACCGGAGAACGGATCCCATAAAAACGGGGAGGCCGAGGCCAGCAACTCTCTCATCGCTTTATTATTATTATTATTCTTTATTTATAAAGCGCCAGCATATTCCGCAGCGCTGTACAATAAGCACAGTATAGACAGGGTTACAATACATTGAACAACATTTGACAAACAGTACAGGAAGAGATGAGGGCCCTATTCCGTAGGAACTCACAATCTAGGAGGGTTGGGGTTGGAAACAGGAGGAGAGGACTGTAAGGTGAGAGTGATTGATGGTTGCGTCAGTGAGTTGGGGGGTAGGCTTCCCTAAATAGGAATGTTTTCAGGGAGCGTTTGAAGGAGAGAAGTTAGGGGAAAGTCTGACAGTACGAGGAGAGCGTTCCAGAGAGTGGGGGCTGCGCGTGAGAATCCTGCAGTCTATCATGGAAGAGGTGATGCGGGGAGAAGCTAGGCGCAGGTCACTGTTTGACCTTAGAAGCGGGCTGGGGTGTGATTGGTGATTAGTGAGGACAGGTAGTGGGGAGCTGAGTTAGTGAGGGTTTTGTAGGTAAGGATAAGGATTTTGAACTTAACTTTATGGTATCAGATGGATACAGTTGTGTTCAAAATTATTCAACCCCCAAGTGACATTCAATCTTAGTACTTAGTACAACATCCTTTTACAGTTATAACAGCTTTTAAACGTGAAGCATAGCTTGACACAAGTGTCTTGCAGCCATCTACGGGTATCTTCGCCCATTCGTCATGGGCAAAAGCCTCCAGTTCAGTCACATTCTTAGGCTTGCGCACTGCAACTGCTTTCTTTAAGTCCCACCAGAGGTTCTCAATCGGATTTAAGTCAGGTGACTGCGATGGCCACTCCAAAATGTTCCAGCCTTTAATCTGCAACCATGCTCTAGTGGACTTGGAGGTATGCTTGGGATCATTGTCCTGTTGAAAGGTCCAACGTCTCCAAGCCTCAGGTTTGTGACAGACTGCATCACATTGTCATCCAATATCTCCTGGTACTGAAGAGAATTCATGGTACCTTGCACATGCTGAAGCTTCCCTGTACCTGCAGAAGCAAAACAGCCCCAAAGCATGATTGACCCCCCGCCATGCTTCACAGTAGGCAAGGTGTTCTTTTCTTCATAGGCCTTGTTCTTCCTCCTCCAAACATAGCGTTGATCCATGGCCCAAACAGTTCTAATTTTGTTTCATCAGTCCACAGAACACTATCCCAAAACTTCTGTGGTTTGTCCACATGACTTTTGGTATACTGCAGTCGACTCTTCTTATTCTTTGGAGACAGCAAGGGGGTGCGCCTGGGAGTTCTGGCATGGAGACCTTCATTACGCAGTGTGCGCCGTATTGTCTGAGCTGAAACTTCAGTACCCACATCTGACAAATCTTTTCTCAGTTCCTCAGCAGTCCACGGGGACTTTTCTCCATTCTACGCTTCAGGTAGCGCACAGCAGTCGAAGTCAGCATCTTCTTTCTGCCACGACCAGGTAGCGTTTCAACAGTGCCCTTTGCCTTGAATTTGCGAATGATGCTTCCATGGTCTCTCTTGGTATGTTTAACATCTTTGCAATCTTCTTATAGCCATTGCCTTCCTGTGAAGAGTAATCACCTCTTCTCTTGTCTTCCTGGACCATTCTCTTGACTTCACCATGTTTGTAACCACACCAGTAAATGTCTAGAAGGAGCTGAGTATCACAGTCATTTTAAAGCTGCCTAATTGGTGCTTATTATGCTTTATTGCTGCTCCGTGACATCCACAGGTGTTTTCAATACCTGATTGAAAACACTTGAATGAACCTCTGTTCTTCAGAGTGGTAGTCTTTAAGGGGTTGAATAATTGTGTCAATGAAGAATTCACAAAAGAAACATTTACTACTGTATTACAAAACCAATTGATGTCATTTTAGTTGCATATGGTTCTTTAAAAAGTCCTTGTAGGATTTCATTCTGAATACAATTACAAATGTCACTAAATTCCCTAAAACCCTTTACAGCATTGGGGCTTGAATCATTTTGAACACAACTGTATATTTACTACGTCGCCGCCATCTGGATTAAGGAAAGACCGACACCGTGAGAACCGGCAGCTCTTCACTGAATTCCCAGCATTTCACCCAAATCATTGTCTGTGGGGGGAGGGGCTGAAAAATGCCCAAAATAACCGAAAAACAGGATAAATGGAGTAAAAGTCCAGATAAAACACCGGCCAGCGACAAACTCGCTCCCGTCTGACTGAATTAACCCCTTACTCACTGTCATGTTATGTGCTGAGCAGCAGTGGAAGGGTTAAACAATCCCATGAGCATTTTACCCAGAAAGCTTCACTCTGCACAGAATATATATATATATATATAGCAAAAGTATATTCCAGCACATCTTACAAACAGCAACAACACAACCTTAATCCACGCGTTGGACGAAAGCACAAAAACATAAGAAAATAAAAGCGTTTGAGACATTTAAAGCAGGTCCGGCGTCTCGGCTCTCACGGGGGCCATTTTCAAGGTCGAAACCTCCATTGAGAGCCGAAACGCTGAAACACCGAGACGCCGAGACGCCGATCCTGTTTTAAATGTCTTCGACTATTTTATTATTTTTTTCAAGCCACTTCATTCCAGTGTACACACACACACACACACGTGCGCACACACACACACACACACACACACGCGCACACACACACGCCGCGCACACACCAACACACACACACCGCACACACACACACAGCGCGCACACATCCGAGTACACCAGCATCAGGGGGGGGCTGAGACATTGGATTGAGAGTGTTCAGGGGGTTGTGGGGGAGGGGCCTAACAACAGAAAAACGCACTCAGTTTTCAGATATTTGAGTAAGTGCTGACGTCAGAGCAGCCCCGGGAGGCGACGCCTGCCAGAAACCCCCAAATGTTTACACTTTAACTCCGAGACCAATAAATCTGACGCCAAGGCCCGAACAGACACAGAACACGCACTGCGCAAGACACACAAAGAGCAGGCCCAGGACGCACACTGCGCAAGACACACAAAGAGCAGGCCCAGGACGCACACTGTGCAAGACACACAAAGAGCAGGCCCAGGACGCACACTGCGCAAGACACACAAAGAGCAGGCCCAGGACGCACACTGCGCAAGACACACAAAGAGTAAGCCCAGGATGCACACTGCGCAAGACACACAAAGAGCAGGCCCAGAGCAGGTCCAGCGCAGGACTCGCACATCCCAACCAGCTGCTTTAAAAGTAAACAACCAAACTGTACAACACCCCCTAGATGTAGCAAATGCTTTTAATAATTATTTTGTTGGATGCGTCACCACCCTCATTGCTAAGCTAGGAAATGAAACGCAATCAGAAAGGCCGCACGCAGGTCAGGACCCACCAACAGTGCAAAAACCCCATAACCCAGACCTATTCAGTTTTAGGCCTGTGCCTGTCAGTGCCATCACTAAACTTCTCCGTAACCAAAAAATGAAATACCAGTCTGGACCTGATCAAATCCCAGCAATGCTGCTGAAAATCAGTGCACCAGCAATTGCTAAACCTGTCGCAACCCTGATTAATGAATCACTGGCGACTGGATACATACCCAAACTCTGGAAGACTGCAAGGGTGGTACCTATCCATAAAAGTGGAGACAATACTTTGGTATCCAACTACCGCCCAATATCACTGCTCCCTGTAATGTCAAAAATTCTGGAAAAATGTGTCTACACTCAATTACGGGATTATTATAAGTATCAGAACTATTTAACCCCAGATCAATCAGGCTTTCGTCCAAACCATTCAACTACAACTGCCCTTTTAAAAGTTTGTAATGATATCCAAGCTGGGATGGAACAAGGAAATCTAACTGGAGCATCTTCCTTGATTTTGCCAAGGCTTTTGACACAGTAGACCATGGCATCCTATTACAAAAACTTAAAAACTCTGGTATTGGTGATAGTACGTTAACCTGGTTCCAATCATATGTGTCTGACAGGTCTCAATTTGTGTCCATTTCTGACAGCACTTCCCTTCCCCTCCCAGTCACGTGCGGTGTACCCCAAGGCTCGATACTTGGCCCGCTGCTATTCACAATATTCATAAACGATCTGCCCAACGTCTGCAAAGCTTCAACTATACACATGTACGCAGACGACACTGTAATCTATACCAGCAAACCAAATCTCCCGCAGCTGGAGGCCGTGCTGCAAGAACAATTCACAGAGGTAGAAAAGTGGATCGCAAATAACAAACTTTTTCTAAATACTGACAAAACTGTAACAATGCTCTTTGGAACAAAACCTAAACTACACAAATTGCAAACACCCCATCTATGTGTTGGGACAATATCAAATGGCACGCTGACCACAGTCACTTCTCTCAAATATCTAGGTATGTGGTTGGACCCTAATCTATCCTTTGGCCCCCACATCGAAAAACTCATCTAAACTTTACCCCAAACTAGGTGCCCTGTACAGAAACAAATCCTGACTGAGCCCCGCGGTAAGAAAGCAGATTGTACAACAAATGCTTATGCCAGCTATTGATTACGGAGATGTAGTGTACGCAGCCGCCCCGCAAACACACCTCCAGAAACTTACTACATTGTATAACTCATTCTGCCGCTTTGTGCTACAATGTAACTACATGACCCACCATTGTGACATGTTAAAAGAACTAAACTGGCCATCGCTGGAATCTAGACGCACCCTTCACCTTTCCAACCTGGTGTTTAAGAGCATCTCTGGGAAGCTACCACCCTACCTGAATAGGCTGCTTCCCCCGGCAGTTCCCTCATCCTATAACCTCAGATCCAGGACCAGCACCTTACTTGCAATACCGCAATACAAAAAGAAAATGGCTCGATCTTCCTTTTCCTACAGAGCACCACAAATATGGAATAACCTCCCAGACACCGTCAAATCTTCCCCCAGTCTAAAGTCCCTTAAGACTTCCCTATTAGCATACCTCAATACAGAATGCACCTGTAAACATGTAACATAGTGACTATATACAGAATGTACCTGTAAACATGTAACATAGTGACTATATACAGAATGCGCCTGTAAACATGTAACATAATGACTTTATTTCCTCCATATTTATTTTTCTGTTAATCTGTATATTTGGTCTTGTGTTAATTTCTTGCATTTTATTATTTTGTATTTCTGTAACCACTCAATGTTCTCGAACCCAGGACATACTTGAAAACGAGAGAAATCTCAATGTATCCTTCCTGGTAAAATCCTTTATAAATAAATAAATAAAATAAATAAATCATGCAGGTCCAGGACCCGCTCAGCGCAGGACTCGCACATCATGCAGATCCAGGACCCGCTCAGCGCAGGACTCGCACATCATGCAGGTCCAGGACCCGCTCAGCACAGGACTCGCACATCATGCAGATCCAGGACCCGCTCAGCGCAGGACTCGCACATCATGCAGGTCCAGGACCCGCTCAGCGCAGGACTCGCACATCATGCAGATCCAGGACCTGCTCAGCGCAGGACTCGCACATCATGCAGGTCCAGGACCCGCTCAGCGCAGGACTCGCACATCATGCAGGTCCAGGACCCGCTCAGCGCAGGACTCGCACATCATGCAGGTCCAGGACCCGCTCAGCGCAGGACTCGCACATCATGCAGGTCCAGGACCCACTCAGCGCAGGACTCGCACATCATGCAGGTCCAGGACCCGCTCAGCGCGGGACTCGCACATCATGCAGGTCCAGGACCCGCTCAGCGCAGGACTCGCACATCATGCAGGCCCAGGGCCCGCTCAGCGCAGGACTCGCACATCTTGCAGGTCCAGGACCCACTCAGCGCAGGACTCGCACATCATGCAGGTCCAGGGCCCGCTCAGCGCAGGACTCGCACATCATGCAGGTCCAGGACCCGCTCAGCGCAGGACTCGCACATCTTGCAGGTCCAGGACCCGCTCAGCGCAGGACTCGCACATCATGCAGATCCAGGACCCGCTCAGCACAGGACTCGCACATCATGCAGGTCCAGGACCCGCTCAGCGCAGGACTCGCACATCATGCAGGTTCAGGACCCGCTCAGCGCAGGACTCGCACATCATGCAGGTTCAGGGCCCACTCAGCGCAGGACTCGCACATCATGCAGGTTCAGGACCCGCTCAGCGCAGGACTCGCACATCATGCAACCAGGAGCCGCTCAGCGCAGGACTCGCACATCATGCAGGTTCAGGACCCGCTCAGCGCAGAACTCACACATCATGCAGATCCAGGACCCGCTCAGCGCAGGACTCACACATCTTGCAGATCCAGGACCCGCTCAGCGCAGGACTCGCACATCATGCAGGTTCAGGGCCCACTCAGCGCAGGACTCGCACATCATGCAACCAGGACCCGCTCAGCGCAGGACTCGCACATCATGCAGGTCCAGGACCCGCTCAGCGCAGGACTCACACATCATGCAGGTTCAGGACCCGCTCAGCGCAGGACTCACACATCATGCAGGTTCAGGACCCGCTCAGCGCAGGACTCGCACATCATGCAGGTCCAGGACCCGCTCAGCGCAGGACTCACACATCATGCAGGTTCAGGACCCGCTCAGCGCAGGACTCGCACATCATGCAGGTTCAGGACCCGCTCAGCGCAGGACTCGCACATCATGCAGGTTCAGGACCCGCTCAGCACAGGACTCGCACATCATGCAGGTCCAGGGCCCGCTCAGCGCAGGACTCACACATCATGCAGGTTCAGGCCCGCTCAGCGCAGGACTCGCACATCATGCAGGTTCAGGACCCGCTCAGCGCAGGACTCACACATCATGCAGGTTCAGGGCCCGCTCAGCGCAGGACTCGCACATCATGCAGGTTCAGGACCCGCTCAGCGCAGGACTCACACATCATGCAGGTTCAGGACCCGCTCAGCGCAGGACTCACATATCATGCAGGTTCAGGACCCGCTCAGCGCAGGACTCACACATCATGCAGGTTCAGGACCCGCTCAGCACTGCAAAGTTAATATTTATCTGTCACTCTGAGAACGAAGCGACAACAAAAAACCAGCCAATATTCTGCCGGGACCGACCCTATGACTCGGTCACGTGATCACCCGCCCCGGCGTTTCATACAATATTACGGTACTCAGCGCGTTCATTAAGGCTAGGGTCAGACTGAGGCAGTGCGAACGCGCGTTCTGGCGCACATAATCACGGCCGCACTAGCAGCAGATGACAGGCAATGACAGCCAATATACGAAGTACGGTCGCACAAAAGTCCGGCCGCGCAACGCAAGTGGAAAATGAACGCATTTTTTCGAGAACGTTAAACCGCTGGTACTGACGTACAGAGTGCGCTGCGGCCGCATAGCAGCGTGTGTGCGTGATTAGGAGATGTCAGACGCTGCTAGTGTGCGGCCAACATAACGTTCAAACAGCCGGATTTCCCTAGACTTCTTTTCACCCCATCGTCATGAAATACGTCCAGAATTGCGCATCGTCTGACCACTTAAGCGTATTCCGTGAAAAAATGCGTGCGCACGCATCGACGTACATTTTGACGGTGGCCGCAGAAAATGCGCTCATCTGTCCCTAGCCTTATCCTGCGCCGACGCCGTGTGTGTCTGCGGTATTACCGGATATACCATGCCACGGCCGCAAAGAAAAGCAACATGTTTGGATAAAACACACAAAATAACCTCAAAACCAAGATGTGACGTGCGTCGCTTTGAACTTGGGGTACATGGAGCTAGAGATGTATTTGGGAGGTGCAGGCCACATGGTCTATATTATATCCCTGCCGTCTCTTGTGTTGTAGTCGCCCTGTGCCTGTAGGATGCAGGGTGTTTGTGTAATCTGTGTTAAGTATGAATAAAGTTATTGTTTATCTGTCTATTGTTATGGTCTATGTACCTGTTGCTATCTGCTGATAGGATTGCTGGTTATCTTATTTCTCTCACAAACGTGTTAATTCTGTTGTATGTTTGAGTGATTTTTTGTTAATCTGCCGCGTCACAAATCACACAGATATAACCCGACCCCTCCCTGACACAAATCACAGATATAACCCGACCCCTCCCTGACACAAATCACAGATATAACCCGACCCCTCCCTGACACAAATCACACAGATATAACCCGCCCCTCCCTGACACAAATCACACAGATATAACCTGACCCCTCCCCGACACAAATCACACAGATATAACCCGACCCCTCCCTGACACAAATCACAGATATAACCCGACCCCTCCCCGACACAAATCACACAGATATAACCCGACCCCTCCCTGACACAAATCACACAGATATAACCCGACCCCTCCCTGACACAAATCACACAGATATAACCCGACCCCTCCCCGACACAAATCACACAGATATAACCCGACCCCTCCCCGACACAAATCACACAGATATAACCCGACCCCTCCCTGACACAAATCACACAGATATAACCCGACCCCTCCCCGACACAAATCACACAGATATAACCCGACCCCTCCCTGACACAAATCACACAGATATAACCCGACCCCTCCCTGACACAAATCACACAGATATAACCCGACCCCTCCCCGACACAAATCACACAGATATAACCCGACCCCTCCCCGACACAAATCACAGATAACTGAGGATAAGATTCCGTTCAATGTATCTGTAATAGTGAAGATTATGTGTTTAAGAGCCTCCTGATTGGTGGAGACACTTCCAGGTCTGAGCAGATCCATTACAATGCCTGGGGATGTACTGTGAAAACATGACCTTTTAATTCTGGTGTTTTTAGATTTAATGATTTTTTTGCAGATTTCAATCACTTTGGGATAATTCACCTCTTTTCGCTGATTCCTAATAAAATGCTTAATTTGCTGAAGTTTCCTCCAAAGTAAACGTTTCCGTCTCAGAAAATTCTCCGTCCTCGCATCATTTTAAGGCCTCGTCGTCCGAGGAACAATCTCCCCAAATCGATGCAAGTCAGGACACAATCCTCCCAGATCTCAAATTCTTTCTGCTCGTCTGATTGGCTCACAGAACAGAGAGTAGCGCTGCCGGTCTGTGTTTTTGCTGGCGCCTCGTTACACATCGGATCGTGTGATTTTGCTGATCTGATACGATGAAGAATCTGCTGAGATTTCCCTGGTGTTTTGCAGAAAGAATTCGGCGTCTCTGAGCATCTAAATGATTCTTGGTGGGGCCGGGTTTCGTGTATGTGTTGGACGTTCTCCAGAAAATTTTATTTTTCATGAACTTAACTCCTGAGTGAGTCTCTTTGCTGAGTGTTTGTTCAGGGTCAGGGTGAGGAGACAAAACACCGAGCGGATTCTACGCCCCGGCCACGAGGCGCGTCGCCCAGACAGGGCCCGGCAACGAGGCGCGTCACCCAGACAGGGCCCGGCAACGAAGCGCGTCGCCCAGACAGGGCCCGGCAACGAAGCGCGTCGCCCAGACAGGGCCCGGCAACGAAGCGCGTCGCCCAGACAGGGCCCGGCAACGAGGCGCGTCGCCCAGACAGGGCCCGGCCACGAGGCGCGTCGCCCAGACAGGGCCCGGCCACGAGGCGCGTCGCCCAGACAGGGCCCGGCCACGAGGCGCATCGCCCAGACAGGGCCCGGCCACGAGGCGCGTCGCCCAGACAGGGCCGGCCACGAGGCGCGTCGCCCAGACAGGGCCCGGAAACGAGGCGCGTCGCCCAGACAGGGCCCGTCAACGAGACGCGTCGCCCAGACAGGGCCCGGCAACGAGGCGCGTCGCCCAGACAGGGCCCGGCAACGAGGCACGTCGCCCAGACAGGGCCCGGCAACGAGGCGCGTCGCCCAGACAGGGCCCGGCAACGAGGTGCATCGCCCAGACAGGGCCCGGCAACGAGGCGCGTCGCCCAGACAGGGCCCGGCCACGAGGCGCGTCGCCCAGACAGGGCCCGGAACGAGGCGCGTCGCCCAGACAGGGCCCGTCAACGAGACGCGTCGCCCAGACAGGGCCCGGCAACGAGGCGCGTCGCCCAGACAGGGCCCGGCAACGAGGCACGTCGCCCAGACAGGGCCGGCAACGAGGCGCGTCGCCCAGACAGGGCCCGCAACGAGGTGCATCGCCCAGACAGGGCCCGGCAACGAGGCGCGTCGCCCAGACAGGGCCCGGCCACGAGGTGCGTCGCCCAGACAGGGCCCGGCAACGAGGCGCATCGCCCAGACAGGGCCCGGCAACGAGGCGCGTCGCCCAGACAGGGCCCGGCAACGAGGCGCGTCGCCCAGACAGGGCCCGGCAACGAGGCACGTCACCCACACAGGGCCCGGCAACGAGGCGCGTCGCCCAGACAGGGCCCGGCAACGAGGCGCGTCGCCCAGACAGGGCCCGGCCACGAGGCGCGTCGCCCAGACGGGGCCCGGCCACGAGGCGCGTCACCCAGACGGGGCCCGACAATGAGGCGCGTCACCCAGACGGGGCCCGGCAACGAGGCGCATCGCCCAGACAGGGCCCGGCAACGAGGCGCGTCGCCCAGACAGGGCCCGGCAACGAGGCACGTCACCCACACGGGGCCGGCAACGAGGCGCGTCGCCCAGACAGGGCCCGGCAACGAGGCGCGTCGCCCAGACAGGGCCCGGCCACGAGGCGCGTCGCCCAGACGGGGCCCGGCCATGAGGCGCGTCACCCAGACGGGGCCCGACAATGAGGCGCTTCACCCAGACGGGGCCCGGCAACGAGGCGCATCGCCCAGACAGGGCCCGGCCACGAGGCGCGTCGCCCAGACGGGCCCGGCAACGAGGCGCGTCACCCAGACAGGGCCCGGCAACAAGGCGCGTCACCCAGACAGGGCCCGGAACGAGAGGCGTCCCCCAGGCAGGGCCCGGAACGAGAGGCGTCCCCCAGACAGGGCCCAAACGAGAGGCGTCCTCCAGACAGGGCCCGGAACGAGAGGCGTCCCCCAGACAGGGCCCAGAACGAGAGGCGTCATGGGGCCAGTAATGAGAGAGGTTACCCAGACATGGCAGCACAGGTTTTTGTGCCTTTTTAATAGCTGGTTGTTGCCCCCTGTCAGCGCTGGTCCGGCTCTTTCTGGCAGCCTGGGAGTTCTATGCGGCCCTGGTAAACGGTGTGTGATCGCGCCGCGGCAGGAAAAGGTTATGTTTATGGAGAAATCCTTTCAACGCAGATTTTGTGCCGCCGGCAGGAGACGGGAACGAGCCACGCTGAGCAGAGCCGGATCCAGCCATGAAAAACATGCCTGGATTTTCCACATCAGCAGCTTCCTCCTTGTGGTTTTCATGACATAGACGGAGGACGGCCTGCGCGGGAGAGAAGAACGGCGGCCAGAAACACCAGGGAAAAGCAGCCAATTCATGGCCGTACGTCACACGATGGAGATTAAATAATACGGCCCAGAAAAATCTCAACATGAACGTCCTCTGCCAGCCCCGCGGCACCTACACGACGCACAGACACCGAAGCGCGGCGACACCGATGCACAGACACCGAAGCGCGGCGACACCGACGCACAGACACCGAAGCGCGGCGACACCGATGCACAGACACCGAAGCGCGGCAACACCGACGCACAGACACCGAAGCGCGGCGACACCGACGCACAGACACCGAAGCGCGGCGACACCGACGCACAGACACCGAAGCGAAGCGACACCGAAGCGCGGCGACACCGACGCACAGCGACACTGAAGCGCGGCGACACCGACGCACAGCGACACCGAAGCGCGGCGACAGCGACGCACAGACACCGAAGCGCGGCGACACCGAAGCGAGGCGACACTGACGCACAGACACCGAAGCGCGGCGACACCGACGCACAGACACCGACGCACAGACACCGAAGCGAGGCGACACTGACGCACAGACACCGAAGCGCGGCGACACCGACGCACAGACACCGAAGCGCGGCGACACCGACGCACAGACACCGAAGCGAGGCGACACCGACGCACAGACACCGAAGCGCGGCGACACCGACGCACAGACACCGACGCACAGACACCGAAGCGAGGCGACACTGACGCACAGACACCAAAGCGCGGCAACACGACACACAGACACCGAAGCGCAGCGACACCAACGCACAGACACCGAAGCGCGGCGACACCGACGCACAGACACCGAAGCGCGGCGACACCGACGCACAGACACCGAAGCGCGGCGACACCGACGCACAGCGACACCGAAGCGCGGCGACACCGACGCACAGACACCGAAGCGCGGCGACACCGACGCACAGACACCGAAGCGCGGCGACACCGACGCACAGACACCGAAGCGCGGCGACACCGACGCACAGACACCGAAGCGCGCGACACCGACGCACAGACACGACGCACAGACACCGAAGCGAGGCGACACTGACGCACAGACACCGAAGCGCGGCGACACCGACGCACAGACACCGAAGCGCAGCGACACCAACGCACAGACACCGAAGCGCGGCGACACCGACGCACAGACACCGAAGCGCGGCGACACCGACGCACAGACACCGAAGCTCGGCGACACCGAAGCGCGGCGACACCGAAGCGCGGCGACACCGACGCACAGACACCGAAGCGCGGCGACACCGACGCACAGACACCGAAGCGCGGCGACACCGACGCACAGACACCGAAGCGCGGCGACACCGACGCACAGACACCGAAGCGCGGCGACACCGACGCACAGACACCGAAGCGCAGCGACACCGACGCACAGACACCGAAGCGCGGCGACACCGACGCACAGACACCGAAGCGCGGCGACACCGACGCACAGACACCGAAGCGCAGCGACACCGACGCACAGACACCGAAGCGCGGCGACACCGACGCACAGACACTGAAGCGCGGCGACACCGACGCACAGACACTGAAGCGCGGCGACACCGACGCACAGACACCGAAGCTCGGCGACACCGACGGGAAATAAACACCTGACAGCTTTAATGGTAAGTGAGAAAACTTCCAGAGCCTGGGCTCTGAGGGGTTAACACGGCAAGGCGCACTGCAAACACACAGGCTGCTGGAGAGGGATGGGTTAACCCCATCAAAACATAATTTCCAACGTCCTGGACCCCGAAATATACGTTATTAGTCACATGACTCTAAGCAACTGGAATCTGTGACCCAAAAAAACTCAACATTTCCCCAAACACACAGCGCAGTAATGACCTCATAGAACCAACCCGGTGAGGTCATTACTGATCCGGTCTCTGTGCCGGCGAACCACATTCAATCCATTGTAAGGATCAGGTGAGTTTCCCAGCATCCCGCGGGGCCTGACACCTTATACACATGGACGGACAGGACGAATACAACTCAGCATCATGACCCACGGGACCCTGACAAGCCGTTACCATGGAAACCAGAGCATGAAACCCCACCACTTTTACTACTGCGCCCCGAGTCGGCTCTTTATACAGAGGGAGCCCCCCTCCGCACCTCCGAAGAGTGTAAGCGGGTAAAGACGCCTGAATCGAGCGATGCTGTGATGTCATCACACAGTAATGATGCGTTTGATGCTCTAGGTCAGTGGTCCCCAACCCAGGTCCTCAGGGCCCACTAACAGGCCAGGTTTGCCAGATATCTGAAGCACATTACAGGTGTTATGATTTGCTGCTCAGTGATTGCAGGATTCAGTCTGCATTTCCCCATGGTGATCTGCAAAATCTGGCCTGTTAGTGGGCCCTGAGGACCAGGGTTGGGGACCACTGCTCTAGGTCACAGTGATGTGACACACACAGGGTCATTCCGCTGGAATTTCGGTGTGCTTACGTTCCTTGCACTTTAGGGAATCAACCCCGACCCTGTGGCGAATTCAGCATTAACCGCAGATTCCCCGGAGTGCAGGAAACGCCGCCGCAAACTGCCAACATTTTCGTATCTGATAAGCTGCAAGGAAACATCGGATCCGATCCGAAAACCCGCCGAACACGTACCAAAAAAAAGCTGACTGTGACGGAATGGGTGTTGTCCGCCTGCAGGTGTGCTCCTATCTGCCCCTCCTCGTGCGCTCACCGCCAACCCGACTACCGAGCGTCACGGCACTCGGCGTCTCGAGCGGCTGATCCACTGACCTGGGGGAAGCTGAGATCGTCCGCTGGGTTAGCCGTTCTGACGGGAAATAGGTTCGGATGTCCCGCGGGTGGGCGACTCGAAGTTTCGATTCGGAGTGGTAGAACGTTCGATGTGCCGATGCGCAGGGAACGCGCCGCGTCAGGGCTTCGATTCGGTCTGCGGGGTCGAAGCGGGTACGACTGTTCGATGGGCCGATGCGCGGAGCTTGGCCACAGTGGACGCGGGATCGTTACCTGGGCAATGGGTTTGCAAGAGACTGCGGGGAATCTCATGCAGGGAGGCTCAAAGAAGACACCAGGCGAAGCTGTATGTACAGGTTGAACTGACTTTTACTGAGAACTTCACATGTATTTATCAACAGTCATACAGCATCAGAACAATGGGATCCCTGCCCGCCCCCCATGATCTCATTGGCCCTTTCTCGAGTTGGAGTGCCTTGGTCCCGATTCGTATTGGTTGTTCCCGAATCGGGGCGGTGCCGATTCGTAACCGGACGTTCCGAATCGGCCATTTTACGATTCGGCCACTCCGACCGGATCCACGAAGCAATGGCAAATGGCGACGGGCAAAACATACAATGGGTGTCTTACATACTGTACACAGTTACACATACAGGGGACACTTTTATTACATCACACAATAACAACCACATCTAATAAAGTAATCAAGGTGTTCCTACGGTGCAACGGCACCTAAGGCTCGGGTCAGACTAACGCATTTTTTGCGTTGTCCGTGAAAAAGTGCGTTCGAACGAATGGACGTATTTTTCACGGAATACGCGATAGCGGTCATACGATGCGCATTTTCGTCCGTGATTTTGTACGGATCATCAATAAAACCCTTTTTGCGTCTGGACGTTATGTTGGCCGGACATTAGCAGCGTCTGATGTCTCCTAATCACGCACACACGCCGCTAGCGGACGCAGCGCACTCTGTACGTCAGTACTAGTGGTTTCACGTTCTCGAAAAAATGCGTTTGTTTGCCGCCTGCGTTGCGCAGCCGGACTTTTGTGCGACCGTACTTCGTATATTGGCCGTCATTGCCTGGCACTTGCTGCTAGCACGGCCGTGATTAAGTGCGCCTGCACGCGCGTTCGCACTGCCTCAGTCTGACCCTAGCCTAAGAGTCCACCGTAACCCAAACGTCATTTAAACTGTCCCTGGCTGGGAGTCCTGAGCTTTGCTGCCGAGCCTCCTGGGTCATTCTGTGACACTGACCATCTGTTACAGAAAAAAACGCTATAAAAAAAAAAAAAAAGAAAAAAAAATAATATATATATTTTTGGCATCAAAAATTTTCACTGGAAAAAACCCGCAAAAATGTCTATAAACAAAGAGACTTTTTGCTGCAGATTAAAATAATAAACGGTTTATTAGATATTGAATAAAAACGGGAATATTTTTAACATTTAAACCTATGGGATTCGCCTGATTAAACCTGCCGAATGAAACCACTGAACATCAGGGCATTTCACTGACATTTCTCTGCTGTTCAATGTGAATAGATTAACCATTGCTTCTCTATGGGGGATTTCACTGCCGCCGAACAGGCACCGTATTTAACTGCCGCCGAACAGCCCAGTATTTCACTGCCGTCGAACAGCACCATATTTCCCTGCCGCCGAACAGGCACCATATGTCACTGCCGCCGAACAGGCACCATATGTCACTGCCGCCGAACAGGCACCATATGTCACTGCCGCCGAACAGCACCGTATTTCACTGCCGCCGAACAGGCACCGTATTTCACTGACGCCGGACAGGCACCGTATTTCACTGACGCCGGACAGGCACCGTATTTCACCGACGCCGAACAGGCACCGTATTTCACCGACGCCGAACAGGCACCGTATTTCACCGACGCCGGACAGACACCGTATTTCACTGCCGCCGAACAGGCACCGTATTTCAATGGCAATTCACCAAAATTTGGCGAACTGCCAGCTCTCTGAATAACCCTGAAATGTCACCGTAAGGAGAAACTCACTGTTTGGTGCCTTTTCTGAATAACCCTGAAAGTGTCTTCCTGCAAAGGCGAAGCCGCCGGCCAATGAGCATCCAGCAGCAAATCCGCTAAATTAGAAAATGACGGGAAAATCGTCTCCCTCTAAATTAAGCGGAGCAGCACCGGCTTCCTGGAGGAAACGGTAAAAACGCCGACATAACGACCAGGACGGCTCTTCAAATCTATAAATATATGTGAAAATCTCACCCATTCCGGGGGAGGGGGTGCAGCCCGATATCTGCCGAAACAAGACTCGGTGTCTCATCATCCCCACGTCCTGCTCAGCGACTGCGATCCCGCACTCACCCCGTGCCTGTTTAGAATCCAAAATGTGGAACATTGCATTTATTTTCAACGTATCCCGACTGCCCCGCGTCTGCCCCTCCCCTCATTTATCTGCCCCATGTCTGCCCCTCCCCTCATTTATCTGCCCCATGTCTGCCCCTCCCCTCATTTATCTGCCCCACGTCTGCCCCTCCCCTCATTGATCTGCCCCGCGTCTGCCGCTCCCCTCATTTATCTGCCCCGCGTCTGCCGCTCCCCTCATTGATCTGCCCCACGTCTGCCGCTCCCCTCATTTATCTGCCCCGCGTCCGCCCGCTCCCCTCATTTATCTGCCCCGCGTCCGCCCGCTCCCCTCATTTATCTGCCCCTCCCCTCATTGATCTGCCCCACGTCTGCCGCTCCCCTCATTTATCTGCCCCGCGTCTGCCGCTCCCCTCATTTATCTGCCCCGCGTCTGCCGCTCCCCTCATTGATCTGCCCCGCGTCTGCCCCTCTCCTCATTTATCTGCCCCGCGTCTGCCCCTCCTCATTTATCTGCCCCGCGTCCGCCCGCTCCCCTCATTTATCTGCCCCGCGTCTGCGCTCCCCTCATTTATCTGCCCCGCGTCTGCCCCTCCCCTCATTTATCTGCCCCGCGTCCGCCCCTCCCCTCATTGATCTGCCCCACGTCTGCCCCTCCCCTCATTTATCTGCCCCACGTCTGCCCCTCCCCTCATTTATCTGCCCCACGTCTGCCCCTCCCCTCATTTATCTGCCCCACGTCTGCCCCTCCCCTCATTTATCTGCCCCACGTCTGCCCCTCCCCTCATTTATCTGCCCCATGTCTGCCCCTCCCCTCATTTATCTGCCCCGCGTCTGCCCCTCCCCTCATTGATCTGCCCCGCGTCTGCCGCTCCCCTCATTTATCTGCCCCGCGTCTGCCGCTCCCCTCTTGATCTGCCCCACGTCTGCCGCTCCCCTCATTTATCTGCCCCTCCCCTCATTTATCTGCCCCGCGTCTGCCGCTCCCCTCATTTATCTGCCCCGCGTCCGCCCACTCCCCTCATTTATCTGCCCCGCGTCGCCGCTCCCCTCATTTATCTGCCCCTCCCCTATCTGACCCGCGTCCGCCCGCTCATTTATCTGCCCCACGTCCGCCCGCTCCCCTCATTTATCTGCCCCGCGTCTGCCGCTCCCCTCATTTATCTGCCCCGCGTCTGCCGCTCCTCATTTATCTGCCCCATGTCTGCCGCTCCCCTCATTGATCTGCCCCGCGTCCGCCCGCTCCCCTCATTTATCTGCCCGCTCCCCTCATTTATCTGACCCGCGTCCGCCCGCTCATTTATCTGCCCCACGTCCGCCCGCTCCCCTCATTTATCTGCCCCGCGTCTGCCCGCTCCCCTCATTTATCTGCCCCTCCCCTCATTGATCTGCCCCGCGTCTGCCGCTCCCCTCATTTATCTGCCCCGCGTCTGCCCGCTCCCCTCATTTATCTGCCCCTCCCCTCATTGATCTGCCCCGCGTCTCCACTCCCCTCATTTATCTGCCCCTCCCCTCATTTATCTGCCCCGCGTCTGCCGCTCCTCATTTATCTGCCCCGCGTCGCCCGCTCCCCTCATTTATCTGCCCCTCCCCTCATTTATCTGCCCCGCGTCTGCCGCTCCCCTCATTGATCTGCCCCCGTCTGCCGCTCCCCTCATTTATCTGCCCCGCGTCTGCCGCTCCCCTCATTTATCTGCCCCTCCCTCATTTATCTGCCCCCGTCCGCCCGCTCCCCTCATTTATCTCCCCCCCCCTCATTTATCTGCCCCGCGTCTGCCGCTCCCCTCATTGATCTGCCCCGCGTCTGCCGCTCCCCTCATTTATCTGCCCCGCGTCTGCCGCTCCCCTCATTTATCTGCCCCTCCCCTCATTTATCTGCCCCGCGTCTGCCGCTCCCCTCATTGATCTGCCCCTCCCCTCATTTATCTGCCCCGCGTCTGCCGCTCCCCTCATTGATCTGCCCCGCGTCTGCCCCTCCCCTCATTTATCTGCCCCGCGTCCGCCCGCTCCCCTCATTTATCTGCCCCGCGTCTGCCGCTCCCCTCATTTATCTGCCCCGCGTGTCTGCCGCTCCCCTCATTTATCTGCCCGCGCGTCCGCCGCTCCCCTCATTTATCTGCCCCGCGTCGCCCGCTCCCCTCATTTATCTGCCCCGCGTCCGCCGCTCCCCTCATTTATCTGCCCCGCGTCCGCCCGCTCCCCTCATTTATCTGCCCCGCGTCCGCCCGCTCCCCTCATTTATCTGCCGCTCCCCTCATTTATCTGCCCCGCGTCTGCCGCTCCCCTCATTTATCTGCCCCGCGTCCGCCCGCTCCCCTCATGTCCCTCAGAGTGGAGTCAACTCCTGCTCAGACTGTGAAACAGGATACATGGTTTAATGTCGCCTGCAGTGTCTGCCGCGGGGCTGTCACTGAGTGTTACAGGATCATTAATAAAGAGGATAAAGAGCAGAGGATGTAGCCCACCCCCGAGGATCCCACCCCCCGCTCCCCTCCAAGGTGAGCAGTTTCCGGGCACATGATCCGCTTTCTACGCTCTGTCTTTAAACCAGTTTACAACTAAAAAATAAATTGTAAACCCGCGACTTTAAGACCCGCCCTGCGTGAAACGCGTTCAAACATCTGAACCTTCCCGCCCCCGTATAAAGTGATGCTTAGAATGGGGCTCAGTGCGGGCGACGCATCCTCCATAAACACATTGGTCGCTGTTAGTGACCATGTCCTTCACCTGGATATTGTGTGGGGACGCCCTGGGCTGGAGCGCGGCTCATACTGCCTCCATTAACCCCTTATTAAGGAGGAGATGACCTGGGGGGACTGGAAGCTCAGATACTGCAGGGGACGTGGCTACCACACGCTGCGAATCACAGGTTTGCAGTAACTCCTCACTGATTGCAGGAAGGGGCGGCTCGTCCGGCGGCTGCGATACCTGCAGATAACGTCAGGCTCCGGCTGCGATCAGGCCGTTCCACTCATTAGGCGCTGCGGGGGTGACTCCTCTGCACCAGATTCATTTTCCTTCCTGTCCCACACGGGGTGGAGGAGGACTCCGAGCACTGGAAACGCTGAGAACCAACTTGTTTGTGCAGACCCCCCCCACAGCACAGACACGTTACCTTCTGTATCCCCTCCCCCACTGCGACTCAGAGGATCCCGCGAAAACAACGAGGAGTCCATGAGCCGCTCGCAGACATGGAGCCAGAAGCTTTTCTGTGGTCAGGACCACGCCGTCCACAAACGCGACCGGGACCACCCCGTCCACAAACGCGACCGGGACCACCCCGTCCACAAACGCGGCCGGGACCACCCCGTCCACAAACGTGGCCGGGACCACCCCGTCCACAAACGTAGCCAGGACCACCCCGTCCACAAACGCAGCCAGGACCACCCCGTCCACAAACGCGGCCGGGACCACCCCGTCCACAAACGCGACCGGGACCACCCCGTCCACAAATGCAGCCAGGACCACCCCGTCCACAAACGCGGCCAGGACCACCCCGTCCACAAACGCGGCCGGGACCACCCCGTCCACAAACGCGACCGGGACCACCCCGTCCACAAACGTAGCCAGGACCACCCCGTCCACAAACGCAGCCAGGACCACCCCGTCCACAAACGCGGCCGGGACCACCCCGTCCACAAACGCGACCACCCCGTCCACAAACGCAGCCAGGACCACCCCGTCCACAAACGCGACTGGGACCACCCCGTCCACAAACGCGACCGGGACCACCCCGTCCACAAACGCGACCGGGACCACCCCGTCCACAAACGCAGCCAGGACCACCCCGTCCACAAACGCAGCCAGGACCACCCCGTCCACAAACGCGACCAGGACCACCCCGTCCACAAACGCAGCCAGGACCACCCCGTCCACAAACGCAGCCAGGACCACCCCGTCCACAAACGCGGCCGGGACCACCCCGTCCACAAACATATTGTGTTTAAGTGGCCTGCACTGCGCATGGCTGCCTCTCCCCATCTGAATGCGGCCTGCACCGCACAGCCTGTATGTGGCCAAGATCGCACCATCTGCTTGTAACCAGGTTTACCCGCCTGCATGTGACCAGCACTGCGTGGCCTGTAAGCAGCTGGGGCCGCGTCCTCCGTACGTGGCTCCTCCAGGTGTATTGCTCTGATGTTACAGAAACACGTGAAATATTAAGCATTTTTAATCCCCGTTTAAAACGTTCGCTGCTAAAAGAAAGAAATATCTGGTTATGGAGAGGTTTTTACCCAGCGAGGGGCAGAAATATTTCCACCCGTTCCTTGTTTTACGTTCCTGCCCTCCCTGGCGGCGGACGTCAGATCCACGGACTGATCCGCCGCTCGTTGAGAAGGTAAATATTATGGCGCTCTGGCCTTGTTATCTGAAGGCAGGCGGTGCCGATTCTTGCCGGGCTCCCCCTCCGGCGATCACACAACAGACCCGATTAAAACCGCACTTTAAGACCAAAAGAATTGGCACGAAACACAAAATGTATATCAAGGGCGCAACGAGCGGCTCATTTCACGCTCAGCGGCCGACGCTACGTCTGGGCAACACAAAACGACACCGCAAGCGCACAAAGAGCGGCTCATTTCACGCTCAGCGGCTGACGCTATGTCTGGGCAACACAAAACGACACCGCAAGCGCACAAAGAGCGGCTCATTTCACGCTCAACGGCCGACGCTACGTCTGGGCAACACAAAACACGGCAAGCGCGCCAAAGAGCGGCTCATTTCACGCTCAACGGCCGACGCTAAGTCTGGGCAACACAACGACACCGGCAAGCGCACAAAGAGCGGCTCATTTCACGCTCAACGGCCGACGCTATGTCTGGGCAACACAAAACGACACCGCAAGGCGCAAAGAGCGGCTCATTTCACGCTCAGCGGCCGACGCTACGTCTGGGCAACACAAAACGACACGCAAGCGCACAAAGAGCGGCTCATTTCACGCTCAACGGCCGACGCTATGTCTGGGCAACACAAAACGACACCGCAAGGGCGCAAAGAGCGGCTCATTTCACGCTCAACGGCCGACGCTAAGTCTGGGCAACACAAAACGACACCGCAAGGGCGCAAAGAGCGGCTCATTTCACGCTCAGCGGCCGACGCTACGTCTGGGCAACACAAAACGACACGGCAAGCTCACAAAGAGCGGCTCATTTCACTCTCAACGGCCGACGCTACGTCTGGGCAACACAAAACGACACCGCAAGCGCACAAAGAGCGGCTCATTTCATGCTCAGCGGCCGACGCTATGTCTGGGCAACACAAAACGACACGGCAAGCGCACAAAGAGCGGCTCATTTCACGCTCAACGGCCGACGCTATGTCTGGGCAACACAAAACGACACCGCAAGGGCGCAAAGAGCGGCTCATTTCACGCTCAGCGGCCGACGCTACGTCTGGGCAACACAAAACGACACGGCAAGCTCACAAAGAGCGGCTCATTTCACTCTCAACGGCCGACGCTACGTCTGGGCAACACAAAACGACACCGCAAGCGCACAAAGAGCGGCTCATTTCATGCTCAGCGGCCGACGCTATGTCTGGGCAACACAAAACGACACGGCAAGCGCACAAAGAGCGGCTCATTTCACGCTCAGCGGCCGACACTACGTCTGGGCAACACAAAACGACACCGCAAGCGCACAAAGAGCGGCTCATTTCACGCTCAGCGGCCGACGCTACGTCTGGGCAACACAAAACGACACGGCAAGCGCACAAAGAGCGGCTCATTTCACGCTCAGCGGCCGACGCTACGTCTGGGCAACACAAAACGACACCGCAAGCGCACAAAGAGCGGCTCATTTCACGCTCAGCGGCCGACGCTAAGTCTGGGCAACACAAAATGACACCGCAAGCGCGCAACGAGCGGTTCATTTCACGCTCAGCGGCCGACGCTATGTCTGGGCAACACAAAACGACACCGCAAGCGCACAAAGAGCGGCTCATTTCATGCTCAGCGGCCGACGCTACGTCTGGGCAACACAAAACGACACCGCAAGGGCGCAAAGAGCGGCTCATTTCACGCTCAGCGGCCGACGCTACGTCTGGGCAACACAAAACGACACCGCAAGCGCACAAAGAGCGGCTCATTTCACGCTCAGCGGCCGACGCTACGTCTGGCAACACAAAACGACACCGCAAGGGCGCAAAGAGCGGCTCATTTCACGCTCAACGGCCGACGCTATGTCTGGGCAACACAAAACGACACCGCAAGCGCACAAAGAGCGGCTCATTTCACGCTCAGCGGCCGACGCTACGTCTGGGCAACACAAAACGACACCGCAAGCGCACAAAGAGCGGCTCATTTCACGCTCAGCGGCCGACGCTACGTCTGGGCAACACAAAACGACACCGCAAGCGCACAAAGAGCGGCTCATTTCACGCTCAGCGGCCGACGCTAAGTCTGGGCAACACAAAATGACACCGCAAGCGCGCAACGAGCGGCTCATTTCACGCTCAGCGGCCGACGCTACGTCTGGGCAACACAAAACGACACGGCAAGCGCACAAAGAGCGGCTCATTTCACGCTCAGCGGCCGACGCTATGTCTGGGCAACACAAAACGACACCGCAAGCGCACAAAGAGCGGCTCATTTCACGCTCAGCGGCCGACGCTAAGTCTGGGCAACACAAAATGACACCGCAAGCGCGCAACGAGCGGCTCATTTCACGCTCAGCGGCCGACGCTATGTCTGGGCAACACAAAACGACACCGCAAGCGCACAACGAGCGGCTCATTTCACGCTCAGCGGCCGACGCTACGTCTGGGCAACACAAAACGACACCGCAAGCGCACAAAGAGCGGCACATTTCACGCTCAGCGGCCGACGCTACGTCTGGGCAACACAAAACGACACCGCAAGCGCACAAAGAGCGGCTCATTTCACGCTCAGCGGCCGACGCTACGTCTGGGCAACACAAAACGACACCGCAAGCGCACAAAGAGCGGCTCATTTCACGCTCAGCGGCCGACGCTACGTCTGGGCAACACAAAACGACACCGCAAGCGCACAAAGAGCGGCTCATTTCACGCTCAGCGGCCGACGCTACGTCTGGGCAACACAAAACGACACGGCAAGCGCACAAAGAGCGGCTCATTTCACGCTCAGCGGCCGACGCTACGTCTGGGCAACACAAAACGACACCGCAAGCGCGCAACGAGCGGCTCATTTCACGCTCAGCGGCCGACGCTAAGTCTGGGCAACACAAAATGACACCGCAAGTGCGCAACGAGCGGCTCATTTCACGCTCAACGGCCGACGCTATGTCTGGGCAACACAAAACGACACCGCAAGCGCACAAAGAGCGGCTCATTTCACGCTCAGCGGCCGACGCTACGTCTGGGCAACACAAAACGACACCGCAAGTGCGCAACGAGCGGTTCATTTCACGCTCAGCGGCCGACGCTACGTCTGGGCAACACAAAACGACACCGCAAGCGCACAAAGAGCGGCTCATTTCACGCTCAGCGGCCGACGCTAAGTCTGGGCAACACAAAACGACACCGCAAGCGCACAAAGAGCGGCTCATTTCACGCTCAGCGGCCGACGCTAAGTCTGGGCAACACAAAACGACACCGCAAGCGCACAAAGAGCGGCTCATTTCACGCTCAGCGGCCGACACTACGTCTGGGCAACACAAAACGACACCGCAAGCGCACAAAGAGCGGCTCATTTCACGCTCAGCGGCCAACGCTATGTCTGGGCAACACAAAACGACACCGCAAGCGCACAAAGAGCAGCTCATTTCACGCTCAGCGGCCGACGCAGCAGCCTTGGTAATAAACGACATCACAAAGGAAGGAGCAGGTGGCAAAATCCTGCCAGGGTGCGCAAGGGAGGAAGAAGAGGCACCGCAACACCGAAACATGGCAGGTTTAATTTGTACCAGTGAGTTCCTACCATAATGGGAGGGGCCATGCACAATGTGGGTGGAGCTTTGTCCAGGTTTTTTTTTGGTTGCAGCGTGTTTTGGGGTGACGCCGCGCTGGCCATCTGCACTTTAACACACAACCTTCGCCATGTTCATATAACAGGGAGCCCGCACAGAGGATCACACGGGGGCGCCCGCACAGAGGATCACGACGGGGGCGCCCGCACAGAGGATCACACCGGGGGCGCCCGCACAGAGGATCACGACGGGGGCGCCCGCACAGAGGATCACACCGGGGGGCGCCCGCACAGATGATCACACCGGGGGCGCCCGCACAGAGGCTCCTTCCTGCTCTCCTTTTCTGCGTGTCACAGGGTGGCTCCTTCCTGGGCTCCCCCTCTGCGTGTCACAGGGTGGCTCCTTCCTGCGCTCCCCCTCTGCGTGTCACAGGGCGGCTCCTTCCTGCGCTCCCCCTCTGCGTGTCACAGGGCGGCTCCTTCCTGCACTCCACCTCTGCGTGTCACAGGGCGGCTCCTTCCTGCGCTCCCCCTCTGCATGTCACAGGGCGGCTCCTTCCTGCGCTCCCCCTCTGCATGTCACAGGGCGGCTCCTTCCTGCTCTCCCCCTCTGCATGTCACAGGGCGGCTCCTTCCTGCTCTCCCCCTCTGCATGTCACAGGGCGGCTCCTTCCTGCTCTCCTCCTCTGCATGTCACAGGACGGCTCCTTCCTGCGCTCCCCCTCTGCATGTCACAGGGCGGCTCCTTCCTGCTCTCCTCCTCTGCATGTCACAGGACGGCTCCTTCCTGCTCTCCCCCTCTGCATGTCACAGGACGGCTCCTTCCTGCTCTCCCCCTTTGCATGTCACAGGGCGGCTCCTTCCTGCTCTCCTCCTCTGCATGTCACAGGACGGCTCCTTCCTGCTCTCCCCCTTTGCATGTCACAGGGCGGCTCCTTCCTGCTCTCCTCCTCTGCGTGTCACAGGGCGGTTCCTTCCCTTACCTCCCCCCCTCTGTATAAAACTCATGTGTCCAGGGACACACAAATGCAGAGAACACAAAGCGCCCCAGTTATCAGGACGTTTACAGGGAATCCTGTGACATTCTGGGCATAAAATATATAATTTTGGGATCTCTGCACACAGAACCATTCAATAGAAAAGCAGCTTTTTGGCCCCCCTTGGTTTTTTTAGTAAATCAACTCAAATTTTATATTAAAACACCGAGGTGGGCCGGACTGGACGGGCTGCAGTGACCTCCGGGAGCAGAGCTCACCATAACAGGGGAAATTCCTACAGAGAGTTAGTGCCGGCGGGACCTGTCTGGACGCGTGCAGGTCTGCAAGGCACTGGACATGACGTGACGTTTACCGGTTGTAACAGATCTCAGAATCCCCAACAGGGTAACAAATGCCAATGCCGCTTCTTTGCTGGACCCTTGTGTTCTCCCCAGCAGGCTATCGTGCCTTTCTCCAGTCCTCAGGTGAAGCTGAAAGACCGGGACACGTAGACAGCCTGCTAGCACCCCCAGAAATAAGACAAGGCTGTAGATCTGGGGTCTTTCACTGTCAGATTGGAACTCTTAATTGGGGACAGACACACATATTTATACAATCAAATACATGGGTAATTTACATAAACAAAACCTCCCCTAGGAAATGTTCTGAAGGATTCTCAGGTTTCTGTTCCTTCGGCTTCTTGGAAGGTGAAACATAATTACATTAGGTACAGACAGTGAAATACACATTGCATAACATTTCTAAATGAGACAGGACAATGGCAATCGGGATTGACAGATTACAGTTTAAAACCACAGTTAATGGGGCAGTGTTTGCCTGGCAAAAAGTTTAGCAACTCCTCAAATATACAGCAGATACAGATCTGAATGGGATCCCTGGATCATCCTGGATTAAACCTGCAGAGGGAAATCAAGCCTTGTCTAGCCCACTGGATTTATCAACTTGGATCCACACCTGTACACCTAGCAGAGCACTGCATTCCACCAGGAATCTCCAGCCAGGGCACTACATAAGCCAAATAGGTACCACCATGAGCTGGAGAGATCCTTACCAGATCCCGATCATGAGCTGGAAAGAGCCTTAACAGATCCCAACCGTGAGCTAGAGAGATCCTTACCAGATCCCCGCCAGGAGCTGGAGAGATCCTTACCAGATCCCCACCATATCCCCACCATGAGCTGGAGAGATCCTTACCAGATCCTCATCACGAGCTGGAGAGATCCTTACCAGATCCCCATCACGAGCTGGAAAGATCCTTACAGATCTCAACCGTGAGCTGGGGAGATCCTTACCAGATCCCCACCACGAGCTGGAGAGATCCTTACCAGATCCCCATCACGAGCTGGAAAGAGCCTTAACAGATCCCAACCGTGAGCTAGAGAGATCCTTACCAGATCCCCGCCAGGAGCTGGAGAGATCCTTACCAGATCCCCACCATGAGCTGGAGAGATCCTTACCAGATCCTCATCACGAGCTGGAGAGATCCTTACCAGATCCCCATCACGAGCTGGAAAGATCCTTACAGATCTCAACCGTGAGCTGGCGAGATCCTTACCAGATCCCCACCACGAGCTGGAGAGATCCTTACAAGATCCCCATCACGAGATGGAGAGATCCTTACCAGATCCCAACCGTGAGCTAGAGAGATCCTTACCAGATCCCCACCACGAGCAGGAGAGATCCTTATCAGGTCCTCATCACGAGCTGGAGAGATCCTACCAGATCCCTGGCAAATTAACCCACACCAGTGTCCCGCCGGTTTCTGAGTTGCGCCTGCCCTGACAGGAGGAATTTTTATGGCCTGTGATTGGTTCCTGAATTCCTGTGAAATTTATGGGTTTGGTTTGTGATGGGCGCTTCCTCCTGCTGTATCAGAATGTATGGACGCCAAATAAATCACGCACACCATGAGATTAGATACCGCCAGCGCCCTGAGAACGCATTGCAGGCAGCTATGTATGCAGCAGATTGCAAGCTCTTCTGCCCAGAGTGAAGGCATTGGCAGATATCTGCGCACCTCAAGCGTATATATACTCTGTGTGTGTCTGCGTGCAGGATTGTGTGTGTGTGTGCGCACAGGATTGTGTGTGTTTGTGTGTGCGCGCAGGAGTTTGTGCGTGCGTGTGCAGGTATATACCTGCTAGGGATAGAGCAATAGGATTTTCTTCAGGGCCAAAACCGATTCCCGGCAGCTTTTCTGGCCGATATTCTGTAAATTTACAGTTCTATCCATAATACAAACTACCTTCCCGTGTGTGTAGGGGGTGTGTGTAAGGTGTGTGTACGGGGTGTGTGTAAGGTGTGTGTGTAAGGTGTGTGTATTTTCAGTCTCTAGGTTCTGTCATGGAGCTGACGTGGCGCTCCATGCTTCAAACCCCAGAGACTTTATGTTCATTTATATCGTGTGATTTTAAATATATTTTACATCGTTTGGTTTTAGTTTAAATTAGTTTAGTGTAAAATGGCATAGCTTTAGTTTTAAATATACTTATATTCCTGTAGGCAAATGTGTTTCTGTATAGCCAGTAAACAAGCTTTACTGCTGTGTAATTTATGCAACAGGGTTTTTCCCCTTATCTGGCTGCATGTTTGATTCAAGAAGTCTGGGATAGTGTTTGTCTTTAATCTGATGTGTTAGAACAATAGATTATGTAAATGTTGTGTGAGCTAAAGAATGTTTATTGTAAATATCTCCCTGACATAATGTAATTAGAGACTTTAGGTACATGTTCACCATTTGCAAATTATAACTGAAGAGGACCTGAAGGAAACCTGCAGTGGTCTTGGAACCAATCAGAACTGTTGGGATGGGTGGGAAGTTTGAATGTGCATTGCTGTATTTTGTATAAATATCCGGTGAAATCTTCCATAAAGAGAGAATCCTGTTGGAACATACAGCTCGCCTGGTGTCTCTTCAACTACGCTACACTACACTCAACCTCAGAAGGCACAGAGCGGCCTTCTGGAAATGCAAAGAGGCTCCAAGGCAGAGGTTCAGATCAAGCAGATCTGGAGCTGCAGATCAGGCTGCTCGAGGCACTGAGCTCCAAGCAACTCAGAGGCCGAGCTGATCTTGGCAAAGGGGGTATCTGGAGAGCCAGGACAGGCGGAAGAGAACGGTTCCGTCACAGGTTTGTGTGCAGTTATAAGGATATATGAGGGTAAATATATTCCCGCCTTCTACACATGGGACAGGCCACACACACACACATATACCCCTTTGCCAATTCACTCCCACACACATATACCCCGCTCCCCCTAGACACGTTGCCATGTACCACCTGCTCCCCCAGACATGGCACCACATACCCCAACTCACCAGACACGGCGCCACGTACCCTGCTCCACTAGACACACTACCACATACCACCACTTCCCCAGACACAGTGCCACATGCCGCCGGTTCCCAGGCACGGCGCCACGCACCCCGCTCCCCCAGACACTGTGCCACATACCCCTGTTCCTCCAGAGACCGTGCCACGTACCCCCGCTCCCCCCAGACACGGTGCCACGTACCCCCGCTCCCCCAGACACAGAGCCACGTACCCCCTGCTCCCCCAGACACCGTGTCACGTACCCCCTGCTCCCCCAGACACGTGCCACGTACCCCCGCTCCCCCAGACACATGCCATGTACTCCCACTCCCCCAGACACGTGCCACATACCCACACTCCCCCAGACATGGTGCCACGTACCCCCGCTCCCCCAGACACGGTGCCATGTACCCCCCGCTCCCCCAGACACGGTGCCACGTACCCACGCTCCCCCAGACATGGTGCCACGTACCCCGCTCCCCCAGACACGGTGCCACATACCCCCGCTCCCCCAGACACGGTGCCACGTACCCCCGCTCCCCAAGACAAGGTGCCATGTACCCCCTGCTCCCCCAGACACGGTGCCATGTACCCCCCCAGACACCTTGCCACGTACCCCCGCTCCCCCAGACACGGTGCCACGTACCCCCGCTCCCCCAGACACAGAGCCACGTACCCCCTGCTCCCCCAGACACCGTGTCACGTACCCCCTGCTCCCCCAGACACGTGCCACGTACCCCCGCTCCCCCAGACACATGCCATGTACTCCCACTCCCCCAGACACGTGCCACATACCCACACTCCCCCAGACATGGTGCCACGTACCCCCGCTCCCCCAGACACGGTGCCATGTACCCCCCGCTCCCCCAGACACGGTGCCACGTACCCACGCTCCCCCAGACATGGTGCCACGTACCCCCGCTCCCCCAGACACGGTGCCACATACCCCCGCTCCCCCAGACACGGTGCCACGTACCCCCGCTCCCCAAGACAAGGTGCCATGTACCCCCTGCTCCCCCAGACACCGTGTCACGTACCCCCTGCTCCCCCAGACACGGTGCCACGTACCCCCGCTCCCCCAGAAACGGTGCCATGTACCCCCCCAGACACCTTGCCACGTACCCCCCAGACACCTTGCCACGTACCCCCCCAGACACCTTGCCACGTACCCCCGCTCCCCCAGACACTGTGCCACATACCCCCTGCTCCCCCAGACACGGTGCCATGTACCCCCCGCCCCCCCAGACACAGTGCCATGTACCCCCCGCTCCCCCAGTCACGGTGTCATATAATACGGTAAACGTGGACCCTTTGCACAGGGGCAATCATCTACAAATCAGCGTGTTCCCTGGCAGCAGCTGACGGATCTCTGTGCTGTCGGTGTAACACACCACAGGTAATTTACCAGACAGAAAGGATCAGCTGAATGTAGAACACGTCATGCTCAGCATGGCGGCGGCGGCAGCGGCGGCGCAGGTCTGTGAGCATTCACCTGCTCACTGTGCTGTCAGGGGTGAAAAGAAGCAGGTCTGCATCCCCCCCAATCACAAGAAACCCTGGAGTCTGCAGCCCAGAACATAAAGAGTTACTGAGGCCTGGCCAGACGTGAAGCCAAAAGCAACTTGTGTTTGTCAATATGGCGTCACCGCGAGAAGGGAAAATACACAGAAACACCTGAAAACGAGAGGAACGCGCAGAAAAAAACGCCCAGGAATCCACCGTCACGCCTGTTTCCATCCTACACCACAAGCAGGCCTGGCACATCGGCACATTAACCCACTGACCCTCCCGGTGAAACCGCATCATGTGTTTAACACAGAGTGTGAGCCATGCAAGAAACGACAGCGTCCTACCCGCCGCAATCCCAGAAGCCTCTGCGCACAGACCAATTACTGAATCCGTATGAAGGCCTCCCCCTGAGCTCACACGAGTGACATCATACACGCGCCTCATCCTGCTGTGAGGGATCTCAACCGCTTCCATATGTCTGAATGAGCGGATCCTTCAGAGATCCTGGAAAAGCTGGATATTCAGGGAGACTGTCCAGATATCTCCAAAAACTGGAAATTCATGGGTTAATATCTGGGAGAGCTAATCAGGGGTTATATGAGGAGCTGTAGGAAAATTGGACATGTAAAAGGTTAATATATGAATGTCTGGGGAAAGCTGGACATTCAAAGGTTAATATCCGGATAAACAAAAAGCACAAAGTGTGCAGCCACGCGATAAATCAAAAATCTGCATCTTAATCCTCCGGAGCTCCTCCCCCTTAATAAAACGATAAATCCACAGCAACGCACACACACACACACACACACACGCACTCCCAGGTAATAAATCAATGCTCTGCATACAGGAACATGGTGCTACCCCTCCTCTATCTCAGCAAGCACCAGCAGCGATTCAGAGAAATCCAGACCTCGGGTATATTTCACTAAGCGTTGTTTATCAAGGAGCGTCAGCTCTTCCGCCTAGCAAGGATTGAAAGATCCAGTCCTGTGGTATCAGTATGCAGACAGGGCTCTCCAGTGAATGAAAAAGAAAAACAAGGGTCTACAAGAAAGACAAAAGTATTAAAACATCGGAAGACGAATCCAATGCATTCCATTGGTTCAACCAACTTCTTCCCGGATACAATATCATCCAGAAGATTTCCAGTCTGAACAATCCAATCTCACGGCTTTTATTTCCCACGTTTTGGGAAGAAATACTCCTATCTGAAAGCTGGACATGCAGGGGTTAATATCTGGATATATCGGACTAGCTGTATCGCTTCATGCACTAAAAACAGAAAATTATACCTGTAAAACCCAGTGTTCGACCTCTTTAATACAGGATTAGTACGCCCCCTGTGGATAAATTAAACTCCCTGTGAGATCTCTCTCCTGCCCCCTTTATTACTGTAACAAAGCTAAAGGGAGCAGCCCCCACCCTCACTGTAACAAAGCTGCAATGAGCAACACCCTCCAACACTATAACAAACATACTGCAGCATTCCAGCAGCCAGGGATTGGGCAGAATACAGGGGTAGCTGTGGGGTCAGTCGCTGCTGTACAGGGATAAGATTCAGGGGGTTACAAGGAGTGTAAATCCCTGTACAGTACAGATACAAGGTGTTACTGTAATTTCCACACACAGGCATTATGCGGCGCATACAGATACAAGGTGTTGCTGTAATTGCCACAGGCATTATGCGGCGCATACAGATACAAGGTGTTGCTGTAATTGCCATACACAGGCATTATGAGGCACATACAGATACAAGGTGTTGCTGTAATTGCCATACACAGGCATTATGAGGCACATACAGATACAAGGTGTTGCTGTAATTGCCATACACAGGCATTATGCAGCACATACAGATACAAGGTGTTGCTGTAATTGCCATACACAGGCATTATGCAGCACATACAGATACAAGGTGTTACTGTAATTTCCACACACAGGCATTATGCGGCGCATACAGATACAAGGTGTTGCTGTAATTGCCATACACAGGCATTATGCGGCACATAAAGATACAAGGTGTCACTGTAATTGCCATACACAGGCATTATGTATCACATACAAGGTGTTGCTGTAATTGCTATACACAGGAATTATGCAGAACATACAGATACAAGGTGTCGCTGTAATTGCCATACACAGGCATTATGCAGCACATACAGATACAAGGTGTCGCTGTAATTGCCACACACAGGCATTATGTATCACATACAGATACAAGGTGTCGCTGTAATTGCCATACACAGACATTATGCAGCACATACAGATACAAGGTGTTGCTGTAATTGCCATACACAGGCATTATGCAGCACATACAGATACAAGGTGTCGCTGTAATTGCCATACACAGGCATTATGCGGCACATACAGATACAAGGTGTTGCTGTAATTGCCATACACAGGCATTATGCATCACATAAAGATACAAGGTGTCGCTGTAATTGCCATACACAGGCATTATGTATCACATACAAGGTGTTGCTGTAATTGCTATACACAGGAATTAAGTTCAAAATCCTTATCCTTACCTACAAAAGCCTCACTAACTCAGCTCCCCACGACCTGTCCTCACTAATCACCAAATACACCCCAGCCCGCTCCCTAAGGTCAAACAGTGACCTGCGCCTAGCTTCTCCCCGCATCACCTCTTCCCATGATAAACTGCAGGATTTCTCACGCGCAGCCCCCACTCTCTGGAACGCTCTCCTCGTACTGTCAGACTTTCCCCTAACTTCTCTTCCTTCAAACGCTCCCTTAAAACATTCCTATTTAGGGAAGCCGACCCCCCAACTCACTGACGCAACCATCAATCACTCTCACCTTACAGTCCTCTCCTCCTGTTTCCAACCCCAACCCTCCCAGATTGTGAGTTCCTACGGGAATAGGGCCCTCATCTCCTCCTGTACTGTTTGTCAAATGTTGTTCAATGTATTGTAACCCTGTCTATACTGTGCTTATTGTACAGCGCTGCGGAATATGCTGGCGCTTTATAAATAAAGAATAATAATAAAGAATAATAATTATGCAGCACATACAGATACAAGGTGTCGCTGTAATTGCCATACACAGACATTATGCAGCACATACAGATACAAGGTGTCGCTGTAATTGCCACACACAGGCATTATGCAGCACATACAGATACAAGGTGTCGCTGTAATTGCCATACACAGGCATTATGTATCACATACAAGGTGTTGCTGTAATTGCTATACACAGGCATTATGCAGAACATACAGATACAAGGTGTCGCTGTAATTGCCATACACAGACATTATGCAGCACATACAGATACAAGGTGTCGCTGTAATTGCCACACACAGGCATTATGCAGCACATACAGATACAAGGTGTTGCTGTAATTGCCATACACAGACATTATGCAGCACATACAGATACAAGGTGTTGCTGTAATTGCCATACACAGGCATTATGCAGCACATACAGATACAAGGTGTCGCTGTAATTGCCATACACAGGCATTATGCAGCACATACAGATACAAGGTGTCGCTGTAATTGCCAGACACAGGCATTATGCAGCACATACAGATACAAGGTGTTGCTGTAATTGCCATACACAGACATTATGCAGCACATACAGATACAAGGTGTTGCTGTAATTGCCATACACGGCATTATGCGGCACATACAGATACAAGGTGTTGCTGTAATTGCCATACACAGGCATTATGCATCACATACAGATACAAGGTGTTACTGTAATTGCCATACACAGACATTATGCAGCACATACAGATACAAGGTATTGCTGTAATTGCCATACACAGGCATTATGCAGCACATACAGATACAAGGTGTTGCTGTAATTGCCATACACAGGCATTATGCAGCACATACAGATACAAGGTGTCGCTGTAATTGCCATACACAGGCATTATGCGGCACATACAGATACAAGGTGTTCCCTTCCGGCTGTGTGTGTTACTGAGCAGCCGCCAGTCTGTGGAGGCTGTGACGATGCCTCCTGCCAAGATCTCAAGGGAGTCGCGAGATCTCGCGGGAGCACGTCACTGCCCGGAGGCCGCTCGGTCAGCCGGAAGGGAACGCTGGTCAATTGCTTTTAATGCATGCGGCCAGCTTCCCCAGCGTCTTTGTGCTTATGTCTGGTCTGTCTGGGGTCTGTTTATATAGAGGTGTCTGTGGGTCTGTATATATATATAGGAGCATGTACATACCATGTACCAGCACTCCGTCTATGTCACAATGGAGAGCCCGCGTGCCAAAATCCGTTGTAAAAATATAAGCTGACCAAAATCGGACGCACTCCTGGAACTTGCCTAAAATAAATGGAGGTTTCGGCCCCACACCGGGCCTTCATCAAGGACAAGTTACATACAAAAAGAAGCACATATAAATAGTGTATCACATGAACCAATCACAATGAGGCGGCGCTACGGTATACGCCCATCTCTAATTGACCGGAAATGACGCTACCTGGTGGTGCGTCCTCCGGTTCGTGATCAAGAGATCAATGCTGTGAAGGAGATCTATTGTTTACCATCGCCATGGTGATATAACGCTAGATGGCACATATGCGCCTGTTAAAAAGAAACATGAGGATAATCCGGATTCAAAGCTGGAAATGAAGAAATAGCAGCAAGAGGAGAGAATCGAGACGGAGTTAATACAAAATGGTGTTCAAGATGATGAATGTGATGATTATCAATAAGGTACTAATGAAAGGGACAGCGTGTATGATCCGAGAGAATGAATACACCCCGACTTATTACATACATTTATTTACACTAAGAACAATAAACATGAATCTTCCTATGGTAGAAAATAATGTTTCCAGAAGTAATGAAATAAATATTCATGAAAAATGTGAAAAGAATATTAAATGTGAATTATATAGGTGCATGTATATATAGGCACATGGTCTGGGGGTGTCTTTATATGTATATAAACAATCCAAATGGATGCACTCCAGGGCTTAATTAAAAGCGTCTTTTATTCAAAATTGCATAAAAAAAAATGACCGACGTTTCGACCCTGCACCGGGTCTTTTTCAGTCACGGGTCGAAACGGTCATTTTTTTTAAAATGCAATTTTGAATAAAAGACGCTTTTAATTAAGCCCTGGAGACAGTGCATCCATTTGGATTGTTTATACACACTGCTAAAAAAAATAAAGGGAACACTTAAACAACACAATGTAACCAAGTCAATCACACGTCTGTGAAATCAAACTGTCCACTTAGGTAGCAACACTGATTGTCAGTCAAGTCCACATGCTGTCGTGCAAATGGAATAGACAACATGTGGGAAGCATAGGCAGGTAGCAAGACATCCCCAATAAAGGAGTGGTTCTGCAGGCGGTGACCACAGACCACTTCTCAGTTCCTAGGCTTTCTGGCTCATGGTTTGGTCACTTTTGAATGCTGGCGGTGCTGTCACTCTAGTGGTAGCATGAGACGGAGTCTACAACCTACACAAGTGGCTCAGGTAGTGCAGCTCATCCAGGATGGCACATCAATGCGTGCTGTGGCAAGAAGGTTTGCGGTGTCTGTCAGCGTAGTGTCCAGAGCATGGAGGTGCTACCAGGAGACAGGCCAGTACACCAGGAGACGTGGAGGAGGCCGTAGGAGGGCAACAACCCAGCAGCAGGACCGCTACCTCCGCCTTTGTGCAAGGAGGGACAGGAGGAGCACTGCCAGAGTCCTGCAAAATGACCTCCAGCGGGCCACAAATGTGCATGTGGCTGCTCAAACGGTCAGAAACAGACTCCATGAGGGTGGTATGAGGGCCCGACGTCCACAGGTGGGGGTTGTGCTTACAGCCCAACACTGTGCCGGACGTTTGGCATTTGCCAGAGAATACCAAGATTGGCAGCTTCGCCACTGGTGCCCTGTGCTCTTCACAGATGAAAGCAGGTTCACACTGATCACATGTGACAGACGTGACAGGGTGAGGAGAAGCCGTGGAGAACGTTCTGCTGCCTACAACATCCTCCAGCATGACCGGTTTGGCAGTGGGTCAGTAATGGTGTGGGGTGGCATTTCTTTAGGGGGCTGCACAGCCCTCCATGTGCTCACCAGAGGTAGCCTGACTGCCATTAGTTACCGAGATGAGATCCTCAGACCCCTTGTGAGACCATATGCTGGTGCGGTTGGCCCTGGGTTCCTCCTAATGCAAGACAATGCTAGACCTCATGTGGCTGGAGTGTGTCAGCAGTTCCTGCAAGACGAAGGCATTGATGCTATGGACTGGCCCGCCCGTTCCCCAGACCTGAATCCAATTGAGCACAACTGGGACATCACGAATCACTCCATCCATCAACGCCACGTTGCACCACAGACTGTCCAGGAGTTGGGGATGCTTTAGTCCAGGTGTGGGGGGAGATCCCTCAGGAGACCATCCGCCACCTCCTCAGGAGCATGCCCAGGCGTTGTAGGGAGGTCATACAGGCACGTGGAGGCCACACACACTACTGAACCTCGTTTTGACTTGTTTGAAGGACATTACAGCAAAGTTGGATCAGCCTGTAGTGTTGTTTTCCACTTTAGGCTAGGGTCAGACGAAAGCATTTTTCCCCGCGAATGTGAAAAAGTGCGTCCGAACACATTGACGTATTTTTTCACGGAATGCGCAAAAACGGTCAGACGACGCGCATTTTCGGGCGTGATTTTGTACGGATCGTCAATAAAACTCTTTTTGCGTCTGGACGTTATGTAGGCTGGACATTAGCAGCGTCTGACATCTCCTAATCACGCACACACGCCGCTATGCCGCAGCTGCGCACTCTGTACGTCAGTACTAGCGGTTCAGCGTTCTCAGAAAAATGCGTTCAAATTCCACTTGCGTTGCACGGCCGGACTTTTGTGCGGCCGTACATCGTATATTGGCCGTCATTGCCCGTCACCTGCTGCTAGTGCGGCCGTAATTATGTGCGCCAGAACACACGTTAAAAGTGCGCTGGTCTGACCCCAGCCTGAATGTTGAGTGTAACTCCAAATCCAGACCTCCATGGGTTAATCAATTTGATTTCCATTGATAAGGTTTGTGTGATTTTGTTGTCAGCACATTCAGCGACACAATGTAACGACCCCAGTGTTTAATAAGAAGATTTCATTCATTCACATCGAGCAGGTCTTAGGTTTGTGAAGATCCCTTTATTTTTTTGAGCAGTGTGTGTATATATATATATATTGGATCTTTGCACCCAGGCAGTGAATTTAACCAACATTGATGGCAAAGAGAGCGCTGGTTCAAATTTGATGTTATATATATATGTATCTGGTCTGGGGTCTGTGTGCGTGCGTGCGTGTGTGCGTGTGTGTGTGGTCTGTATACTGTATGTATCTGGTCTGGGGTCTGTACATATACATCTGAGTGGGTATATACATAGGTGTGGTGTGTGTGCAGGCAGGGGGCAAATGGGGTATCTGGCAATACATTTATTTAAAATTATTTATTGGAAAGCGTCACATTATTATTATTATTATTCTTTATTTATAAAGCGCCAGCATATTCCGCAGCGCTGTACAATAAGCACAGTACAGACAGGGTTACAATACATTGAACAACATTTGACAAACAGTACAGGAGGAGATGAGGGCCCTATTCCGTAGGAACTCACAATCTGGGAGGGTTGGGGTTGGAAACAGGAGGAGAGGACTGTAAGGTTAGAGTGATTGATGGTTGCGTCAGTGAGTTGGGGGGTCGGCTTCCCTAAATAGGAATGTTTTAAGGGAGCGTTTGAAGGAAGAGAAGTTAGGGGAAAGTCTGACAGTACGAGGGAGAGCGTTCCAGAGAGTGGGGGCTGCGCGTGAGAAATCTGCAGTCTATCATGGGAAGAGGTGATGCGGGGAGAAGCTAGGCGCAGGTCACTGTTTGACCTTAGGGAGCGGGCTGGGGTGTATTTGGTGATTAGTGAGGACAGGTAGTGGGGAGCTGAGTTAGTGAGGGTTTTGTAGGTAAGGATAAGGATTTTGAACTTAATTCTGCAGTGGATGAGGAGCCAGTGAAGGGACTCGCAGAGGGGAGCGGCAGAGACAGAGCGGCGGGTGAGGTGAATTAGCCTGGCGGAGGCGTTCAGGATGGATTGTAGGGGGGAGAGGCGGGACAGAGGGACTTTGAATAAAAGTATCGATACTTGGAATCAGTGAGTACTTTAAAAAAAGTATCGGTACTTGTACTCTGTCCTAAAAGTGGTATCCGTGCATCCCTAGTCTGCAGCACATTTACTGCATATGCCTGTATTCTGATAGTGCAGACCCCGTGTAAGCAGGAGATCACCATTTTATCTGTCTGCAGCACATTAACTGACACAAAGGCCATTTCTGCCAGTACGCTGATAATGCAGACCCCGTGTGACACTGCCAGATAAGGGACAAACTTTCATTCCAGCGATGTTTCCGTGAAGGATAAACCATTACATGGAAAATTAAAAATGAGCAAATTTACATATATTTTTAAATTTACATATATATATATAATTTTTTTATTACACCCAGGCTGAGTATTGCTAACGGTGAAGTGGCGCCTCCAGATCCTGTCCCAATTAGGGATTGGTTGGAGGAAACAGAATGAGTAGGGCAAATCAGGGAGATGGCGCCTGGCGCTACAAACACAGGAGAGGGTTAATAAGAATCCAAAACAATAAAATTATCCAAAAATTACGTGTTTCAGCTTCAAAGAAACCCCTCATTTAAAAGGGGGTTTTACACCATATCCGGGTATCATCAAAAATGTGAGAAACACGGTGTTTCCAGTTAAATCCTCCCCCAGAGAATGACGCGTTCCACCTCAAATGCTCCATGAAGCAGATTCCTGCGCAGGACGTTCCCCTGGGCAAACTGTGACCCAGGACACGCGAGGTCCAGGTTTTTTAGTAAATCACGAAATCAGAGTGAGAAATGTAGCCATACAGGAGCAGCAAAGCAAGACGCAAAGAGCTGCTGCATTGTCTAGTGCAACTATCGACGGGTTAATGAGGACAGGTCGGAACCGGGTAAAAGACAAGGAAATAAACTAAAAGCAAGAAATTGTCCACAAGAGCGCCGAGAGGCGCAAAAAAAGAGGCCCAATCGGTAGAAATAAGCGGCACAAAGAGTCCAGAACATTTCGTTAGCAAAAATAAGCAGCGAGAGGGGGGAAACGAGGTCAACCTGGTTGCAACTCCGGGAAGTCTAGTGGAAGACCTGCCACTTTAAGGTCGGTCCAAGCCACCGCCAGATCCTTGAGCGTATAGGGGATATTAGAGAATGTCACAACAAGAGAGCCAGCCAGGCCCCATCTATAGTGGATCCCCTTCCAGCAAAGGGCAGCAGTCACACCCCGAAAACGCCTACGGGCCATTAATGGGAGGTCGCGGTATAGGGAAAGTGTAGAGCCCTCAAACTGTACGGGATCCCGGGCACCAGGAGTAGTCATAAGTTTCACCTTCAGGGACACATCTCGAAAAGCCACTACCACATCTCTAGGTGCTCCCTTAGTGGTCGCCAAATTCGAAACACCAATCCCACCACATCAGGAGTGTCGGGAGATAGTACAGCAACCTGTAGGACCAAGCGGGTCACATAAGGCTGTAAGTCCTCAGCCGACACAGAATACGGAATGCCCCCGACCCGAATATTCCTGCGCCGGTGTCTGGACTCCAACGTCTCCACAGAGCGAGACAAAATCTAGACCTGAGCACGAAGTGTAGTCAACTGCCTGTGTAGGTGGGTTTGTTCTGTTACCATTTCTGCAGTCGCCCACTAGTGGCTCTACAGTGGGGGGGGCTGTGTGTGGGAGTGCCCAAAAGCATCCCTGGAAGGGAGGGCAGCAGATGGCAGTGAGTCAGTCTGTGACTGCGCCAGGTGTGTCTGAGGTGTTGTGTGGTAGCAGGAGGGTGCAGTGTGACTGGGGAGAAAGTCAGGGGGTGAGTGCCCGCCTGCACCTGAGTCAGCTGGTACCCAGGACCCCGTGTGAGGGCAGCGGGGGAGGCAGCGGTGCCCATGGTAGCAGTGGCTACCCGCTGGCAGTCTGCGGGGAGTAGGGCACAAGGCCCATCTCTGCCGTGTGATGGTGTGAAAGGACCTCGGGGTTGGGTGAAAGGGCAAGAGATAGATGAATGAGGGTCTGGTTGCGCATACACCAACCAGGTCCTTCGTGCCATGTGAGAATGGTTTGGATCAGAATGCCTGGGAAGGATGGCAGGATACTGCGGTATGCCTACCGAGAACAGGCTCGGGTGTGTCTGTGATGCCATGCGGTTGGGAGGGAGAACAAAGGACCAAGGTAGGTTCCTTTGTGGCAGAACCAACTGGGTCAGTGGTGCTGGAGGGGAAGTGTGTGCATCGGAATGCCTGGGATGGGCAGGATACCGCGGTGTGCCAGCCTGTGTCATGTGTGTCTGAGACTGTGCGTGGCGCCGGGCGCATGCTGTGCGGCCAGAAGGACGGACTTTCCCACCAAGGAGAACTGTTCAACTAGGCCAACGTAGGCACAATTTGCTTGAGGCTCCGTCGTCCATCTTTTGGTGGGAGGTGTCACAAACGGGCATCATTTTCTGCAAGCAGAGTGTAAGATTTTAAATGCAGAATTGGTGGGGGGGGTTTTTTCCTCTGGTCTTTGCAACAGAATTTGCAAAGCAAGGCCACTGGATTTTACAACCCCCTTATCTGATCTGCTCTCTGGGTCTGAAGGGAAACTTGATCTGGGAACCAAATGGTTGGGAAAGAGGGTGAGGGGCAAGCTTTGTATAGAATACTCACCAAAAACTCAGGGTATTTCTCCAAAAGGCTGGGTTGAGTGAACATTTAAGAACTTTCTGGGACATTTGAAATCTGGAAATACCCATGGAAGTATCTACTCAAATTAGGTTTTCTATGTAAGTCCCATTTTATTTCAAGAACTGTATTTGCACGCTTTCTTATATTTTGTAGGTCTTGTTTTTGTGATATTGGCACTGTGTAAAGTTTGTATTTTTTATCTTGTTCCATTAAAACCAGTACTGTCGCTGCTCTAGATAATTCATGCTTCTCAAATAGAACGCTTGGTTTATCTTTACCGTAGTATTTAACATTTGGTATATATATATATATTAGGGCTGTGCAATATGGACAAAATAATCATATTGCAATTTTTTGAATGAATATGGCGATTGCGATTTTATTTGCTATTAGCACATGGATATACTGCCCCAACACACACATGGATATACTGCCCTAGCACACACATGGATATACTGCCCCAGCACACACATGGATATACTGCCCCAGGACACACATGGATATACTGCCCCAGCACACACATGGATATACTGCCCCAGCACACACATGGATATACTGCCCCAGCACACACATGGATATACTGCCCCAACACACAAATGGATATACTGCCCCAACACACACATGGATATCCTGTCCCAACACACACATGGATATACTGCCCCAACACACACATGGATATACTGCCCCAGCACACACATGGATATACTGCCCCAGGTCACACATGGATATACTGCCCCAGCTCACACATGGATATACTGCCCCAGCTCACACATGGATATACTGCCCCAGCTCACACATAGATATACTGCCCCAGCTCACACATGGATATACTGCCCCAACACACACATGGATATACTGCCCCAACACACACATGGATATACTGCCCCAGCACACACATGGATATACTGCCCCAGCACACACATGGATATACTGCCCCAGCACACACACATGGATATACTGCCCCAACACACGCATGGATATACTGCCCCAGCACACACATGGATATACTGCCCCAGCACACACATGGATATACTGCCCCAACACACACATGGATATACTGCCCCAGCACACACACATGGATATACTGCCCCAGGACACACATGGATATACTGCCCCAGGACACACATGGATATACTGCCCCAGCACACACATGGATATACTGCCCCAGCACACACATGGATATACTGCCCCAGCACACACATGGATATACTGCCCCAGCTCATGGATATACTGCCCCAGCACATGGATATTGCCCCCAGCTCACCTCTTTGCGCCGCGTGTTTGGCTCCCTGTGAGCTTCCGGCGGCATGGAGCTTGGGCGCTCGCCTGGGGGAACCATGTGACGAGCCGCGAGAACGCGGCTGTACACGTGGTTCCCCCTGCGAGCGCCCAAAGCTCCATGCCACCGGAAGCTTACAGGGAGCCGATAAAATGAATAGATAAAATTGCATCCTTATGCGATTTAGAAATTGCATGTGCTTAAATCGCGATTGTTTTGCGATTGCGATTAATTGCACAGCCCTAAAATATATTAGCTGTATATGGTTGGGCTCCTGGATTGGTATACAGCTAGTGGGGTTTCGAAAATGCCCTATTACTTTCGTGGTGGCAGCATATACTTGTAAGGGTGTGTACGGTTTAAGGGGGTTAGGTTGGCATAACTTGGGGCCCTTTGAGCAGGTAGAGTTAGTAAATCCAGAGGCTTGGAGCTGTAACCCATTGTACGCTTTCCCTTCGCACGTCACGGCAGGGTAGGTAGCTCTTTTCTTTCCGTGACATACATTCCCTCTGTATTACTATCCTCTCTCTGTATAGTGCACATTCCCTCTGTATTACTATCCTCTCTCTGTATAGTGCACATTCCCTCTGTATTACTATCCTCTCTCTGTATAGGGTACATCCCCTGCATGTTACTATCCTCTCTCTGTATAGTGTACATTCCCTCTGTATTACTATCCTCTCTCTGTATAGTGTACATTCCCTCTGTATTACTATCCTCTCTCTGTATAGGGTACATCCCCTGCATGTTACTATCCTCTCTCTGTATAGTGTACATTCCCTCTGTATTACTATCCTCTCTCTGTATAGTGTACATCCCCTCTGTATTACTATCCTCTCTGTATAGTGTACATCCCCTCTGTATTACTATCCTCTCTCT
>CM019065.1:400522623-400751068 GCA_009667805.1 Leptobrachium leishanense | reverse complement strand
TACTATCCTCTCTCTGTATAGTGTACATTCCCTCTGTATTAATATCCTCTCTCTATATAGTGTACATTCCCTTTGTATTACTATCCTCTCTCTGTATAGTGTACATTCCCTCTGTATTACTATCCTCTCTATATAGTGTACATTCCCTCTGTATTACTATCCTCTCTATATAGCGTACATTCCCTCTGTATTAATATCCTCTCTCTGTATAGTGTACATTCCCTCTGTATTACTATCCTCTCTCTGTATAGTGTACATTCCCTCTGTATTACTATCCTCTCTCTGTATAGTGTACATTCCCTTTGTATTAATATCCTCTCTCTGTATAGTGTACATTCCCTCTGTATTACTATCCTCTCTCTGTATAGTGTACATTCCCTCTGTATTACTATCCTCTCTCTGTATAGTGTACATTCCCTCTGTATTACTATCCTCTCTCTGTATAGTGTACATTCCCTTTGTATTAATATCCTCTCTCTGTATAGTGTACATTCCCTCTGTATTACTATCCTCTCTCTGTATAGTGTACATTCCCTCTGTATTACTATCCTCTCTCTGTATAGTGTACATTCCCTCTGTATTACTATCCTCTCTCTGTAGTGTACATTCCCTCTGTATTACTATCCTCTCTCTGTATAGTGTACATTCCCTCTATTACTATCCTCTCTCTATATAGTGCACATTCCCTCTGTATTACTATCCTCTCTCTGTATAGTGTACATTCCCTCTGTATTACTATCCTCTCTCTGTATAGTGTACATTCCCTCTGTATTACTATCCTCTCTCTATATAGTGTACATTCCCTTTGTATTAATATCCTCTCTCTGTATAGTGTACATTCCCTCTGTATTACTATCCTCTCTCTGTATAGTGTACATTCCCTCTGTATTACTATCCTCTCTCTGTATAGTGTACATTCCCTCTGTATTACTATCCTCTCTCTGTAGTGTACATTCCCTCTGTATTACTATCCTCTCTCTGTATAGTGTACATTCCCTCTATTACTATCCTCTCTCTATATAGTGCACATTCCCTCTGTATTACTATCCTCTTTCTGTATAGTGTGCATTCCCTCTGTATTACTAACCTCTCTCTGTATAGTGTACATTCCCTCTATTACTATCCTCTCTCTGTATAGTGTACATTCCCTCTGTATTACTATCCTCTCTCTCTGTATAGTGTACATTCCTTCTGTATTACTATCCTCTCTCTCTGTATAGTGTACATTCCCTCTGTATTACTATCCTCTCTCTATATAGTGTACATTCCCTCTGTATTACTATCCTCTCTCTGTATAGTGTGCATTCCCTCTGTATTACTATCCTCTCTCTGTATAGTGTACATTCCCTCTGTATTACTATCCTCTCTCTGTATAGTGTACATTCCCTCTGTATTACTATCCTCTTTCTGTATAGTGTACATTCCCTCTGTATTACTACCCTCTCTCTCTGTATAGTGTACATTCCCTCTGTATTACTATCCTCTATATAGTGTACATTCCCTCTGTATTACTATCCTCTCTGTATAGTGTACATTCCCTCTGTATTACTATCCTCTCTCTCTGTATAGTGTACATTCCCTCTGTATTACTATCCTCTCTCTGTATAGTGTACATTCCCTCTGTATTACTATCCTCTCTCTCTGTATAGTGTACATTCCCTCTGTATTACTATCCTCTCTCTGTATAGTGTACATTCCCTCTGTATTACTATCCTTTCTGTATAGTGTACATTCCCTCTGTAGTACTATCCTCTCTCTCTGTATAGTGTACATTCCCTCTGTATTACTATCCTCTCTCTATATAGTGTACATTCCCTCTGTATTACTATCCTCTCTCTCTGTATAGTGTACATTCCCTCTGTATTACTATCCTCTCTCTCTGTATAGTGTACACGCACGCGCTGTAGTAATAGATTCCTTTGTTTCACATGCCCCCCCCCGCTCCTCCCAGGATCTAGCAGGCAGTTTTAGGTAAAGGTTGCCTGTGTAAATGATCCATTGTATTGAATGTATCTTCCCATTGTCCTGTTATTGGATCTGCTGATATTATCTGTGATTTATTCATGGGGGGGGGAATGTCCCTCTACTGTTCTTAGATGTATGTTTTTCAAATAAAAGAGTCAGTCTTGTTTTTCCCTCTAGACCACTGGTGGTGCCGGGTGATTTTAGGGAGGTTTGGGCTGAGAGTCCTGGATGTCGGGTCCAGCTTGGAGAAAGCTAGAGCTTGAGAGAGGCACGCAGTCAGTGAGCCAGACCCTCTGTCACACAGAATTCGCCCAAAAGAGTCAAAATGAGGGGCGGGGGATCTATAGTTTGTTGATAAATCAAGGATTGCTCCACGTGGATTTAGGTTTAACCCTTTGTTAATCTGCAGCAGCAGAATCTGGGCCCTGCTCCCAGTCAGGAGGTTCTGGGGTCCCTGCAGGTTTACGGGGTACCGCTGAGTGTGCGGCCTGCACCGCTACCCTGACTTCCCTTGTAGAGTATTGATAGGGCTAGAATATGCGGTGCGCGCTCGTCAGGCGCTTTAAACATTTGCTCCTTGGTTTCTTTCCCAGGATGCTCCTGCTCGCTCCCCGCATGTCTGAGCAGATTTTACTCACGGCCTCTTTAATTCCACGGGGAGTAAAGTGAATTCCTGCTAAACACAGACCTTCTTATGCTCCGGCCAGGAAGGGGGGGGGGTGTTACAGCTTAATACATTTTCTCCCAAAAAAATCTCTCTGGCTCAAGCGCACGCTTAAAAAAAAGTGCAGAGCGGCGCTGCCAAAACATGGCAGACTGGGGCTTTATATCCTGGGACGGCGCAACATCAGCTGTGCGCTGCACAAGGGTACTTCTGAGACGCATCTACAGAGACACTGACAGTGTAAGCGCGCAGTGAGATGCGATACACAGTCACAGTGTAAGCGCGCAGTGAGATGCGATACACAGTCACAGTGTAAGCGCGCAGTGAGATGTGATACACAGTGTAAGCGCGCATTGAGATGTGATACACACAGTCACAGTGTAAGCGCGCAGGGAGATGTGATACACAGTCACAGTGTAAGCGCGCAGAGAGATGTGATACACACAGTCACAGTGCAAGCGCGCAGTGAGATGTGATACACACAGTGTAAGCGCGCAGGGAGATGTGATGCACAGTCACAGTGTAAGCGCGCATTGAGATGTGACACACAGTCACAGTGTAAGCGCGCAGGGAGATGTGATACACACAGTCACAGTGTAAGCGCGCAGTGAGATGTGATACACACAGTGTAAGCGCGCAGGGAGATGTGATACACAGTCACAGTGTAAGCGCGCAGTGAGAGGTGATACACAGTCACAGTGTAAGCGCGCAGTGAGATGTGATACAAAGTCACAGTGTAAGCGCGTAGAGAGATGTGATACACAGTCACAGTGTAAGCGCGCAGTGAGATGTGATACACAGTCACAGTGTAAGCGCGCAGTGAGATGTGATACACAGTCACAGTGTAAGCGCGCAGTGAGATGTGATACACAGTCACAGTGTAAGCGCGCAGTGAGATGTGATACACAGTCACAGTGTAAGCGCGCAGTGAGATGTGATACACAGTCACAGAGTAGGCGCGCAGGGAGATGTGATACACACACAGTCACAGTGTAAGCGCGCAGTGAGATGTGATACACAGTCACAGTGTAAGCGCGCAGTGAGATGTGATACACAGTCACAGTGTAAGCGCGCAGTGAGATGTGATACACAGTCACAGTGTAGGCGCGCAGGGAGATGTGATACACACAGTCACAGTGTAAGCGCGCAGGGAGATGTGATACACAGTGTAAGAGCGCAAATTTGATACAGTCAGTGTAAGCGCACAGTGAGATGTGATACACAGTCACAGTGTAAGCGCGCAGTGAGATGTGACACAGTCACAGTGTAAGCGCGCAGTGAGATGTGATACACAGTGTAAGAGCGCAGATTTGATACAGTCAGTGTAAGCGCACAGTGAGATGTGATACACAGTAACAGTGTAAGCGCGCAGTGAGATATGATACACAGTCACAGTGTAAGCGCGTAGTGAGGTGTGATACACAGTCACAGTGTAAGCGCGCAGTGAGATGTGATACAGTCACAGTGTAAGCGCGCAGTGAGGTGTGATACAGTCACAGTGTAAGCGCGCAGTGAGGTGTGATACAGTCACAGTGTAAGCGCGTAGTGAGATGTGATACACAGTCACAGTGTAAGCGCGTAGTGAGATGTGATACACAGTCACAGTGTAAGCGCGCAGGGAGATGTGATACACACAGTCACAGTGTAAGCGCGTAGTGAGATGTGATACACAGTCACAGTGTAAGCGTGCAGTGAGATGTTATACACAGTCACAGTGTAAGCGCGCAGTGAGATGTGATACACACAGTCACAGTGTAAGCGCACAGTGAGATGTGATACACAGTCACAGTGTAAGCGCGCAGGGAGATGTGATACACAGTCACAGTAAGCGCGCAGGGAGATGTGATACACAGTCACAGTGTAAGCACGCAGGGAGATGTGATACACACAGTCACAGTGTAAGCGCGCAGTGAGAGGTGATACACACAGTCACAGTGTAAGCGCGCAGTGAGATGTGATACAAAGTCACAGTGTAAGCGCGTAGAGAGATGTGATACACAGTCACAGTGTAAGCGCGCAGTGAGATGTGATACAGTCACAGTGTAAGCGCGCAGGGAGATGTGATACACAGTCACAGTGTAAGCACGCAGTGAGATGTGATACAAAGTCACAGTGTAAGCGCGCAGGGAGATGTGATACACAGTCACAGTGTAAGCGCGTAGTGAGATGTGATACGCGCCGTCACAGTGTAAGCGCGTAGTGAGATGTGATACACAGTCACAGTGTAAGCGCGCAGGGAGATGTGATACGCGCCGTCACAGTGTAAGCGCGCAGTGAGATGTGATACAGTCACAGTGTAAGCGCGCAGTGAGGTGTGATACAGTCACAGTGTAAGCGCGCAGTGAGGTGTGATACAGTCACAGTGTAAGCGCGTAGTGAGATGTGATACACAGTCACAGTGTAAGCGCGTAGTGAGATGTGATACACAGTCACAGTGTAAGCGCGCAGGGAGATGTGATACACACAGTCACAGTGTAAGCGCGTAGTGAGATGTGATACACAGTCACAGTGTAAGCGTGCAGTGAGATGTTATACACAGTCACAGTGTAAGCGCGCAGTGAGATGTGATACACACAGTCACAGTGTAAGCGCACAGTGAGATGTGATACACAGTCACAGTGTAAGCGCGCAGGGAGATGTGATACACAGTCACAGTAAGCGCGCAGGGAGATGTGATACACAGTCACAGTGTAAGCACGCAGGGAGATGTGATACACACAGTCACAGTGTAAGCGCGCAGTGAGAGGTGATACACACAGTCACAGTGTAAGCGCGCAGTGAGATGTGATACAAAGTCACAGTGTAAGCGCGTAGAGAGATGTGATACACAGTCACAGTGTAAGCGCGCAGTGAGATGTGATACAGTCACAGTGTAAGCGCGCAGGGAGATGTGATACACAGTCACAGTGTAAGCAGCAGTGAGATGTGATACAAAGTCACAGTGTAAGCGCAGGGAGATGTGATACACAGTCACAGTGTAAGCGCGTAGTGAGATGTGATACGCGCCGTCACAGTGTAAGCGCGTAGTGAGATGTGATACACAGTCACAGTGTAAGCGCGCAGGAGATGTGATACGCGCCGTCACAGTGTAAGCGCGCAGTGAGATGTGATACAGTCACAGTGTAAGCGCGCAGTGAGGTGTGATACAGTCACAGTGTAAGCGCGCAGTGAGTGTGATACAGTCACAGTGTAAGCGCGTGTGAGATGTGATACACAGTCACAGTGTAAGCGCGTAGTGAGATGTGATACACAGTCACAGTGTAAGCGCGCAGGGAGATGTGATACACACAGTCACAGTGTAAGCGCGTAGTGAGATGTGATACACAGTCACAGTGTAAGCGTGCAGTGAGATGTTATACACAGTCATAGTTACATAGTTACATAGTTACATAGTTATATAGGCTGAAAAAAGACATGCGTCCATCGGGTTCAGCCTCTCCCACATAACCTACTGCTGTTGATCCAAAAGAAGGCAAAAAACCCAGTCTGAATGCTCGCCAATATGCAACATACTGGGAAAAAATTCCTTCTTGACCCCAGATGGCGTCAGATTTCTCCTTGGATCAAGAAGCTTTTACCCACATATTAAATATTATAACCTTAATATTCTGTGTCTGCAGGAAGTCATACAGTCGTTTTTTAAAAGTCTGTACAGACTCTGACCCAACCACCTCAACAGGCAGAGAATTCCACAGCTATTGTTCTCACCGTAAAATAACCCTTCCTATGCTTTAAGCTAAATTTTCTTTCTTCCAGTCTAAATGGATGACCCCGTGTCCTGTGTATAGTCCTGTTAATGAATAGGTTATCAGACAATGGTTGATAATGGCCCCGTATATATTTATATAAGGTTATCAGTCACAGTGTAAGCGCGCAGTGAGATGTGATACACACAGTCACAGTGTAAGCGCACAGTGAGATGTGATACACAGTCACAGTGTAAGCGCGCAGGGAGATGTGATACACAGTCACAGTAAGCGCGCAGGGAGATGTGATACACAGTCACAGTGTAAGCACGCAGGGAGATGTGATACACAGTCACAGTGTAAGCGCACAGTGAGATGTGATACACAGTCACAGTGTAAGCGCGCAGGGAGATGTGATACACAGTCACAGTAAGCGCGCAGGGAGATGTGATACACAGTCACAGTGTAAGCACGCAGTGAGAGGTGATACACACAGTCACAGTGTAAGCGCGCAGTGAGATGTGATACAAAGTCACAGTGTAAGCGCGCAGTGAGATGTGATACAGTCACAGTGTAAGCGCGCAGGGAGATGTGATACACAGTCACAGTGTAAGCACGCAGTGAGATGTGATACAAAGTCACAGTGTAAGCGCGCAGGGAGATGTGATACACAGTCACAGTGTAAGCGCGTAGTGAGATGTGATACGCGCCGTCACAGTGTAAGCGCGTAGTGAGATGTGATACACAGTCACAGTGTAAGCGCGCAGGGAGATGTGATACGCGCCGTCACAGTGTAAGCGCGCAGTGAGATGTGATACAAAGTCACAGTGTAAGCGCGTAGAGAGATGTGATACACAGTCACAGTGTAAGCGCACAGTGAGATGTGATACAGTCACAGTGTAAGCGTGCAGTGAGATGTGATACACAGTCACAGTGTAAGCGCGCAGTGAGATGTGATACAGTCACAGTGTAAGTGCGCAGTGAGATGTGATACAAAGTCACAGTGTAAGCGCGTAGAGAGATGTGATACACAGTCACAGTGTAAGCGCGTAGTGAGATGTGATACACAGTCACAGTGTAAGCGCGTAGTGAGATGTGATACACAGTCACAGTGTAAGCGCGCAGGGAGATGTGATACGCGCCGTCACAGTGTAAGCGCGCAGTGAGATGTGATACACACAGTCACAGTGTAAGCGCACAGTGAGATGTGATACAAAGTCACAGTGTAAGCGCGCAGTGAGATGTGATAAAAAGTCACAGTGTAAGCGCGCAGCGAGATGTGATACAGTCACAGTGTAAGCGCGCAGTGAGAGGTGATACACAGTCACAGTGTAAGCGCGTAGTGAGGTGTGATACACAGTCACAGTGTAAGCGCGTAGTGAGATGTGATACACAGTCACAGTGTAAGCGTGCAGTGAGATGTGATACACAGTCACAGTGTAAGCGCGTAGTGAGGTGTGATACACAGTCACAGTGTAAGTGCGCAGTGAGATGTGATACAAAGTCACAGTGTAAGCGCGTAGAGAGATGTGATACAGTCACAGTGTAAGTGCGTAGTGAGATGTGATACACAGTCACAGTGTAAGCGTTAGTGAGATGTGATACACACAGTGTAAGCGTGCAGTGAGATGTGATACACAGTCACAGTGTAAGCGCGCAGGGAGATGTGATACACAGTCACAGTGTAAGTGCGCAGGGAGATGTGATACACAGTCACAGTGTAAGCACGCAGGGAGATGTGATACACAGTCACAGTGTAAGCACGCAGGGAGATGTGATACACACAGTCACAGTGTAAGCGCGCAGTGAGATGTGATGCACAGTCACAGTGTAAGCGCGCAGGGAGATGTGATACACACAGTCACAGTGTAAGCGCGTAGTGAGATGTGATGCACAGTCACAGTGTAAGCGTGCAGTGAGATGTGATACACAGTCACAGTGTAAGCGTGCAGTGAGATGTGATACACACAGTGTAAGCGTGCAGTGAGATGTGATACAGTCATAGTGTAAGCGCGTAGTGAGATGTGATACAGTCAGTGTAAGCGTGCAGTGAGATGTGATACACATAGTGTAAGCGCGCAGTGAGATGTGATACACTGTCAGTGTAAGAGTGAAAGTCCGAGCCCTAGTGAGACGATTTTTCTATTGACCTCCATATGCAGTAATAAGCTCTTCGCGCTCAGCTCGCTGTAGTGGAATCATTGCTGTGTTGTTTGCGTGTGATCATCTCGCTAGCTCTGCAGCGCGCGGCTTCTGTCACTGAGCTTCACTCAATGTTAGATTTCTATGTCTGGCACTCACAGGGTTAAAGCCGTCAGCTGCTCCCCAGTGTCTGTGATTGGAACCAGATGGCAAAAACCAAATGGCCTGATAGGTAGGGGTGTGTGTGTGTGCGCGTGTGTGTGTGTAAACCAACAGGGGCGACACAAACACACACACACCAATATGTGTGCACGTCCAGAGGAAACACACATATGCACACAAATATAAATCATGCAGAGACACATACACACGCTGTGGAAAACACACGTTGAGAAGCACATACACACATACAAACTTCAAGAAAACCACACTGATTCATACACACATGTACACCCTTTCATACACACTGCATTTACAACCTGCTCACATGAGTTCACAATCTACTGGGGTGAAACACACAATAAACACACAAACATGCTGACGCACTGAATACACACACCCTGACAGGCACAGACATACACTGACACAGGCACTCACACAGAAGTGTACACACTAAGTGCACAATACGAGGTGGAAAGAACTCACAGAATAAAGTGAAACGCAGTTTATATACCACTATAGGGTTATTCAGAGAGAGCTGATCTGGCCCCAAATTGGCACCGAACAGTGAATTATGGTGCTGTTCGGCAGTAGTTCTCTCTAAGAAATTCCTTTTGTTTTACCAGCTTTCACCCTCCCCCCTTCTCCTCCCAGGAAATCCCATTGTCCATTGTTTGAAGGTCCTGTGCAGTTATTTGATCTATGAGGCTATCTGTTTGGTTGTATGCAAAGGGGGGTGTTCCTTGACTGTATCTGTGTGAATAAACTAGCATTCTGCTTTTTGAATCTCAACGAAGTGCATCCTTCTTTCAACTGTGGTTAAAGTTTGCATGAGCTGTTAGATGGAAGAGAGCCTGTGGACGGAGGTACTCCGGGTACAGTCGCTCCTTCACAACGTATATCTGGGGTCTGGTGTGGGTATACATATATCTGAGATCTAGAAAAGAACCTGTGTATATGATTAGTTTGAGGGTAGCTACCCACATTATAGACAGATGAATTCTTCCTTTAAACTACCCGGGGTAACCCAGAACAATATTGGAATCAATACTCAAAGGAGAGTAAAACTGAACATTTAATGAACATATTAAAAAATCCTGAGTGAAATATACAGACATAAAATTGATAAAACCACCACAGAACACAGAAAAAAGAATTGGGCTCCACAAGGAGTTACCCTATAATTACTGGATAAGCGGGGTGCTATCTAATAGATATGTGCACAGCACAAAATTTCGTTTTGATCTAATGGATTAGTCCTAAAATGCAATTTATTTAGTTGCTAAAGAAATTCGTTTTCAGTTCTTTAGTATGAAAACTAATTTCATTCATTCGAAAACCAGTGGATACAATTACTATTGTAGTGGCTCCTCAGAGGGCTGAGATCGCTGCTTGTTACAATATCACTCACTCTGAGCACAATGTGTCAGGCAAAGCTGTTACAGTAACTGACTGCTGCTCATCACAGCGCTCAGAGTTTCCGTAAAACTAGTAAATATTATTTTTATATATATGAGGTTAGAACAATATTATTTCCTTTTTTTACTGAAACTCTGAGCACTGTTACAGTCAGTTACTGTAACAACTGAGCCGGATACATTGTACTGAGAAATAATATAACAAGCAGCCGATCTCAGCGCTCACAGCCACTGGATTTAAAGGGCTAAAAAAAAGGCTCCTCTCTGTATAATGTATAGAACATCCTTCTGCATTAATTAATACCCCTCTCTGTATAATGTAGATAACATCCTACTGCATTAATACCTCTCTCTGTATAATGTATACAACATCCACCTGTATTAATTAATACCCCTCTCTGTATAATGCATAGAACATCCTCCTGAATTAATTAATGTCCCTCTCTGTATAGAACATCCTACTGCATTGGCATGTGGAGGGTGCAGAACTTCGGAATGCAATGCTTATCCAGCACAGGAGAGGGAACTTTTACTTAAACTTTGTATCTCTGTGGGGGAGACACAGGAATATAAAAGCAGGGGAGAGGGAAAATATTAACGTAAATCGGTCTAAAAGCTCAGAGAAGAGATGACTGGTGCAAATTTATTTTTATAATAAAATAAAGCACTTTAAATCCAGGGAAAACATTCAAATAAATCACACTGAAGGCTCATAATGACAGAGTAACTGTGAGAGCTGGATACTAAATGTATCAGACATAAAAAAAAAACTTTATAACAAGCAGCGCTGGGAGAGGAGAGGGACTTTATATAAAACGTGTATTATAGATGAGGAAAGGGGGATAGTGCTCCTGGATAATATAAAATGTATCAGACCTAAGCCCCTATTATGCAGAGCGGGAGGGGAGATAACACACATTTTATAAAGTCTCTCTCTTCTCCCAGCGCTGCTTGTTATAAAGGGGTTTTTTCTATCCAGCCCTCCTCTCTCATTAGCTTTCAGGCTAGGGTCAAACGAAAGCATTTTTACACGCGAACGTAAAAAAGTGCGTCCGAACGCATTGATGTATTTTTTCACGGAATATACGAAAACGGTCATACGATGAGCATGTTCGTGCGTGATGTTTTACGAATCCAAACCAGGAAACTTTTTGCGTCTGGACGTTATGTTGGCCGGACATGAGCAGGGTCTGACGTCTCCAAATCACACACACACGCCGCTAGCGGGCGCAGCGCACTCTGTACGTCAGTACTAGAGGTTCCGCGTTCTCGAAAAAATGCGTTCATTTTCCACTTGCGTTGCGCGGCCGGACTTTCGTGCGACCGTACTTCGTATATTGGCCGTCATTGCCCGTCATTTGCTGCTAGTGCGGCCGTGATTAAGTGCACCAGAACGCACGATAAAAATGCGCTCGTCTGACCCCAGCCTCAGTGTGATTTATTTGAATATTTTTCTTAAGTTAAGTTAAGTTAAGTTAAGTAAAGGTTTCCTCTCCTGTGCTGGCTGACTGTGCTACGAGTGAGTATTCTGGAGCTCTATCACTGTCAGATTTTCGGGTAGGGGTCGGGAAGGATTACGCATACAAACCTTTTCTGTAACTTTGCGATGTTGCGCTCTTCATTGTTGGTCTCCTTCACTCAATGTTATATCACAAAAAGGTCTGAAACTAAAATGTAGTGCATTTTATTTTAGTTTCTTTAGTTTTTTGTACTGAACAGTTTTGTATCTCTTGAGTCATACGAAAACTAAATTATCCCAAAATTCTGACTAAATCGTTTTAGTACTAAAACGAATGCACATGTCTACTATCTAAGCTGACATTGGTTCACTAGTAGTTGCAGTAAGTGCTGGTAAGGTGAAGACCCAATTTGCAATCACACCAGCAAACACATGCATAGAAGTAAAAGAAGAAGGAAGGGTCACACAACTTAACCAGCGTGAAACCAGAGTGAAACCAGCAAAATCCCAAGTCAACAGCGAGATCCTTAGAATGGTCTCAAAACAGCAATGTCAGAAAAAAGACAAGTCAAAATATGATATGCCAAAAGAAAAGCCCAACCACCACTCGCTTATAGTCAGTAGTAGCACAAGAAAATCATTTAGCTATATTCATAATGCTCTACGCGTTTCGCCTCCATGGCCTCCTCAGGAGCAAACAAAACAGCAGTATTGAGTGTATAACGTTGAGACTGTAATGTACTTACCCTCCTATATAGTAAATCCCAAGGGTAATGATTAACAGGTGTAGAGCCAGCACCAATTGATCCAATCTCCAAGGGGTGTGATCAGGGAACGACATACCGAAGAGTTCTGATAAAAAAGAGGCGAAGCTAGATGCCGATTAGTCTATCCTCGAAGGGAAAGGCTTGCCATTCGACGGTCGCGCCGTCCATCACACAAGGACCCGGCATACATAATACACATGTGCAGCCTCGACAGCGGCTACAAATGTGTTATAAACGCAGGGGGTGCCCGATTGGTCTGTGTGTCCTGACGTATGTGTCAGTGCCGATGGGGCTCCACAGCAACACTGCCAACCCGAGGGCACACAGCACGCATGCGCAGGCCCTAAAAGATCCAACCACCTATTGAACTCTCCCTCAAAATCCGAGCCAAAAATTCCACAAAGAACTAAGAAAGCCATTACAAGAGGCCTGTGACCGGGGATTATTGAGTGAAAAGGAAAAAAACATCACTTTTACCAGCTGTGCCAACAGTTGCAACATTTTACGGTCTTCCTAAGGTGCACAAAAACAAATTTGATCCCCCGGAAAGGCCAATTGTATCAGGGAATAACAAAACGCACTGAAAATATTAGTCACTTTCTTGATCAGTTTCTGAAACCCTTGGTAAAAGATATACCATCCTATGTGCCCGACACCAAAGATATTTTCAATACACTGAAAAATCGGGAAAAATTACTCTGTAGCTTAGATGAAGAAAACCTTTATAGTTCCTCATGAAATGGGCCTGAAACATACAGAATTTTTCCTCAATACTAAGACTTCACTCTCTACTGACTGGAAGGTTTTCCTGTTGGGACTCCTTGAATTCGTGCTGACACATAATTTCTTCTGGTTTAATGGTAAATATGTTTTACAAGTCAGGGGGACTTTGATGGGCACTTCTAGTGCTCCATCTTACGCCAACCTATTTCTTGGCTTGTGGGAGCAGAATATGGTGTTTCAAGATACACTACCTAATTTTACCTCCAAAATCCACCTTTGGCGACGATATATAGACGATATTCTGGTCATCTGGTTTGGCAGCCGTGAGGAATTTGGAGACTTTTGTAAAGTACTAAATTCCAATGATTTGAATCTGAGATTTACCTCAGAGATTCAAGAAAAAAATTTGCATTTTCATGACAAAACCATTTCCAAAAACGATGATGTGATTACTACTAAGATTTACCCGAAACCTACTGCTGATAACAGCTTGTTACATTGGGAAAGTTTCCATCTGAGAACGCTTAAAGCAGGGATACCTACGGGTCAATACTCAAGACTGAAGAGAAACTGTTCCAGTCTTATTGAGTTCATTAAGCAGGCAGGATTAGTAAGAGCAAGATTTCGGGAGAAGGGCTATCCTCATAGAGTCCTAAAGAGAGCACGTCATCGAGTTCTCGCTGAAAATAGAGACTCTCTTCTATTAGAAAAAAAGGCCCGTTCCCGATAATAATCTTCTTCGACTTATTGGGAACTATGACAGTTCCGATGTGGAAATTAAAGAAATTCTGAACTTACATTGGCCCATTTTGCAGAATGACCCCGATTTATCTTCGGTTCTTACTCCCAAAGCTACATGCACATATCGGAGAGGCGCAAATGTGAAAACTTCTCCCTTACATCATGAAGACCAAAGAATCAGAGGAACTGGCTACCAGCACTGAAAGCGGGCACATATTGTTGTTTGAATTACACTGCGTGCAAATTCATTTTAAAACCATCAGTGTCCTTTCATGATTCTACTCTGCATCAGACATAGAATGTCAAAGACTGGTTTACATGTAACACTCAGGGACTAGTATATCTGCTGAAATGCTTGTGGCCAGCAATACGTTGGGGAAACCATTCGGAAATTCCAACTAAGAATTCATGAACATATGATGTCCGTGAGGTATCCCAGAAAGACCTCAATGTCCCGCCACCTGAGGATATACCACGATAACAGCCAAGAAGATAGAAGGTTTATGGGACTTGATAGAGGTGGAGATTTTGATCGGATACTTCAGCAGCGAGAAGCCTACTGGATATTCATTCTTAAAACTTTACACCCGAAAGGACTAAATGAAGGCTTCACGTATACCTCGTTTCTAGAACAATCCAATCACTGATGCGAATATCAATCTGGTTGCATTAGTAATATGGTATGGCAAAAACATGGACAGTAACCCTGTATGGGGCGATAGAGGATATTAATCTTGTACAACAGAGGGTCGTGTATTTTGAAGTTTGATCTCCTTTTTTAAGGAATTCTACCCTGTTACAGTGCATTTTAGGTAAGCACTCCAATAGTTTGTTCATGTATCCTCATTACCAGAGGCTTTGTTAAACCGTGCATAGAAATCATTCTGCCTAGTATTCTTTCCTTAACATCTGCGACCATTCGGCTGGTATTCGTTTTTTCAGTATACAGGTGTATTCATAGTGAGCCAACAGTAATGGTAAAAGCAATCACGGGATATGCATAATCTGGCAAATATCACTATATATTTTTAACATCTCAATGTATTAATTCTAGTTCCTTTTGGTTTATGTAGATATGAGTGGTGGGTTGCCCACCTCAAGGTGATCGTGTTGCCTTGGAGACCCATCAACATTGACACGTACGTCAGGATACACAGACCAATTGGGTGTCTCCTGCATGCACAACACATTTGAAGCCGCTGTTGGGCCTGCACATGCGTGCTGTGTGCCCCCCACATGTAACACAGTGACTATATACAGAATGCACCTGTAAACATGTAACACAGTGACTATATACAGAATGCACCTGTAAACATGCAACACAGTGACTATATACAGAATGCACCTGTAAACATGTAACACAGTGACTATATACAGAATGCGCCTGTAAACATGTAACACAGTGACTATATACAGAATGTGCCTGTAAACATGTAACATAGTGACTATATACAGAATGCACCTGTAAACATGTAACACAGTGACTATATACAGAATGCGCCTGTAAACATGTAACACAGTGACTATATACAGAATGCACCTGTAAACATGTAACACAGTGACTATATACAGAATGCACCTGTAAACATGTAACACAGTGACTATATACAGAATGCACCTGTAAACATGTAACACAGTGACTATATACAGAATGCACCTGTAACCATGTAACATAGTGACTATATACAGAATGCACCTGTAAACATGTAACACAGTGACTATATACAGAATGCACCTGTAAACATGTAACAGTGACTATATACAGAATGCACCTGTAAACATGTAACACAGTGACTATATACAGAATGCACCTGTAAACATGTAACACAGTGACTATATACAGAATGCACCTGTAAACATGTAACAGTGACTATATACAGAATGCACCTGTAAACATGTAACACAGTGACTATATACAGAATGCACCTGTAAACATGTAACAGTGACTATATACAGAATGCGCCTGTAAACATGTAACAGTGACTATATACAGAATGCGCCTGTAAACATGTAACACAGTGACTATATACAGAATGCGCCTGTAAACATGTAACACAGTGACTATATACAGAATGCGCCTGTAAACCTGTAACACAGTGACTATATACAGAATGCACCTGTAAACATGTAACACAGTGACTATATGCAGAATGCACCTGTAAACATGTAACACAGTGACTATATACAGAATGCACCTGTAAGCATGTAACACAGTGACTATATACAGAATGCACCTGTAAACATGTAACATAGTGACTATATACAGAATGCACCTGTAAACATGTAACATAGTGACTATATACAGAATGCGCCTGTAAACATGTAACAGTGACTATATACAGAATGCGCCTGTAAACATGTAACATAGTGACTATATACAGAATGTGCCTGTAAACATGTAACACAGTGACTATATACAGAATGCGCCTGTAAACATGTAACACAGTGACTATATACAGACTGCACCAGTAAACATGTAACACAGTGACTATATACAGAATGCGCCTGTAAACATGTAACATAGTGACTATATACAGACTGCACCAGTAAACATGTAACACAGTGACTATATACAGAATGCGCCTGTAAACATGTAACACAGTGACTATATACAGACTGCACCAGTAAACATGTAACACAGTGACTATATACAGACTGCACCAGTAAACATGTAACATAGTGACTATATACAGAATGCGCCTGTAAACATGTAACACAGTGACTATATACAGAATGCACCTGTAAACATGTAACACAGTGACTATATACAGAATGCACCTGTAAACATGTAATACAGTGACTATATACAGAATGCACCTGTAAACATGTAACACAGTGACTATATACAGAATGCACCTGTAAACATGTAATACAGTGACTATATACAGAATGTACCTGTAAACATGTAACATAGCGACTATATACAGAATGCACCTGTAAACCTGTAACACAGTGACTATATACAGAATGCGCCTGTAAACATGTAACACAGTGACTATATACAGAATGCACCTGTAACATGTAACACAGTGACTATATACAGAATGTACCTGTAAACATGTAACATAGCGACTATATACAGAATGCACCTGTAAACCTGTAACACAGTGACTATATACAGAATGCGCCTGTAAACATGTAACCTAGTGACTATATACAGAATGCACCTGTAAACCTGTAACACAGTGACTATATACAGAATGCGCCTGTAAACATGTAACATAGTGACTATATACAGAATGTGCCTGTAAACATGTAACAGTGACTATATACAGAATGCACCTGTAAACATGTAACAGTGACTATATACAGAATGCACCTGTAAACATGTAACAGTGACTATATACAGAATGCACCTGTAAACATGTAACACAGTGACTATATACAGAATGCACCTGTAAACATGTAACACAGTGACTATATACAGAATGCGCCTGTAAACATGTAACATAGTGACTATATACAGAATGTGCCTGTAAACATGTAACACGGTGACTATATACAGAATGTGCCTGTAAACATGTAACACAGTGACTATATACAGAATGCACCTGTAAACATGTAACAGTGACTATGTACAGAATACGCCTGTAAACATGTAACATAGTGACTATATACAGAATGCACCTGTAAACCTGTAACACAGTGACTACATACAGAATGCACCTGTAAACATGTAACATAGTGACTATATACAGAATGCACCTGTAAACATGTAACACAGTGACTATATACAGAATGCACCTGTAAACATGTAACATAGTGACTATATACAGAATGCACCTGTAAACATGTAACAGTGACTATATACAGAATACGCCTGTAAACATGTAACATAGTGGACTATATACAGAATGCACCTGTAAACATGTAACAGTGACTATATACAGAATACGCCTGTAAACATGTAACACAGTGACTATATACAGAATGCACCTGTAAACATGTACACAGTGACTATATACAGAATGCACTGTAAACATGTAATACAGTGACTATATACAGAATGCACCTGTAAACATGTAACACAGTGACTATATACAGAATGCACCTGTAAACATGTAATACAGTGACTATATACAGAATGTACCTGTAAACATGTAACATAGCGACTATATACAGAATGCACTGTAAACATGTAACACAGTGACTATATACAGAATGCACCTGTAAACATGTAACCTAGTGACTATATACAGAATGCACCTGTAAACCTGTAACACAGTGACTATATACAGAATGCGCCTGTAAACATGTAACATAGTGACTATATACAGAATGTGCCTGTAAACATGTAACAGTGACTATATACAGAATGCACCTGTAAACATGTAACAGTGACTATATACAGAATGCACCTGTAAACATGTAACAGTGACTATATACAGAATGCACCTGTAAACATGTAACACAGTGACTATATACAGAATGCACCTGTAAACATGTAACACAGTGACTATATACAGAATGCGCCTGTAAACATGTAACATAGTGACTATATACAGAATGTGCCTGTAAACATGTAACACGGTGACTATATACAGAATGTGCCTGTAAACATGTAACACAGTGACTATATACAGAATGCACCTGTAAACATGTAACAGTGACTATGTACAGAATACGCCTGTAAACATGTAACATAGTGACTATATACAGAATGCACCTGTAAACCTGTAACACAGTGACTACATACAGAATGCACCTGTAAACATGTAACATAGTGACTATATACAGAATGCACCTGTAAACATGTAACACAGTGACTATATACAGAATGCACCTGTAAACATGTAACATAGTGACTATATACAGAATGCACCTGTAAACATGTAACAGTGACTATATACAGAATACGCCTGTAAACATGTAACATAGTGACTATATACAGAATGCACCTGTAAACATGTAACAGTGACTATATACAGAATACGCCTGTAAACATGTAACACAGTGACTATATACAGAATGCGCCTGTAAACATATAACACAGTGACTATATACAGAATGCACCTGTAAACAAGTAACACAGTGACTATATACAGAATGCACCTGTAAACATGTAACACAGTGACTATATACAGAATGCGCCTGTAAACATGTAACACAGTGACTATATACAGAATGCACCTGTAAACATGTAACACAGTGACTATATACAGAATGTGCCTGTAAACATGTAACACAGTGACTATATACAGAATGCACCTGTAAACATGTAACACAGTGACTATATACAGAATGCACCTGTAAACATGTAACACAGTGACTATATACAGAATGCACCTGTAAACATGTAACACAGTGACTATATACAGAATACGCCTGTAAACATGTAACACAGTGACTATATACAGAATGCACCTGTAAACATGTAACACAGTGACTAGATTTGCTACATATTTATTTTCTGGGTTAATCTGTATGTTTGTGTTTTTAATATCTTGCATTTTATTACTTTGTATTTCTGTAACAATTCAATGTTTCTTGAATCCAGAACAAACTGAAACGCGAGAATCTCAATGTATCCGTCCTGGGAAATACGTTATAGCTTAATGATTTTCTTGTGCTACTACTGACTATAAGCGAGTGGTGGTTGGGCTTTTCTTTTGGCATATCATATTTTGACTTGTCTTTTTTCTGACATTGCTGTTTTGAGACCATTCTAAGGATCTCGCTGTTGACTTGGGATTTTGCTGGTTTCACTCTGGTTTCACTCTGGTTTCACACTGGTTTCACGCTGGTTAAGTTGTGTGACCCTTCCTTCTTCTTTTACTTCTATGCATGTGATTGCTGGTGTGATTGCAAATTGGGTCTTCACCTTACCAGCACTTACTGCAACTACTAGTGAACCAATGTCAGCTTAGATAGCACCCCGCTTACACAGGAATTATAGGGTTAACTCCTTGTGGAGCCCAATTCTTTTTTCTGTGGTGGTTTTATCTATTTTATGTCTGTATATTTCACTCAGGATTTTTTAATAATGTTCATTAAATGTTAAGTTTGAGTATTGATTCCAATATATCTGAGGTCTGGTGTCTGTGCGCGAGGTCAGGGTGTGTGCAGGCAGTGGGGTAAATACATTTCAATGGTAACATAAATTGGACAGGCTTTCAGCAACATACGAAATTATTTATTGGAAAGCGTCACATCGGTATAGGTGAGTGCTGAAAATCGCTGCATTCCTAGTATCATAATAGAGTGAAACACTGCTTATATACAACGCGTGCACACACACACTATATACCCACCGTATATTCCCGGCCATCGATGTATATATACCCACCGTATATTCCCGGCCATCGATGTATATATACCCACCGTATATTCCCGGCCATCGATGTATATATACCCACCGTATATTCCCGGCCATCGATGTATATATACCCACCGTATATTCCCGGCCATCGATGTATATATACCCACCGTATATTCCCGGCCATCGAGAAATATATATATATAAGAGACCAAAATCCAGACGCACACAGAGACTTCTTTTCAAAGTTTAAATAAAATAAAACTTTATTCTGGCATCAAATTTCAACGTTTCAGTCCCCAGAGGGACTTTCTTCAGGACTTTTTTCCTGAGGAATCCCTCTGGGGACTGAAACGTTGAAATTTGATGCCAGAATAAAGTTTTATTTTATTTAAACTTTGAAAAGAAGTCTCCGTGTGCGTCTGGGTTTTGGTCTCTTTTCTACCTGCAGCTGGATTGACTGCACCAAAGCAAGAAATTTTCGGTATGTGGAGTGCGGGACCTCTTGACCCTTTATATATATATATATATATATATAGTGGTGGAGGACAAAAAGTGAGATAAAAAGCCTCCACACTATAATAAGTGTGTTTATTATTGCAGAAGCCACTTGCACATCACAGCAATTCGATGAATTGCATCCCAGAGCTCCTGTGCCACATTCCCCATATGCAGCAAGGAATTCTGGGTAGGATATGCAAATGACATCTGTCTCACTTTTATGCATCCTGGGTCTGTAATTACACAGAACCCTAAAATCAATGCTATGTCACACCGTGACTTTCTAGCAGAGATAAGGTTATGCAACCTACTAGGGTTCTGTGTAATTACAGACCCAGGATGCATAAAAGTGAGACAGATGTCATTTGCATGTCCTACCCAGAGTTCCTTGCTGCATATGGGGAATGTGGCACAGGAGCTCTGGGATGCAATTCATCGAATTGCTGTGATGTGTAAGTGGCTTCTGCAATTATAAACACACTTATTATAGTGTGGAGGCTTTTTGTCCTCCACCACAACCCTTGTAAATATATATATATATACACACACAATTATTAATTTTTTTAAACACACACGGCAATACATTTAAAAGACAAGCTTTCAAGCGTGTAACGTTGGTACAATAAAAAAAGGTATCACTACATACTGCTGTACTATGGTGATATATATATATACACACACAACCAGTGTATATTTCCAGCCATTGATACATACATATATATCCTTCCGTACACAAATATGTATGGGCGGCACTCCTGGACTCCGCATTAATTATTAAATAATCGACATTTCAGGCCACTATGCGCAGACTTTCAAGATACAACACCTAATTACAAAGAAACACTTCTATAACATAAAACATACTCGCCATTCTGAGTGCCGTCCCATCCCCACGCCAAGCGTTCGCCGTCTCACAAGAGTGACGTCAGAGCGCCGACCAGTAACGCGTGACCCACCTGTCACCTTAGCAACTGATTGCTAAAAACCCGATACTGCAACACAGAAAAAAAACATTCTAAATCGGTATTAGACAAACACTGACCGGCGGGGATTCCACTACATCACATCAAGGCTATATATGCCCTCTCCAACTGCCCAAAGCATCTCCAACTGCCTGAAGCATCTGTGTTAAATATTGAGAAAAACTCACTAATACAAAGAATACCAGTAGCCGATAAAATACATTTTATTTTATAAGTCCTGGTCTGCTCGCACTGTATGTATATATATATATCCCGATACAGCGGTGTCGTGGGGGGGGGGGGTTAGCTTTGACCAGTTGCATAAACCTGATCTCTGCTAAATAATCCATCTGGCGCGGCGTTGATTTAAGGGTTCTGTGTGAAAACAGACCCGGGATGCAAAAAAGTGACGCAGATATCATTCGTATGTCCTACCCAGAATTCCTTGCTGCATATGGGGAATGTAACACAGGAGCGCTGGGATGCAGTTCTTTGAATTGTTGTGATGTGCAAATGGCTTCTGCAACACACACATATATATATACACATCACACACATACCCACACATACTGCATATTTCCATATATATATATATATATATATATATATATATATATACTGTATATCCCCAAGCATTGATATATATTTTCATATATGCACACACACACACACACACACACACACACACACACACACACACTGTATATTCCCAGTCATCGATAGGGCCTGTCAACAATGGGGTACATTGACTCTCTCGGTCTGTGGTGCTGTGCTCTCTTGGATTCACTCTTATCTGTCTAACAGGTCTTTCTCTGTATCATTTGCTGGTAACTCCTCCTCCTCATTGCCTCTATCTGTTGGTGTACCTCAAGGCTTTGTCCTTTGTCCTCTGCGCTTCTCTATCTACACCTCCTTCCTGGGCAAAATCATTAACAGCTTTGGCTTTAATTACCACCTCTACGCTGATGACACTCAGATCTACCTCTCTACCCCTGATCTCTCTCCCCCTGTCCTTTCAAAAGTCAGTGACTTTATCTGGCATCTCCTCCTGGATGGCCTCCCACCACCTAAAGATCAACATGTCAAAGACTGAACTCCTACTTATTCCTCCCTCCAATGCCTCCCCACCTCCTGACTTCTCTGTCATGGTTGATGGTATCACTATCTCCCCATCAAGCCAGGTTTGCTGTCTCGGAGTTACACTTGATTCGGCTCTTTCCTTCATTCCCCAGATTCAGGGCTAAATTACAATCTTAGCGCAAACGTTTGCGCCGGCGCAAAAAAACATTAATTAACACGTGGGGTAAAACCATTTGCGCTGAGTCCCGTATTACATAGTCAGTGCAACAACTGTGCGCAATAGTCTACCGTGGGTGAACCTGCGCGAACCTATAGATCTACAATCTATTTTGCGGTAATTACCACATGGCCTGATCGCGCATAATTTTAGCGACTCCTAAGAGCTGGTGTTAATGGCAAATCTGAACAACCTGGCTGAACCCAAATACACCAGCCCATAAAAAGGAACGCAGCAAAGCACAGTGTCCCATTCAAATCATACCAACCCAATACAATGGATGAAGTTGTGTGCGCATGTATTATTGCTGCAGTTTATATGCTCGGATTGACAGTGGCAGACGCAATCTGTTAACGTGAGACAGGAGTGCTTCTTAATTCTGATTGTCTGAATCTCTAAAAAAGACTGCACGCACAAAGATTTTTGCACGAGACGGTACTGCGCGTGCATTTGGGAGCGTCCTGTTTGATCGGAGGCAGAAAAAAGCCGCGAAGATTGTAATTCCAGCGGTGATTTGCGCGCGCAAAAGTTTAACGCTTGGCGCAAGGCTTTTGCGTGAAGATTGCAAATTAGCCCTCAGTCTCTTTCCTCCTCCTGCTGCTACCAACTACGAAATAGTTCCAGAATTCGGCCATTTCTTACCGCTGGCACCTCAAAGCAACTCATGCTTGCCCTAGTAATCTCCCAACTCGACTATTGTAATAATCTTCTAGCTGGCCTCCCTTTCTCCCCCCTACAATCAATTCTGAATGCCTCCGCCAGGCTCATCCACCTCACCTGCTGCTCCTCACTGCGAGTCACTTCACTGGCTCCCCATCCACCTCACCTGCCGCTGTGTCTCTGCGAGTCCCTTCACTGGCTCCCCATCCACCTCACTTGCCGCTCCTCTCTGCGAGTCCCTTCACTGACTCCCCATCCACCTCACCCGCCGCTCTGTCTCTGCCGCTCCCCTCTGCGAGTCCCTTCACTGACTCCCCATCCACCTCACCCGCCGCTCTGTCTCTGCCGCTCCCCTCTGCGAGTCCCTTCACTGACTCCCCATCCACCTCACCCGCCACTCTGTTTCTGCTGCTCCTCTCTGCGAGTCCCTTCACTCGCTCCCCATCCACCTCCAGCGCTGCTCTGTCTCTGCTGCTCCTCTCTGCGAGTCCCTTCACTCGCTCCACACCCACCTCACCCACCGCTCTGTCTCTACTGCTCCTCTCTGCGAGTCCCTTCACTGACTCCCCATCCACCTCACCCACCGCTCTGTCTCTGCTGCTCCTTTGCGAGTCCCATTTACTTGCTCCCCATCCACCTCAACCGCCGCTGTCTCTGAGAGTCCCTTCACTGACTCCGCATCCACCTCAACCGCCGCTCTGTCTCTGCCGCTCCTCTCTGCGAGTCCCTTCACTGACTCCCCATCCACCTCACCCGCCGCTCTGTCTCTGCTGCTCCTCTCTGCGAGTCCCTTCACTGGCTCCCCACCTCACCCACCGCTCTGTCTCTGCCGCTCCCCTCTGCGAGTCCCTTTACTGACTCCCCATCCACCTCACCCGCCGCTCTGTCTCTGCGAGTCCCTTTACTGACTCCCCATCCACCTCACCCGCTGCTCTGTCTCTGCGAGTCCCTTCACTGACTCCCCATCCACCTCACCCGCTGCTCTGTCTCTGCTGCTCCTCTCTGCGAGTCCCTTCACTGGCTCCCCACCCACCTCACCCGCCGCTCTGTCTCTGCCGCTCCCCTCTGCGAGTCCCTTCACTGGCTCCTCATCCACCTCACCCGCCGCTCTGTCTCTGCCGCTCCTCTCTGCGAGTCCCTTCACTGACTCCCATCCACCTCACCCGCCGCTCTGTCTCTGCCGCTCCCCTCTGCGAGTCCCTTCACTGACTCCCATCCACCTCACCCGCCGCTCTGTCTCTGCCGCTCCTCTCTGCGAGTCCCTTCACTGACTCCCATCCACCTCACCCGCCGCTCTGTCTCTGCCGCTCCTCTCTGCGAGTCCCTTCACTGACTCCCATCCACCTCACCCGCCGCTCTGTCTCTGCCGCTCCCCTCTGCGAGTCCCTTCACTGACTCCCCATCCACTGCAGAGTTAAATTTAAAAATTTAAAAGTTTGTGTATATATACACACACACACATGTATGAATGGCTGGGAATATACAGTGTGTATACACATATATATATGAATTTATTTATTTATTTATTTATAAAGGATTTTACCAGGAAGGATACATTGAGATTTCTCTGGTTTTCAAGTATGTCCTGGGTTCGAGAACATTAAAATGTTACAGTTACAGAAATACAAAGTAATACAATGCAAGATATTAAAAAACAACACAAATATACAGATTAACAGAAAATAAATATGCAGGAAATATAGTCACTATGTTACATGTTTACAGGTGCATTCTGTATTGAGGTATGTTAATAGGGTAGTCTTAAGGGACTTTAGACTGGGGGAAGATTTGATGGTGTCTGGGAGGTTATTCCATATTTGTGGTGCTCTGTAGGAAAATGAGGACCGAGCCATTTTCTTTTTGTATTGTGGTATTGCAAGTAAGGTGCTGGTCCTGGATCCGAGGTTATAGGATGAGGGAGCTGCCGGGGGAAGCAGCATATTCAGGTAGGGTGGCAGCTTCCCAGAGATGCTCTTAAACACCAGGCTGGAAAGGTGAAGGGTGCGTCTGGATTCCAGCGATGGCCAGTGTAGCTATTTTAACATGTCACAATGGTGGGTCATGTAGTTACATTGTAGCGCAAAGCGGCAGAATGAGTTATACAATGTAGTAAGTTTATGAAGGTGTGTTTGCGGGGCGACTGCATACACTACATCTCCGTAATCAATAGCCGGCATAAGCATTTGTTGTACAATCTGCTTTCTTACCGCGGGGCTCAGGCAGGATTTGTTTCTGTACAGGGCACCTAGTTTGGGGTAAAGTTTAGATGAGAGTTTTTCGATGTGGGGCCAAAGGATAGATTTGGGTCTAACCACATGCCTAGGTATTTGAGAGAAGTGAATGTGGTCAGCGTGCCATTTGATTTTGTCCCAACACATAGATGGGGATTTTGCAATTTGTGTAGTTTAGGTTTTGTTCCAAAGAGCAAATGGCTGGGAAGCGCGTGTGTGTCTGAGGTAACAAAAAGCTGTGTCTTATAATGAACCACAAAAACTATAAAGTGACCTATTGATGAATAATATATAATAATAATAATATAATAATAGTATATAACAACTGGCGACGAGGATTTACCTCCTAACCCCCAGTAAGACTAGTGCAGCGGGTACAGACTGAGGTAAAGATGGCACAGATTGGAGTTTTACACGTTTTTAACCCAGATTTAGAGGAATGGGGAGCACGGATTGAAGGTCTTGACTAATTTACTGAGGTAAATGATGTTTCTCAAGAACAACAAAGTAGCATTTCCCCTCACTGCCCATAGGTCATACAGCGTATGGGACAATTGGTGATTTGTTACATGCGATTAAAGCAGCCACTAAGTCACTATCAGAACCAATAAAACTGCCGTCTGATCACGATCAACCTAAACCACTGGAGATTGCTGAACCATCTCCATCCTATAGCAGGAAGCCGCCAGACGGTGAAAACATTCAGTCACATGATATGGCTGCAAGGAAACGCTCCGGCACGTGTGGGTTTGGAGAAAACCTGCCTATTGCTTTACGAGACCTGCTTGTAACGGGACGGAAAGATGCTCATATACACAAGAGATTGATAAACCAAGAAAACTTAGCTTTACACAGAGCTACTGAGTTTACAGAGATACACACTAGGGCTGTGCAATATGGACAAAATAATCATATTGAGATTTTTTAAATGAATATGGCGATTGCGATTTTATTTGCGATTAGCACATGGATATTTTGCCCCAGCACATGGATATACTGCCCCAGCACATGGATATACTGCCCCAGCACATGGATATACTGCCCCAGCACATGGATATACTGCCCCAGCTCATGGATATACTGCCCCAGCACATGGATATACTGCCCCAGCACATGGATATACTGCCCCAGCACATGGATATACTGCCCCAGCACATGGATATACTGCCCAGCACATGATATACTGCCCCAGCACATGGATATACTGCCCCAGCACATGGATATACTGCCCCAGCTCATGGATATACTGCCCCAGCACATGGATATACTGCCCCAGCTCATGGATATACTGCCCCAGCAAACACATGGATACTGCCCCAGCACACACATGGATATACTGCCCCAGCTCACACATGGATATACTGCCCCAACACACACATGGATATACTGCCCCAAAACACACATGGATATACTGCCCCAACACACACATGGATATACTGCCCCAACACACACATGGATATACTGCCCCAACACACACATGGATATACTGCCCCAACACACACATGGATATACTGCCCCAGCTCACACATGGATATACTGCCCCAGCAAACACATGGATATACTGCCCCAACACACACATGGATATACTGCCCCAGCTCACACATGGATATACTGCCCCAGCAAACACATGGATATACTGCCCCAGCAAACACATGGATATACTGCCCCAGCAAACACATGGATATACTGCCCCAGCTCACACATGGATATACTGCCCCAGCAAACACATGGATATACTGCCCCAGCAAACACATGGATATACTGCCCCAGCACACACATGGATATACTGCCCCAGCAAACACATGGATATACTGCCCCAGCTCACACATGGATATACTGCCCAGCTCACACATGGATATACTGCCCCAGCTCACACATGGATATACTGCCCCAGCTCATGGATATACTGCCCCCAGCTCATGGATATACTGCCCCAGCTCATGGATATACTGCCCCAGCTCATGGATATACTGCCCCAGCTCACACATGGATATACTGCCCCAGCTCACACATGGATACTGCCCCAGCTCACACATGGATACTGCCCCAGCACACACATGGATATACTGCCCCAGCACACACATGGATATACTGCCCCAGCACACACATGGATATACTGCCCCAGCACACACATGGATATACTGCCCCAGCTCACACATGGATATACTGCCCCAGCTCACACATGGATATACTGCCCCAGCTCATGGATATACTGCCCCCAGCTCATGGATATACTGCCCCGGCTCATGGATATACTGCCCCAGCTCATGGATATACTGCCCCAGCTCATGGATATACTGCCCCAGCTCATGGATATACTGCCCCAGCTCACACATGGATATACTGCCCCAGCTCATGGATATACTGCCCGAGCTCATGGATATATTGCCCCAGCTCATGGATATACTGCCCCAGCTCATGGATATACTGCCCCAGCACATGGATATTTCCCCCAGCTCACCTCTTTGCGCCGCGTGTTCGGCTCCCTGTGAGCTTCCGGCGGCATGGAGCTTGGGCGCTCGCCTGGGGGAACCATGTGACGAGCCGCGAGAAAGCGGCTGTACACGTGGTCCCCCTGCGAGCGCCCAAAGCTCCATGCCGCCGGAAGCTTACAGGGAGCCGATAAAATGAATAGATAAAATTGCATCCTTATGCGATTTAGAAATTGCATGTGCTTAAATCGCGATTGTTTTGCGATTGTGATTAATTGCACAGCCCTAATACACAGTTACTAAATGACCGGTAGCCAGAGATACACAGTTACTAAATGACCGGCAGCCAGAGATACACCGTTACTAAATGACCGTCAGCCAGAGATGCACAGTTACTAAATGACCGGCAGCCAGAGATACACCGTTACTAAATGACCGTCAGCCAGAGATGCACAGTTACTAAATGACCGGCAGCCAGAGATGCACAGTTACTAAATGACCGGCAGCCAGAGATACACCGTTACTAAATGACCGTCAGCCAGAGATGCACAGTTACTAAATGACCGGCAGCCAGAGATGCACAGTTACTAAATGACCGGCAGCCAGAGATACACAGTTACTAAATGACCGGCAGCCAGAGATGCACAGTTACTAAATGACCGGCAGCCAGAGATACAGTTACTAAATGACCGGCAGCCAGAGATACACAGTTACTAAATGACCAGCAGCCAGAGATACACAGTTACTAAATGACCGGCAGCCAGAGATGCACAGTTACTAAATGACCGGCAGCCAGAGATACACCGTTACTAAATGACCGGCAGCCAGAGATACACAGTTACTAAATGACCGGCAGCCAGAGATACACAGTTACTAAATGACCGGCAGCCAGAGATACACAGTTACTAAATGACCGGCAGCCAGAGATGCACAGTTACTAAATGACCGGCAGCCAGAGATGCACAGTTACTAAATGACCGGCAGCCAGAGATACACAGTTACTAAATGACCGGCAGCCAGAGATGCACAGTTACTAAATGACCGGCAGCCAGAGATACACCGTTACTAAATGACCGGCAGCCAGAGATACACAGTTACTAAATGACCGGCAGCCAGAGATGCACCGTTACTAAATGACCGGCAGCCAGAGATACACAGTTACTAAATGACCGGCAGCCAGAGATACACAGTTACTAAATGACCGGCAGCCAGAGATGCACAGTTACTAAATGACCGGCAGCCAGAGATGCACCGTTACTAAATGACCGGCAGCCAGAGATGCACCGTTACTAAATGACCGGCAGCCAGAGATACACCGTTACTAAATGACCGGCAGCCAGAGATACACCGTTACTAAATGACCGGCAGCCAGAGATGCACCGTTACTAAATGACCGGCAGCCAGAGATACACCGTTACTAAATGACCGGCAGCCAGAGATGCACCGTTACTAAATGACCGGCAGCCAGAGATACACCGTTACTAAATGACCGGCAGCCAGAGATGCACCGTTACTAAATGACCGGCAGCCAGAGATGCACCGTTACTAAATGACCGGCAGCCAGAGATACACCGTTACTAAATGACCGGCAGCCAGAGATGCACCGTTACTAAATGACCGGCAGCCAGAGATACACCGTTACTAAATGACCGGCAGCCAGAGATACACAGTTACTAAATGACCGGCAGCCAGAGATACACCGTTACTAAATGACCGGCAGCCAGAGATACACCGTTACTAAATGACCGGCAGCCAGAGATACACAGTTACTAAATGACCGGCAGCCAGAGATACACCGTTACTAAATGACCGGCAGCCAGAGATACACCGTTACTAAATGACGGCAGCCAGAGATACACCGTTACTAAATGACCGGCAGCCAGAGATACACCGTTACTAAATGACCGGCAGCCAGAGATACACCGTTACTAAATGACCGGCAGCCAGAGATGCACCGTTACTAAATGACCGGCAGCCAGAGATACACCGTTACTAAATGACCGGCAGCCAGAGATGCACAGTTACTAAATGACCGGCAGCCAGAGATACACCGTTACTAAATGACCGGCAGCCAGAGATACACAGTTACTAATGACGGCAGCCAGAGATACACCGTTACTAAATGACCGGCAGCCAGAGATGCACCGTTACTAAATGACCGGCAGCCAGAGATACACCGTTACTAAATGACCGGCAGCCAGAGATACACCGTTACTAAATGACCGGCAGCCAGAGATGCACCGTTACTAAATGACCGGCAGCCAGAGATGCACCGTTACTAAATGACCGGCAGCCAGAGATACACCGTTACTAAATGACCGGCAGCCAGAGATACACCGTTACTAAATGCTCATGGTTTTCCTTTTTTTTTTAGAAAGTATTTTCCCAGGAAGGATACATTGATTTCTCTGGTTTTCAGTAGGTCCTGGGTGGCGAGTCTGTACCGTTAGGTGTTTTGCCCAAGGACACTTAATGAAGAGGTGCTCTTGCTGGGATCGAACCTGTGTCTCCACAGCTATAGAGCAGTGATGTTACCTCTACTCCATCCAGCCGGTACGTGTAGCAGCAAACACAGAAATGAAAGAGGAAGAAATCTATAAAATGTCAGTAACCCAGCCTAAAATATATAGGACACAAAATTCTGCTGTTTCAGATGTGCTGCTCAAAATCATAAGCCTTCAATATGGAAATTCAGAGAAATCCAATGTTAGAATTGTGGTAAATATGGTCACATCCAAAAAGTATGTAAAACAAAGACATTTTCAAAAGCTCAAAACAAGACAAAACAGGCATTTCATATGAATATCCATCAATAGGAGGAGGATACTGACGGCGAGCTATTACCACTTTACTAACCAATGATAACAAAGATATGGAAATTTCAATGCTTATAGACGAAAAGCAAATAAAAAAGGAGTCTGGACACTGGAGTTGCAGTATCTGTATGACACGGAGAGATTGGAAGAGGCCGAGTATGTTATAGAGACTTCGACCAAACTCCATAAGATCACAAACATATTCACGTGAAATACTACATCCGTTTGTTTTCCAAAAGTTACATTCTAGCTGCAAATCCTGAGAAAGTAATTACAAATATACATATAATATACATATAATATACATATAATATACATATATTGCAGAAAGGCTAAAATCCTTCATCAAAAAAACAAAAAAAAAGGGGTTTGCTGGGAAGAGATTGGCTAAAGGAATTCAATATGGTGGAAGTTCGGAAGATTTCATGCAATCTATTGGAGGTGAACAAAGACAGTGAAAACCAGATTTGGATGGAATCACTAAAGATAAAAGAGTCCAGTTTGGGAAAACTATCAAGCAGAATTGAGGTTAAAAATGGGGGAAAAGCCAAAATTTTCTGAGCCACACCCAGTGCCTTTTGCAATCAGAAAATGTGTAGAAAGGGAGCTAGAACACCGATTGGATGCCGGCATCATATCTAAGGTGGATCATAGTGATTGGGCGTTACCTATAGTACCTGTGCGCAAACGTATTGGTGATATCAGAATCTGGAGATTTTATACCAATAAGGCTCGGGTCAGACGAACGCATTGTTTGCGTCGTCCGTGAAAAAGTGCGTTCGAATGAATGGATGTATTTTTTCACGGAATACGCGATAGCGGTCATACGATGCGCCGTTTCGTCCGTGATTTTGTACGGATCATCAATAAAACCCTTTTTGGTCTGGACGTTATGTTAGCCGGACATTAGCAGCGTCTGACGTCTCCTAATCACGCACACACGCCTCTAGCGGACGCAGCGCACTCTGTACGTCAGTACTAGCGGGATCACGTTCTGAAAAAAATCAGTTTGTTTGCCGCTTGCGTTGCGCGGCCGCACTTGTGTGGCTGTACTTCATATATTGCCCGTCATTTGCCGTCTTTTGCTACTACGGCCGTGATAAAGTGCGGCTGCACGCGCGTTCGCACTGCGTTCGTCTGACGCCGGCCTAAATGAGCAAATTGAAATCAAGACGTAGCCATTACCCAAAGCAGAAGAAATTTTTGGAAATTTATCAGGAGGAAAAACGTTTCCTAAAATTAACTTTAAGCAAAGCTTATCTCCATATGGACGATCATCCAAACTCTAGAGAAATGCTCACAATTAACACTCACCGGTTCAGGTATAATCAGTTGGTTTTTGGAGTTTATTAATAGATGTTTCATGACGGCTTTCTGTCCCTCAGACAGTCCTCCCACACACACAGAGAGAGGGCGGGGCTTCCTGTCCTCAGACAGTCCTCCACACACAGAGAGAGGGCGGGGCTTTCTGTCCCTCAGACAGTCCTCCCACACACAGAGAGAGGGCGGGGCTTTCTGTCCCTCAGACAGTCCTCCCACACACACAGAGAGGGCGGGGCTTTCTGTCCTCAGACAGTCCTCCACACACAGAGAGAGGGCGGGCTTTCTGTCCCTCAGACAGTCCTCCCACACACAGAGAGAGGGCGGCTTTCTGTCCCTCAGACAGTCCTCCCACACACAGAGAGAGGGCAGGGCTTTCTGTCCCCAGACAGTCCTCCACACACAGAGAAAGGGCGGGGCTTTCTGTCCCTCAGACAGTCCTCCCACACACAGAGAGAGGGCGGGGCTTCTGTCCCTCAGACAGTCCTCCCACACACACAGAGAGAGGGCGGGGCTTCTGTCCCTCAGACAGTCCTCCCACACACAGAGAGAGGGCGGGGCTTTCTGTCCTCAGACAGTCCTCCCACACACAGAAGAGGGCGGGCTTTCTGTCCCTCAGACAGTCCTCCCACACACACAGAGAGGGCGGGGCTTCCTGTCCCTCAGACAGTCCTCCCACACACAGAGAGAGGGCGGGGCTTTCTGTCCCTCAGACAGTCCTCCCACACACAGAGAGAGGGCGGGGCTTCCTGTCCCTCAGACAGTCCTCCCACACACAGAGAGAGGGGGGGCTTTCTGTCCCTCAGACAGTCCTCCCACACACAGAGAGGAAGGGCGGGGCTTCCTGTCCCTCAGACAGTCCTCCCACACACACAGAGAGAGGGCGGGGCTTTCTGTCCCTCAGACAGTCCTCCCACACACAGAGAGAGGGCGGGGCTTTCTGTCCCTCAGACAGTCCTCCCACACACAGAGAGAGGGCGGGGCTTTCTGTCCCTCAGACAGTCCTCCCACACACAGAGAGAGGGCAGGGCTTTCTGTCCCTCAGACAGTCCTCCCACACACAGAGAAAGGGCGGGGCTTTCTGTCCCTCAGACAGTCCTCCCACACACAGAGAGAGGGCGGGGCTTCCTGTCCCTCAGACAGTCCTCCCACACACACAGAGAGAGGGCGGGGCTTTCTGTCCCTCAGACAGTCCTCCCACACACAGAGAGGGCGGGGCTTTCTGTCCCCAGACAGTCCTCCCACACACAGAGAGAGGGCGGGCTTTCTGTCCCTCAGACAGTCCTCCCACACACAGAGAGAGGGCAGGGCTTTCTGTCCCTCAGACAGTCCTCCCACACACAGAGAAAGGGCGGGGCTTTCTGTCCCTCAGACAGTCCTCCCACACACAGAGAGAAAGGGCGGGGCTTTCTGTCCCTCAGACAGTCCTCCCACACACAGAGAAAGGCGGGGCTTTCTGTCCCTCAGACAGTCCTCCCACACACAGAGAAAGGGCGGGCTTTCTGTCCCTCAGACAGTCCTCCCACACACAGAGAAAGGGCGGGGCTTTCTGTCCCTCAGACAGTCCTCCCACACACAGAGAAAGGGCGAGGCTTTCTGTCCCTCAGACAGTCCTCCCACACACAGAGAGAGAGGGCGGGGCTTTCTGTCCCTCAGACAGTCCTCCCACACACAGAGAGAGGGCGGGGCTTTCTGTCCCTCAGACAGTCCTCCCACACACAGAGAAAGGGCGGGGCTTTCTGTCCCTCAGACAGTCCTCCCACACACAGAGAAAGGGCGGGGCTTTCTGTCCCTCAGACAGTCCTCCCACACACAGAGAAAGGGCGGGCTTTCTGTCCCTCAGACAGTCCTCCCACACAGAGAGAAAGGGCGGGGCTTTCTGTCCCTCAGACAGTCCTCCCACACAGAGAGAAAGGGCGGGGCTTTCTGTCCCTCAGACAGTCCTCCCACACACAGAGAAAGGGCGGGGCTTTCTGTCCCTCAGACAGTCCTCCCACACACAGAGAAAGGGCGGGGCTTTCTGTCCCTCAGACAGTCCTCCACACACACAGAGAAAGGGCGGGGCTTTCTGTCCCTCAGACAGTCCTCCCACACACAGAGAAAGGGCGGGGCTTTTGTCCTCAGACAGTCCTCCCACACACAGAGAAAGGGCGGGGCTTTCTGTCCCTCAGACAGTCCTCCCACACAGAGAAAGGGCGGGGCTTTCTGTCCCTCAGACAGTCCTCCCACACAGAGAGAAAGGGCGGGGCTTTCTGTTCCTCAGACAGTCCTCCCACACACAGAGAAAGGGCGGGGCTTTCTGTCCCTCAGACAGTCCTCCCACACACAGAGAAAGGGCGGGGCTTTCTGTTCCTCAGACAGTCCTCCCACACACAGAGAAAGGGCGGGGCTTTCTGTCCCTCAGACAGTCCTCCCACACACAGAGAAAGGGCGGGGCTTTCTGTCCCTCAGACAGTCCTCCCACACACAGAGAAAGGGCGGGGCTTTCTGTCCCTCAGACAGTCCTCCCACACACAGAGAAAGGGCGGGGCTTTCTGTCCCTCAGACAGTCCTCCCACACAGAGAGAAAGGGCGGGGCTTTCTGTCCCTCAGACAGTCCTCCCACACAGAGAGAAAGGGCGGGGCTTTTCTGTGCCTCAGACAGTCCTCCCACACACAGAGAAAGGGCGGGGCTTTCTGTCCCTCAGACAGTCCTCCCACACACAGAGAAAGGGCGGGGCTTTCTGTCCCTCAGACAGTCCTCCCACACACAGAGAAAGGGCGGGGCTTTCTGTTCCTCAGACAGTCCTCCCACACACAGAGAAAGGGCGGGGCTTTGTCCCTCAGTCCTCCCACACACAGAGAAAGGGCGGGGCTTTCTGTTCCTCAGACAGTCCTCCCACACAGAGAGAAAGGGCGGGGCTTTCTGTCCCTCAGACAGTCCTCCCACACAGAGAGAAAGGGCGGGGCTTTCTGTTCCTCAGACAGTCCTCCCACACAGAGAAAGGGCGGGGCTTTCTGTCCCTCAGACAGTCCTCCCACACAGAGAAAGGGCGGGGCTTTCTGTCCCTCAGACAGTCCTCCCACACAGAGAGAAAGGGCGGGGCTTTCTGTCCCTCAGACAGTCCTCCCACACAGAGAGAAAGGGCGGGGCTTTCTGTTCCTCAGACAGTCCTCCCACACAGAGAGAAAGGGCGGGGCTTTCTGTTCCTCAGACAGTCCTCCCACACAGAGAAAGGGCGGGGCTTTCTGTCCCTCAGACAGTCCTCCCACACAGAGAAAGGGCGGGCTTTCTGTCCCTCAGACAGTCCTCCCACACAGAGAGAAAGGGCGGGGCTTTCTGTCCCTCAGACAGTCCTCCCACACAGAGAGAAAGGGCGGGGCTTTCTGTTCCTCAGACAGTCCTCCCACACAGAGAGAAAGGGCGGGGCTTTCTGTTCCTCAGACAGTCCTCCCACACAGAGAGAAAGGGCGGGGCTTTCTGTTCCTCAGACAGTCCTCCCACACAGAGAGAAAGGGCGGGGCTTTCTGTTCCTCAGACAGTCCTCCCACACAGAGAGAAAGGGCGGGGCTTTCCGTTCCCTCAGTCCACCCACACAGAGAAAGGGTGGGGCTTTCCGTTCCGTCAGACAATTCTCCCACACAGTGGCGTCACTAGGGTTGGTGTCACCCAGTGCGGTAACTTATGGTGTCACCCCCCCCCCCCCGAGTTTTACAGATTTTTTTTAACTACTCTTACTCCTAAATCAGTACTCCCATATAACACTGAATGCTCATACACACAGTGCAGATTACTGTGAGGTTTATTGCTGTGCAGCTCTCTATGCCCACACAAATTTTTGCCAACTGCCAGCAAGTACGGTGCCTATTCACAGGCAGTGAAAGCACACGTGGATATATATTGCCCCCAGCAGCTCACCCATGGCTATATATTGCCCCAGCTCACATACGGATATTTTGCACATCAGCTCACATACGGATATATTGCCCCCAGACCAGCTTACACGTGGATATATTGCCACCAGACCAGCTCACACATGGATATTGCCCCAGCACACACAGATACTGCCCCCAGCACACACGGATACTGCCCCCAGCACACACGGATACTGCCCCCAGCACACATGGATATGCCCCAGGAGCTCTCATGGATATGCCCCAGGAGCTCTCATGGATATGCCCCAGCAGCTCTCATGGATATTGCCCCCAGCTCATGGATATGCCCCAGCAGCTCTCATGGATATGCCCCAGCAGCTCTCATGGATATACTGCCCCAGCTCCTCTCATGGATATACTGCCCCAGCTCCTCTCATGGATATACTGCCCCAGCTCCTCTTATGGCTATACTGCCCCAGCTCCTCTCATGGATATACTGCCCCAGCTCCTCTCATGGATATACTGCCCCAGCTCCTCTCATGGATATACTGCCCCAGCTCCTCTCATGAATATACTGCCCCAGCTCCTCTTATGGCTATACTGCCCCAGCTCCTCTCATGGATATACTGCCCCAGCTCCTCTCATGGATATACTGCCCCAGCTCCTCTCATGGATATACTGCCCCGCTCCTCTCATGAATATACTGCCCCAGCTCCTCTTATGGCTATACTGCCCCAGCTCCTCTCATGGATATACTGCCCCAGCTCCTCTCATGGATATACTGCCCCAGCTCATGGATAATGCCCCCAGCTCATGGATAATGCCCCCAGCTCATGGATAATGCCCCCAGCTCATGGATAATGCCCCCAGCTCATAGATACTGCCCCCAGCTCATGGATACTGCCCCCAGCTCATTGATACTGCCCCAGCTCATGGATAATGCCCCCAGCTCATGGATAATGCCCCCAGCTCACCTCCTGTCGCCGCGTGTTCTGCTCCCTCTGAGCATCCAGCGGCATTGGCGCTTGGGTGCTCGCCTGGGGGAGCCACGTGACCAGCCGCGATCTCGTGAGAACTCGGCTGGTGACGTGTTTCCCCCAGGTGAGCGCCGAAGCTGCATAGCTTTGGACGCTCGCAGGGTGCGAACACGTGGCGCAGGGTGAGACACCCTGCCATTAGGGTGACGAACCCGGTGTCACCCTAAGGGCGGGTGTCACCTGGTGTGGGCTGCACCCCCCGCCCCCACATAGCGACGCCCCTGCTCCCACAGAGATGGGGCAGAGCTTTCCGTTCCCTCAGACAAACCTCCCACACAGAAAGGGCAGGGCTTTCCGCTCCCTTACACAATCCTCCCACACAGCGAGATAGGGCAGGTCTTTCTCCAACCATCTCATGTGCACAGGAGGGGGGAGAGGCTTCAGCACAGGCAGCATCATATGTTCTCTTACATGGCAGCTCCACCACAGGGAATATAGTGTGTGTGTGTGTGTGTGTATCAATGGCTGGGAATAAAGTGTGTGTATATATATCTCAATGAAAGGGACTAGTGTGTGTGTGTGTGTGTATATAAGTAGAGCGGCCTTTTGGTACATTGGTTAGGTACTCACTCTGTAAAGAGGTGCCTTGAAGGGGCGAGTGAGCTTACGTTGCAATGGCCATTGAAACAAACTAAAACCTCAGTGTTTTTTTGTACATGAAAATACATAGAAATGAGCGTAGATGACATCTTTTTCCTCTTGTTATGTTTTATACATTAACTGGGCTGTTACTCCTGGCTGTTGCAGCCGCTCCGGTGAGTTTGGGCGCGACGCCATTTTTTCTGTATGTATATATGTATAGCTCAATGGAAGGGAATAGTGTGTGTGTATATCAATGGCTGGGAATAAAGTGTGTGTGTGTATATATATATATATATACACACATATACACACACATATATACAGTTAGGTCCATAAATATTGGGACATCGACACCATTGTAACATCTTTGGCTCTATACACCACCACAATGGAATGAAACAAACACAATGTGCTTTAACTGCAGACTGTCAGCTTTAATTTGAGGGTATGTACATCCAACTCAGGTGAACGTGTAGGACTTACAGCAGTTTGCAGATGTGCCCCCACTTGTTAAGGGACCAAAGGTTCTGGATGAGATCCTTCCAGATAAACCAAGAATTGTCTTTAGAGGCAGTAACACCATCAAAAAACAACTGGTTAGAAGCCATATACCGATTACCCAAAAGAAGAAAGAATTTTTTAATTTACAACCAGGTTTTTATGGGTGTGGTCGCTGTATAGCCGCAAAACTGATCACCATAAAAGACTAATTCGACAATTTAGTGCCATAGAAGGAGGGAAGGAATTTAGAATTAAATCAATATTAACTTGTCATTCTAAGAATGTGGTCTATTTAATAAAATGCCCATGCAATAAGATATATATAGGTCAAACTTCACGTCATATGTATGTTAGAATCAACGAGCATATGAACAATATATGTAATGGCAATGAAAAACATAGTGTACCATTACATTATAAAGAATCACATAAGTGTGACCCTAGAGGTACTCAAGTCAATGGAGAGGGGAAGACCTCCACTGTAAGATGATTAAGACTGAAATGAGATGGATTTATTATTTGGACACTCTAGTTCCTAGAGGTCTAAATACCGATTTTGAAGTATGTCACTTTTTTAATTGAGTATTTTTTAATTTTAAAGTAGATTTGTCGTATATTTTTTTCGTTTTTCGTTTATTCATATTTTTCGTATTTAAGTGACATTATTCGTATCATATTTTATTTTCGTATTTGGGTCATTTTTCCATATATTCGCTTTTCACTTATACATTTACTCGAAAACGAAAGTACGTTCGATTGGCTGGAAAGAAATCGGAAATACATCACGATCTCCAGGAAATTGAAAATAACGATCGTTCGTTTCGACCAGGTGAACCGCATCAATCAATTAATCAACGAATGGGAGGTCTATTTAAACGGCGATACTGAACAGTATTTCATTACCGACTGAGGAGGCTTGCAGAACGCAAGTGAAACGCGTTTCGGATTTTGTTCGTATTTATTTTCGGATTTTATGTTTATTATCTGATTTATTAAAATTTTATTTACTTTTATTCAATCCATCTACTTTCCTCATTTTGGGAATTTTTTTGGATTCACATCCATTCAACTGGAGGAAGGACCCCCTCTAATCACCTAGAGGTCCATATGCTTTATTTACAGAGCCATCATCCCAGAAGGCTCTGAACCACGTGAGTTGATCATTTTTATTTACATACATTTATCTGCCTACGATAATGCACCATAACAATATGCTTTTCGTTTGAGGTGCATCACGCCATCATAAGGAAAATTAAAGGACATCTGCACGTGGGCGAGGTCCCCCTCCAATAAGAGACCTAAAGGCCTATTTTACGAGCCATTGGGGGCTCCATCTTTGTGAGTGTGATCATCTTCACTATTATATTTGTGATACCCACCGTACTGTACTACGCGATAAATTTCTCTTTTCATATAGGACATTGATATCATATTTCCGGTTTTTCTGAATGGGAAGGCCCGATCTTGTTCTGATATTTATAAGCCAAGATCATCTTTACATTTATCTTTATATTACGGTTAAAGCCCGAAGTGCGGTTAATCTTAAAATTACCCGGGTGATCCGGACATTACGCAAAACCGCCGGGTAAAGCTGCAAAAAAATGAAAATGTCCGACTTTACCCGGGTAATCTTAAACTAGTGTCAGACAAACACAGTGATCACGTCCGTGTCGCCGTACAGTTTAACATCCGTTGTAGCATTGATTTGTGAAAAATAGAGACCAACACACGAAGTACATGCACACCGAAGTGCACACACACACACACACCGCGCAGGTGGAAACGGATGCCATTTAGGCCTCAACGTAAAAGCACTACAACGGACGCCCAGAGTGCGCTGCATCCACGTAGCGGCCTGTGTGCGTGCTGGTGCGACGTCAGACGCAGCGCATTTGCGACATCCATCGCGTTGCCGCTCAGAAGGTTTTTTGGTCTGAATGTACCTGTCATTTAATTTTATTTCCCATATTTCCCTTTTTTTTCTACATCTGTCAAAAAAAAACGGACCGTGTGGTGTCTACAGTATCTTCCATCAGTACGTCCGTCCGTTATGCAGCACGCAAAGTGCGCTCAGACTGCGTTCGTCTGACATTAGCCTTAGGAGTAACCTACTGCCTTGGGTAACAGTCTGGAAGAGCTGAAAAAGTCGCACTTTACCTGGATGTTCTGCAGATTATCCAATCCCGTGTGGTTAAAACAGAATATTGTTAACATTCAGAAAAGGGTCTGAAGCTTCACCCGGGTAATCTGAGGACTATCCACAGCTTCACCCGGGTAATCTGAGGACTATCCACAGCTTCACTCGGGTAATCTGAGGACTATCCACAGCTTCACCCGGGTAATCTGAGGACTATCCACAGCTTCACCCGGGTAATCTGAGGACTATCCACAGCTTCACCCGGGTAATCTGAGGACTATCCACAGCTTCACTCGGGTAATCTGAGGACTATCCACAGCTTCACTCGGGTAATCTGAGGACTATCCACAGCTTCACTCGGGTAATCTGAGGACTATCCACAGCTTCACTCGGGTAATCTGAGGACTATCCACAGCTTCACTCGGGTAATCTGAGGACTATCCACAGCTTCACTCGGGTAATCTGAGGACTATCCACAGCTTCACTCGGGTAATCTGAGGACTATCCACAGCTTCACTCGGGTAATCTGAGGACTATCCACAGCTTCACCCGGGTAATCTGTGGAGCATCCAACCCCGCTTGGGTAACGGTGAATTTTGCGATTATCTATGGATATTATCAATGAAAATGACAAAACACAAACATTAAAACCGTATTGAGGATATAACGAATATACAGAGCGACGGGATATGTTTCTTATATGAGGGTGAAAGAGTTACATGATCTTTATTATGTGTCATATTTGCTTATATATCATTTATAAAACATATAAAGAGTAACCTGATGGTTATTATAATATCTTTATAAATTAATTTTCAGACAATTCACGCACAGAGTCACATGACAGGTATTTAGTGAGGTTTGTGACTGGATACAATTTGTTTGTTAGTTTTTTTATTAAAACAAAACACAATCTTGTTATGGGTCAGATATCAGTTTGCAGCTTTACCCGGGTAATCCTCGGAATTCAGTCACTGTAACCTGCTGAAAACCCAAGATAAGCAGAAAACCCAGAGGCGTTTGGATACTTTGCATTTTACCCGGATAAAGTCTGATGTTTCGTTGCACATCACACTTTATCCAGCAACACTAGAGCAATGTGCGATTTAACGGGGTAAAACACAGCAGAAAAGCAGATTACCCAGAGGCCTCTGGATACTTTGCAGATTACCCGGATAAAGTCCAAAATTTCATTTCACTTCGGGATTTTTGCTAATGACGCCTGAGTGATGTCAGGATTAACCGGGTAATCCTAAAATTAAAAGCACTTCAGACTTTAACCGTAACATATATACATACATATATACACACACACTGTATATTCCCAGCTATTATATATATATACACACACACACATATACATATACTGTATATTCACATATACACACTGTATATTCCCAACCATTGAGATATATATATATATCTTTTATACAAAAAGTATCCAGATGCACAAGAAGACTGCAAAACACATTTCTTTATCGACGTTTCAGTCCCATCAGGGACTTTTCTCGAGTGTACACACACACACACTGTATATTCCCAGCTAATATATATATATATACACACACACTGTATATTTACAGATATATATATATATATATATACACACACACTGTATATTCCCAGCTAATATATATATATATATACATACACACACACTGTCTATTCCCAGATATATATACACACACACTGTATATTCCCAGATATATTTACATGCACACACACACTGTATATTCCCAGATATATATACACACACACACACACTGTATATTCCCAGATATATATACATGCACACACATACACTGTATATTCCCAGAAAGGAACTCTGGGTAGGATGCAATAAAAGTGAGACAGAGGTCATTTGCATATCCTACCCAGAGTTCCTTGCTGCATATGGGGAATGTGGCACAGGAGCTCTGGGATGCAGTTCTTTGATTTGCTGTGATGTGCAAGTGGCTTCTGCAATAATAAAAATAACCATTTTTTTGTCCTCCACCACAACTGTTGCAAGTAATAGATATATATATATCTCTGGGAATATACAGTGTGTGCGCATATATATATATATCTCTGGGAATATACAGTGTGTGCGCATATATATATATATCTCTGGGAATATACAGTGTGTGCGCATATATCAATGGCTGGGAATATAGTGTGTGTGTGCGTACACTATATTCCCGGCATCACCTTTCTGGCCATGCAAGGGTTAATTGCTTCTCTCCTGAATCATTGAATTGGACAACAGGTGGGACACCCCAAAGTCCCACAAAGCCGACAGCAGCGGCAGCACCTGGAGGCCCACAAAGCCGACAATGGCAGCACCCGGGGGCGCACAAAGCCAACAGCAGCGGCAGCACCCAGGGCGCACAAAGCCGGCAGCAGCGGCACCACCCGGGGGCCCACAAAGCCGACAGCGGCAGCACCCGGGGCGCACAAAGTCGGCAGCAGCGGCACCACCCGGGGGCCCACAAAGCCGACAGCGGCAGCACCCGGGGGCCTACAAAGCCGACAGCGGCAGCACCCAGGGGCCTACAAAGCCGACAGCGGGAGCACCCGGGGGCCCACAAAGCCGACAGCAGCGGTAGCACCCGGGGGTCCACAAAGCCGACAGCGGCAGCACCCGGGGGCCCACAAAGCCGACAGCAGCGGCAGCACCCGGGGGCCCACAAAGCCGACAGCGGCAGCACCCGGGGGCCCACAAAGCCGACAGCAGCAGCACCCGAGGGCCCACAAAGCCGACAGCAGCAGCACCCGGGGGCCCACAAAGCCGACAGCAGCGGCACCACCAGGGGGCCCACAAAGCCGACAGCGGCAGCACCCGGGGGCCTACAAAGCCGACAGCGGGAGCACCCGAGGGCCTACAAAGCCGACAGCGGGAGCACCCGAGGGCCTACAAAGCCGACAGCGGGAGCACCCGGGGGTCCACAAAGCCGACAGCGGCAGCACCCGGGGGCCCACAAAGCCGACAGCAGCGGCAGCACCCGGGGGCCCACAAAGCCGACAGCAGCGGCAGCACCCGGGGGCCCACAAAGCCGACAGCAGCGGCAGCACCCGGGGGCACACAAAGCCGACAGCGGCAGCACCCGGGGGCCCACAAAGCCGACAGCGGCAGCACCCGAGGGCCCACAAAGCCGACAGCAGCAGAACCCGGGGGCCCACAAAGCCGACAACGGCAGCACTCGGGGGCCCACAAAGCCGACAGCGGCAGCACCCGGGGGCCCACAAAGCCGACAGCAGCGGCAGCACCCGGGGACCCACAAAGCCGACAGCAGCGGCAGCACCCGGGGGCCCACAAAGCCGACAGCGGCAGCACCCGGGGGCCCACAAAGCCGACAGCGGCAGCACCCGGGGGCCCACAAAGCCGACAGCAGCAGCACCCGGGGGCCCACAAAGCCGACAACGGCAGCACTCGGGGGCCCACAAAGCCGACAGCGGCAGCACCCGGGGGCCCACAAAGCCGACAGCAGCGGCAGCACCCGGGGGGCCACAAAGCCGACAGCAGCGGCAGCACCCGGGGGCCCACAAAGCCGACAGCACCCGGGGGCCCACAAAGCCGACAGCAGCATCAGCACCCGGGGGTCCACAAAGCCGACAGCACCCGGGGGTCCACAAAGCCGACAGCACCCGGGGGTCCACAAAGCCGACAGCACCCGGGGGTCCACAAAGCCGACAGCACCCGGGGCCCACAAAGCCGACAGCACCCGGGGGCCCACAAAGCCGACAGCAGCGTCAGCACCCGGGGGTCCACAAAGCCAACAGCACCCGGGGGCCCACAAAGCCGACAGCAGCGGCAGCACCCGGGGGTCCACAAAGCCGAAAGCACCCGGGGGCCAACAAAGTAAACAGCAGCGGCAGCACCCGAGGGCAAAGCCGACAGCACCCGGAGGCCCACAAAGCCAACAGCACCAACAGCGGCAGCACCCGGGGGCCCACAAAGCCAACAGCAGCGGCAGCACCCGGGGGCCCACAAAGCCGACAGTGGCAGCACCCGGGAGCCCACAAAGTCGATAGCGGCAGCACCCGGGGGCCCACAAAGTCGACGACAGCGGCAGCACCCGGGGGCCCACAAAGTCGATAGCGGCAGCACCCGGGGGCCCACAAAGCCGACGACAGCGGCAGCACCCGGGGGCCCACAAAGTCGATAGCGGCAGCACCCGGGGGCCCACAAAGCCGACGACAGCGGCAGCAACTGGAGGGGGGCCCAAAATCACAAGTTGAAGGAGTCAGTGGCCCCAAATCCAATGGTAGCACCTGTGGAACCCAGACCCCAATATCTACAGCAGCACCAAGGGGGCCAAAATTCAAAGCTGAAGCAGCCAGTTGCCCCAAATCCAATAGCGGCAGCACCGGCCAGACCCCAAAATCACAAACAGCAGATGGGGCCCCAGAACCCTCAGTGAAACCAGCTCTGACTGTAGGATGAAAAATAAATTTAAAAAAAATGGAAACAGCCGGGACCCCAAAACCAGCCGACGGGACCCCAAAACCAGCACATTACAAAGCACGGAAAGTCCAACTCAAACAAGCAGCAACAAACCTCCAACAACACACAACAAGCCGACGAGATAGCCCGGTGTGTCATCACCTGCAGCCCACATGCCCCAGAGTGTGCCCAGCAGCCCAGCTTACCTGCTCCCTGGGGATGCATGGCAGAGAGGTCCTCCTGGTGGACTTGCTGCTGCAGAGCTGGTGCCCAGACATTTCAGCTCAGTTTGTGAAGATTTCTTCTCCTCTCCTCCTCCTCCTCCTTCTTTTGGTGGAGATGGGGCATAAGCTCCTGGAATACAGGGGGCAGGCAAAGCCCAGGATACAGGATGGGGGGATCCTGGGGCAAGAGGTCAGGGGGGGACAGAGCCCGGTGCATGCAGAGTGTGAGATGCAGGGGGACAGAGTTTGGGGTGCAGACAGATCCTGGGGTTCAGGCACAGCTCTGGGGGCAGTGGGCGCAGGCAGTTCCTGGGGGGCAGAGCTTGGGGTGCAGGCAGATGCTGGGGGGGTACGGGGCAGCTGGAAGAGCCCGGGGTGGAGGAGCTGTGTGTGAGCTGTGCTGAGCCTGGACTGAGCTCTGGGATAAAGTCAGACGCATTCCTCTCGCCTGCTCTGCTCGCTGCTTCCTGCTCGTCTGGGATCCAGTGTGTGTCATACGAAGTGTGTGTGTGTGTGTGTGTGAGTGAGGCACTCTGCGCTCAGCCAGACTCCATCTGTGCGAGTGTGGGGCGCTCACCGCCGTGCCATGACTGCCTGTGTGAGTGAGGCACTGAGACTCCATCTGAGTGTGTGTCGGAGGGCGCTCAGTGCTGTGCGAGTGTACGTGGAGGGCGCTCAGTGCTGTGCGAGTGTACGTGGAGGGCGCTCAGTGCCGTGCGAGTGTACGTGGAGGGCGCTCAGTGCTGTGCGAGTGTACGTGGAGGGCGCTCAGTGCTGTGCGAGTGTACGTGGAGGGCGCTCAGTGCCGTGCGAGTGTACGTGGAGGGCGCTCAGTGCTGTGCGAGTGTACGTGGAGGGCGCTCAGTGCTGTGCGAGTGTACGTGGAGGGCGCTCAGTGCTGTGCGAGTGTACGTGGAGGGCGCTCAGTGCTGTGCGAGTGTACGTGGAGGGCGCACAGTGGTGTGCGAGTGGGGGGGCACGCGGTGCTGTGCGAGAGGGGGGGTACTCGGTGCTGTGCGAGAGGGGGGGTACTCGGTGCTGTGCGAGAGGGGGGGTACTCGGTGCTGTGCGAGAGGGGGGGTACTCGGTGCTGTGCGAGAGGGGGGGTACTCGTGCTGTGAGAGTGGGGGCACTCGGTGCTGTGCGAGAGGGGGGGTACTCGGTGCTGTGAGAGTGGGGGCACTCGGTGCTGTGAGAGTGTGGGGGCAATCGGTGCTGTGAGAGTGGGGGGCAATCGGTGCTGTGAGAGTGGGGGGCAATCGGTGCTGTGAGAGTGGGGGGCAATCGGTGCTGAGAGAGTGGGGGGCAATCGGTGCTGTGCGAGTGGGGGGCACTCGGTGCTGTGCGAGTGGGGGGCAATCGGTGCTGTGCGAGGGGGGCACTCGGTGCTGTGAGTGGGGGGCACTCGGTGCTGTGAGAGGGGGGCACTCGGTGCTGTGCGAGTGGGGGGGCACTCAGTGCTGTGAGAGTGGGGGGCACTCGGTGCTGTGCGAGTGGGGGGGCACTCGGTGCTGTGAGAGTGTGGGGGGCACTCGGTGCTGTGAGAGTGGGGGGCACTCGGTGCTGTGAGAGTGGGGGGCACTCGGTGCTGTGAGAGTGGGGGGCACTCGGTGCTGTGAGAGTGGGGGGCACGCGGTGCTGTGAGAGTGGGGGCACTCGGTGCTGTGAGAGTGGGGGGCACTCGATGCTGTGAGAGTGGGGGGCACTCGGTGCTGTGCGAGTGGGGGGCACTCGGTGCTGTGAGAGGGGGGCACTCGGTGCTGTGAGAGGGGGGCACTCGGTGCTGTGAGAGGGGGGCACTCGGTGCTGTGAGGGGGCACTCGGTGCTGTGCGAGTGGGGGGGCACTCGGTGCTGTGCGAGTGGGGGGGCACTCGGTGCTGTGCGAGTGGGGGGGCACTCGGTGCTGTGCGAGTGGGGGGGCACTCGGTGCTGTGCGAGTGGGGGGGCACTCGGTGCAATGCGAGTGGGGGGGCACTCGGTGCTGTGCGAGGGGGGCACTCGGTGCTGTGCGTGGGGGGGCACTCGGTGCTGTGCGAGTGGGGGGGCACTCGGTGCTGTGCGAGTGGGGGGACGCTGTATTGAAACTATGGTGAATATTGGATTTGCTGTGATTTAGCAGAAAAAGTGTAAATTGAGATATTGGTGTAACGTTACGGTCAGGACGCCAAGGCCAGGGTTTCATGTCCAGGGGCAAGGGTCAGCGCGTTAAGGTAAAGTCGGAATCAAAGCAATAAATTTACAGATAGAGTAAGAGTAATTTTGGTTAAGGTAAAAGCGTTCGGATCACTACATTAAGGCTAGGGTAAGAGCATTAGGGTTAGGGTAAGGGCTATGGTCATCTCGTTACGGTAAAAGCATTAGGGTTAGGGTAAGAGCTATGGTCATCTCATGGTAAGAGCAATAGGGTTAGGGTAAGGGCTATGGTTCCACTCGTTACGGTAAGAGCGTTAGGGTAAGGGCTATGTCCTCTCATTACGGTAAGAGCATTAGGGTTAGGGTAAGGGCTATGTCATCTCGTTACGGTAAAAGCATTAGGGTTAGGGTAAGGGCTATGGTCATCTCGTTACGGTAAAAGCATTAGGGTTAGGGTAAGAGCTATGGTCATCTCATCACGGTAAGAGTATTAGGGTTAGGGTAAGAGCTATGGTCATCTCGTTACGGTAAGAGAATTAGGGTTAGAGTAAGGGCTATGTCATCTCGTTACGGTAAAAGCATTAGGGTTAGGTTAAGGGCTATGGTCATCTTGTTACTGTAAAAGCATTAGGGTTAGGGTAAGGGCTATGGTCATCTCGTTACGGTAAAAGCATTAGGGTTAGGGTAAGAGCTATGGTCATCTCGTTACGGTAAGAGCATTAGGGTTAGGATAAGGGCTATGGTTCCACTCGTTACGGTAAAAGCATTAGGGTTAGGGTAAGGGCTATGGTCATCTCGTTACGGTAAAAGCATTAGGGTTAGGGTAAGGGCTATGGTCATCTCGTTACGGTAAAAGCATTAGGGTTAGGGTAAGAGCTATGGTCATCTCGTTACGGTAAGAGCATTAGGGTTAGAGTAAGGGCTATGTCATCTCGTTACGGTAAAAGCATTAGGGTTAGGGTAAGAGCTATGGTCATCTCATGGTAAGAGCATTAGGGTTAGAGTAAGAGCTATGTCCTCTAGTTAAGGTAAGAGCATTAGGGTTAGGGTAAGGGCTATGGTTCCACTCGTTACGGTAACAGCGTTAGGGTAAGAGCATTAGGGTTAGGGTAAGAGCTATGGTCATCTCGTTACGGTAAGAGCATTAGGGTTAGGGTAAGGTCTATGTCATCCCATTACGGTAAAAGCATTAGGGTTAGGGTAAGGACTATGGTCCTGTGTCTCCTCTCTCCACAGGTAGGTCATTATCACCCATCATCCACAGACACCCACATCTCAACTGATCCCCTGCATACTTTTGCTGGTAGGTCATTATCACCCATCATCCACAGACACCCACATCTCAACTGATCCCCTGCATACTTTTGCTGGTAGGACCCCCATCACCCAGTATTCGCAGGCACCCACATTGTAACGTTACCTTGGTCTTTTTCTGTATTTTTTTATTTATTTTTGTTTTTCTCCACCATTTGCTTTACTAATTAGCATGTGAATCTCCTGCCCTATTGACACAGCCCATCCAGCTTCAGGTGTTTGCATTCAGGCAGTTAAAAAGTAATCAGTCCGCCCTATATAACATTTAAGAGTGGCTCCACTGAGCCTTGGCTCTTGTGACATCCCCAAGTGGCATCCCTAAGTGGACGTTCAGAGTTGATTCCTGGAGTTCAGTGGCATCCCTAAGTGGACGTTCAGAGTTGATTCCTGAAGTTCAGTGGCATCCCTAAGAGGACGTTCAGAGTTGATTCCTGGAGTTCAGTGGCATCCCTAAGTGGACGTTCAGAGTTGATTCCTGAAGTTCAGTGGCATCCCTAAGTGGACGTTCAGAGTTGATTCCTGGAGTTGCGGGACTGGAGGAAGGAACTGCAAGGCCCACTTTTTACTCCGGGTAAACACACGTCTATATCATGCTTTCTCTCACGCTTCTACTCTTTACTTCTACCTTTCTTCTTAAATGGAACTCCTGCCCATCTACCACCGACCCCTACACTATCTGCATCTCCCCCTACCTCCTCTCGTCCCACATGATGGCCTCCCATGAGCTCCTCTGTTTCCTCAGAACATGGTCTCCCTCTAACTCTCGTGCTGCCAATCACTCCCACTCTCACAAATCCCATTCCCACCTTCTCTTTCTCACCCTCCTGCTGTTACTCTATTCAGGTGACATATCCCCTAACCCTGGCCCCACAACACATCCAATACTTCCCTCTCATCCTATCTCCATCGCACATAAATCACCTCCCTGCAAGCCCAGCAACCTCATTCCCATAATCCCTCAGTGCCTGTCCTCTTTCTCCTGCGCCCTCTGGAACGCTCGCTCTGTGTGCAACAAACTCACAGCAATCCATGACCTCTTCCTTTCAAACTCCTTCAACCTCCTACCTTTAACTGAAACCTGGCTAACCCCCTCTGACACGGCCTCCGTTGCTGCTCTCTCACATGGCGGTCTACACTTAAGCCATACCCCCAGACTGGGTGAGAGAAATGGTGGCGGTGTCAGAATCCTGCCCTCTCCCACCTGCACCTACCAGCATCTCCCTCCACCCCATCCCTCTCCTTCTCCTCCTCCTCCTTCGAGACACACTGCATCCGCCTGTTCTCTCCTCTGGCTCTCAGGGTGGCAGTCATCTACCACCCACCGGGACCAACCTTCCAGTTCTTTGACCACTTTGCTACCCGGCTTTCTCACTTCCTGTCTTCTAATCTTCCATGCTTAATTCTCGGGGACTTCAACATTCCCATTGACGATCCTCCCGCCCCTGCTGCCTCCAAACTTCTTTCAATCACGTCCTCCCTTGGACTCCCACAATCCTCCCCCCTCCCTACCCACCGCGATGGTCACGCTATTGACCTTGTCTTTTCCAACCTCTGCTCCATTTCTGAGTTCACCTGTCGCCCTTTCCCCATCTCTGACCACCACCTTCTCTCTTTCAACCTATCTGGACTTCCTAAACACCCTGCTCCCCCACCCCGCACACACACACACTCGCAGAAATCTACATGCTGTGGACCCCCATCAATTCTCCAACCTACTTCACCACCTCCCTCATACCTCATCCTTCACCTGCCCTGATGCTGCCACTAATCACTACAACACTACGCTTATCTCTGCTCTAGACACTCTTGCTCCTCTTCGACTCTGTAAGGCCCCATGCCGACAGCTTCAGCCCTGGCACACCCTCCAGACTCGCTACCTGCAAAGATGCTCCCGCACCGCAGAGCGTGCCTGGAGGAAATCCCGCTCTGAAGCTGATTTTGTTCACTTCAAGTTTATTCTCCGGTCATACAACTCTGCCCTCCACTTGGCCAAACAATCCTTCGTCTCATCTCTTATATCTACGCTGTCCTCCAACCCTAAACGGCTCTGGTCCACCTTCAACACCCTCCTCTACCCACCTGCACCTCCCCCCACAGCTGCCTTCAGCGCTCAAGACCTGGCAGACTACTTCCTCAGTAAAACTCTAACTATCAGAAGTAACATCCCAACACAAGATAGTTATCTGCCACCTCCACTCCCAGAGGTCCCCTCTGCCACCCTCTGCCGCTTCCTCCCAGCCACTGAGGAGGAAGTCAATTCCTTATTGTCCTCCTCACATCTCAACACGTGCCCGCTCGACCCCATTCCCTCACATCTAATTCCTCCCCTCTCCTCCTCCCTCACCCCTGCTCTCACACACATCTTCAACCTATCTCTCTCCACTGGCTCCTTTCCATCCGCCTTCAAACACGCGCTAGTTACCCCTTTACTAAAGAAACCATCCCTAGATCCCAACTCTCCATCCAATTACCGCCCTGTATCCATGCTTCCCTTCACATCAAAGCTCTTAGAAAAACTAGTCTTCAGCCGCCTCTCCCTCTTCCTGTCCTCCAATTCCCTACTTGACCCCCTGCAATCTGGCTTCCGTCCCCTACACTCAACTGAAACTGCCCTCACCAAAGTCACCAATGACCTCCTAACTGCTAAAAAACACGGCCACTACTCTATTCTCATCCTGCTTGACCTCTCAGCTGCTTTTGACAATGTTGACCACCCCCTCCTTCTACAGACCCTCAACTCTCTGGGTCTCGGTGACACTGCACTTGCTTGGGTTGACTCCTATTTATCCAACAGGTCCTTCTGTGTGTCCTTTGCTGGTAACTCCTCCTCCTCATTGCCTCTATCTGTTGGTGTACCTCAAGGCTCTGTCCTTGGTCCTCTGCTCTTTTCCATCTACACCTCCTCCCTGGGCAAAATCATCAACAGCTTTGGCTTTAATTACCACCTCTACGCTGATGACACTCAGATCTACCTCTCTACCCCTGATCTCTCTCCCCCTGTCCTTCCAAAAGTCAGTGACTGTTTATCTGGCATCTCCTCCTGGATGGCCTCCCACCACCTAAAGATCAACATGTCAAAGACTGAACTCCTACTTATTCCTCCCTCCAATGCCTCCCCACCTCCTGACTTCTCTATCACGGTGGAGGGTATCACCATCTCCCCATCAAACCAAGTTCGCTGCCTTGGAGTTACACTTGACTCTGCGCTTTCCTTCATCCCCCACATCAAGTCTCTTTCCTCCTCCTGCCGATACCAATTGCGTAATATTTCCAGAATTCGGCCATTTCTTACCGCTGTCACCACAAAACAACTCATACACGCCCTGGTAATCTCCCGACTCGACTATTGCAATAATCTCTTATCTGGCCTCCCTCTGTCCCGCCTCTCCCCACTACAATCCATCCTGAACACCTCTGCCAGGCTAATTCACCTCACCCGTCGCTCTGTCTCTGCCGCTCCCCTCTGCGAGTCCCTTCACTGGCTCCCCATCCACTGCAGAATTAAGTTCAAAATCCTTAACCTTACCTACAAAACCCTCACTAACTCAGCGCCCCACTACCTGTCCTCACTAATCACCAAATACACCCCAGCCCGCTCCCTAAGGTCAAACAGTGACCTGCGCCTAGCTTCTCCCCGCATCACCTCTTCCCATGATAGACTGCAGGATTTCTCACGCGCAGCCCCCACTCTCTGGAACGCTCTCCCTCGTACTGTCAGACTTTCCCCTAACTTCTCTTCCTTCAAAACTCCCTTAAACATTCCTATTTAGGGAAGCCTACCACCCAACTCACTGATGCAACCATCAATCACTCTCACCTTACAGTCCTCTCCTCCTGTTTCCAACCCCAACCCTCCCAGATTGTGAGTTCCTATGGGAATAGGGCCCTCATCTCCTCCTGTACTGTTTGTCAAATGTTGTTCAATGTATTGTAACCCTGTCTATACTGTGCTTATTGTACAGCGCTGCGGAATATGCTGGCGCTTTATAAATAAAGAATAATAATAATAAAATAATGGTCATCTCGTTACGGTAAAAGCATTAGAGTTAGGGTAAGGGCTATGGTTATCTCGTTACGGTAAAAGCATTAGGGTTAGGTTAAGGGCTATGGTCATCTTGTTAAGGTAAAAGCAATAGGGTTAGGGTAAGGGCTATGGTCATCTCGTTACGGTAAGAGCATTAGGGTTAGGGTAAGAGCTATGTCATCTCGTTACGGTAAAAGCATTAGGGTTAGGGTAAGGGCTATGTCATCTCGTTACAGTAAGAGCATTAGGGTTAGGGTAAGGGCTATGGTCATCTCGTTACGGTAAAAGCATTAGGGTTAGTTTAAGGGCTATGGTCATCTTGTTACGTAAAAGCGTTAGGATAAGGGCTATGGTCATCTCATCACGGTAAGAGCATTAGGGTTAGGGTAAGGGCTATGGTTCCACTCGTTACGGTAAGAGCATTAGGGTTAGGGTAAGGGCTATGCTCATCTCGTTACGGTAAAAGCATTAAGGTTAGGGTAAGAGCTATGGTCATCTCTTCACTGTAAGAGCATTAGGGTTAGGGTAAGGACTATGTCATCTCGGTACAGTAAGAGCATTAGGGTTAGGGAAAGGTCTATGGTCATCTCGTTAGGGTAAGAGCATTAGGGTAAGGGTTATGGTCATCTCGTTACGGTAAGAGCATTAGGGTTAGGGCAAGGGCTATGTCCTCTCGTTCAGGTAAGAGCATTAGGGATAGGGTAAGGGCTATGGTTCCATTCGTTACAGTAAAAGCATTAGGGTTAGGGTAAGGGCTATGTCCTCTCGTTAAGGTAAGAGCATTAGAGTTAGGGTAAGGGCTATGTCTTCTCGTTAAGGTAAGAGCATTAGGGAAAGGGCAAGGGTTAGGATCATCTTGTTACAGTAAGAGCATTAGGGTTAGGGTAAGGGCTATGTCCTATCGTTATGGTTAGAGCATTAGGGTAAGAGTAAGAGCTAGGTCCTCTAGTTAAGGTAAGAGCATTAGGGCTAGGGCAAGGGCTATGGTCATCTCGTTAAGGTAAGAGCATTAGGGTTAGAGTAAGAGCTATGTCCTCTAGTTAAGGTAAGAGCATTAGGGATAGGGTAAGGGCTATGTCTTCTCGTTAAGGTAACAGCATTAGGGATAGGGCAAGGGTTAGGATCATCTTGTTACAGTAAGAGCATTAGGGTTAGGGTAAGGGCTATGTCCTCTAGTTAAGGTAAGAGCATTAGGGCTAGGGCCAGGGCTATGGTCATTTCGTCAAGGTAAGAGCATTAGGGTTAGAGTAAGAGCTATGTCCTCTAGTTAAGGTAAGAGCATTAGGGTTAGGGTAAGAGTTATGGTCATCTCATGGTAAGAGCAATAGGGTTAGGGTAAGGGCTATGTCCTCTAGTTAAGGTAAGAGCATTAGGGTTAGGGCAAGGGCTATGGTCATCTCGTTTTTGTTACCAATTTGCGCTCCCTGCTTTATTTGTGTAGTGTAGGAAACGCAAATTGTGTACCACAACATGACTTGCTAACTTTACATATGCAAGTCCCGCCTGCGCAGAACGATGGATCAGGGCTGGACACATGCGCAGCCCTGATCCATTGCAGCCTCTATGAGACCAATCCCGTTTGTTCCCTGAACGCTGACGTCACTTACTGAGTAGTAACTGGAAGCCGGGAAATTCAAATTTCCTGGCTGCTGTTGACAAAAACGGAGAGGCTGGGGAGGCGAGTAGGAGGGCACTCTACACATCCTGTCCACACAAACGTTACCGCGTGCGCAAAAATGCATTAACGCGACGGAAAAAAATCCTTTGCGCAGAACGTCGTATTATAATGTCAGCGCAAAAAAATGCACGTTAACGTCTACCGCTGGTGAACCTGCGCGAACCCCCTGCGAGCGTAATGTATGTTGCGCGCGTCCTATACTTAACATTGTGAGCGCAAATGCGTTTGTGCGCTGGTATGCGGATGGTATTACAATCTATGCGCAAATTTTAACGGACGTTTGCGCCTATAATTTTGACGGCTTTGAAAAGCTGGTGGTAACTGAAAATCTGAACGTTCTGGCCGAAACCAAATCCACCAGCCCAAAAAAAAAATACAGCACAGCATAGTTACACATTCTACACATACCCAAACAATAAAATAGAGAGGTTGTGCGTGTTTTTATTATTGCTGCAGCATATATACTCAGATTGATTTTGACGGGTGCAAAAACTGAACGGGAGACAATTGTGGTTCTTATTTCGGATTGGCTGAATCGTGTGAAAACACAGTCCGCACACCGATTTATTCACGCATGTTTTTGCGCGTCTTTTTTAAGCGCGTTAATTTTTTGATGGATGACAAAATGCGCTTGGATCTTAATACCAGCGTTAATTTACGTGCGCAAATTAACGCGCTGCACAAGCGTTTTTTGCGCAAAGAATTTAATAGAAATCTATATTTTTAATGGTCAGGATGTGTGAAGCGTTCCTTTAAGGTTTGGATTACAATTACGTTTAACACTAAATCAATTAATTTTAAAAAATGGTAAGAGTTGCCGGTATTGTCGATCACAGACGTTTCTTAAAGTGAAATTACATTGAACCTCTATTCAATAAACCACAGTGAACTTTGCTTCAAACAATGGTACTACCCGTATCGTAGCGCAACCCTATTCAAAGAACGGTACTACCCGTATCTGCAGTGCAACCCTATTCAAAGAACGGTACTACCCGTATCTGCAGTGCAACCCTATTCAAAGAACGGTACTACCCGTATCTGCAGCGCAACCCTATTCAAATAACGGTACTACCCGTATCGTAGCGCAACCCTATTCAAAGAACGGTACTACCCGTATCGTAGCGCAACCCTATTCAAAGAACGGTACTACCTGTATCTGTAGCGCAACCCTATTCAAAGAACGGTACTACCCGTATCTGTAGCGCAACCCTATTCAAATAATGGTACTTCCCGTATCTGCAGCGCAACCCTATTCAAATAACGGTACTACCCGTATCTGCAGCGCAACCCTATTCAAATAACGGTACTACCCGTATCTGCAGCGCAACCCTATTCAAATAACGGTACTACCCGTATCTGCAGCGCAACCCTATTCAAAGAACAGTACTACCCGTATCTGCAGCGCAACCCTATTCAAAGAACGGTACTACCCGTATCTGCAGTGCAACCCTATTCAAAGAACGGTACTACCCGTATCTGCAGCACAACCCTATTCAAAGAACGGTACTACCCGTATCTGCAGTGCAACCCTATTCAAAGAACGGTACTACCCGTATCTGCAGCGCAACCCTATTCAAATAACGGTACTTCCCGTATCTGCAGCGCAACCCTATTCAAAGAACGGTACTACCCGTATCGTAGCGCAACCCTATTCAAAGAACGGTACTACCTGTATCTGTAGCGCAACCCTATTCAAAGAACGGTACTACCCGTATCTGTAGCGCAACCAATATTCAAATAATGGTACTTCCCGTATCTGCAGCGCAACCCTATTCAAATAACGGTACTACCCGTATCTGCAGCGCAACCCTATTCAAATAACGGTACTACCCGTATCTGCAGCGCAACCCTATTCAAATAACGGTACTACCCGTATCTGCAGCGCAACCCTATTCAAAGAACAGTACTACCCGTATCTGCAGCGCAACCCTATTCAGAGAACAGTACTACCCATATCTGCATCGCAACCCTATTCAAAGAACGGTACTACCCGTATCTGCAGCGCAACCCTATTCAAAGAACGGTACTACCCGTATCTGCAGCGCAACTCTATTCAAAGAACAGTACTACCCGTATCTGCATCGCAACCCTATTCAAAGAACGGTACTACCCGTATCTGCAGCGCAACCCTATTCAAAGAACGGTACTACCCGTATCTGTAGCGCAACCCTATTCAAATAACGGTACTTCCCGTATCTGCAGCGCAACCCTATTCAAATAACAGTACTACCTGTATCTGCAGCGCAACCCTATTCAAATAACGGTACTACCCATATCTGCATCGCAACCCTATTCAAAGAACGGTACTACCCATATCTGCATCGCAACCCTATTCAAAGAACGGTACTACCCGTATCTGCAGCACAACCCTATTCAAATAACGGTACTACCCGTATCTGCATCGCAACCCTATTCAAAGAACGGTACTACCCGTATCTGCAGCGCAACCCTATTCAAAGAACGGTACTACCCGTATCTGTAGCGCAACCCTATTCAAATAACGGTACTACCCGTATCTGCAGCGCAACCCTAGTCAAAGAACGGTACTACCCGTATCTGCAGCGCAACTCTATTCAAAGAACGGTACTACCCGTATCTGCAGCACAACCCTATTCAAAGAACAGTACTACCCGTATCTGCAGCGCAACCCTATTCAAAGAACGGTACTACCCGTATCTGCAGCACAACCCTATTCAAAGAACGGTACTACCCGTATCTGCAGCGCAACCCTATTCAAAGAACGGTACTACCCGTATCTGCAGCGCAACTCTATTCAAAGAACGGTACTACCCGTATCTGCAGCACAACCCTATTCAAAGAACGGTACTACCCGTATCTGCAGCGCAACCCTATTCAAAGAACGGTACTACCCGTATCTGCAGCGCAACTCTATTCAAAGAACGGTACTACCCGTATCTGCAGCGCAACTCTATTCAAAGAATACACAAAACAGAAAAAAAAGAGTGTGGCGCTTCTCAGTGTGGAAACGATGGTGGTACTCAAACACACAAGCTTTTACTTAGCTTAAAAACAGCTATGTGTTTTTAGCAGGATTCACAAAGCCTCGGTATAGAGCATAACAAAATATAGCGTAATACAGTTATTATAATACTGAAATAGTCAGAATGGTGGACTATAGAACTCACACTCTAAAGAGCCTAACCTGGCTCTAGTGGATTCAAGTCTGGGTTGAATTGTTACGGCCCACCCATTATCCTCAATCGAGAATTCTATCTTCAGATGACCTCAAAGTAGAAATAGTGCATAACCTTATTGGATATTCCAAGGTGCATATAAATCCACTCACGTGTTTCTGAGCCTGAAAGGGCTCGCTTTAATGCGCCCGGGAGTTTGTTTGAGTGGGCACAACTCCTGCAAAAAGCCTCACACGCAATGAAGATGATGCCTTCCGAAAACTGATTGGACATATAATTAAGAACTTTTAGGTCTTAAAGGAGGTCAGGGCACCCGTATGAACATACTGCTGAGGAAGCCGTTGGGTGTACATCGCCCAGGCGAAACGCGTTCGGTTTATGGTTATATATTGTTTTTATTTATTTTTAGATATGAGCATTCGGCTCGTCTATGGAAATAAATCAGATTTTTACTATACTTCAAGGCATCATCTTCATTGCGTGTGAGGAATATCCAATAATGTTATGCGCTATGATGTCCTTTCTTCTACTTTGAGGTCATCTGAAGATAGAATTCATCCCAGACGTGAATCCACTAGAGCCAGGTTAGGCTCTTTAGAGTGTGAGTTCTATAGTCCATCATTCTGACTATTTCAGTATTATAATAACTGTATTACGCTATATTTTGTTATGCTCTATACCGAGGCTTTGTGAATCCTGCTAAAAACACATAGCTGTTTTTAAGCTAAGTAAAACCTTGCGTGTTTGATTACAACCAACCATCTTTTCCACACTGAGAAGCGCCACACTCTTTTTCTGCTTTGTGTATTTCTTTTGTGGTGTTGACAATAGGGACGACACGTGTGGGTGTATTGGCGATCGTGTGTGCTGCTTGCCCTTCTTCTCCAGATCACTGGCATGCATTAAAAGGGGAGTTCACTCTCGGGATGAAAACATAATTTTGCCTCTGTATAAATCAATGGTCAGGCCGCACCTTGAATATGCCGTGTGATTTTGGGCACCTGTCTTAAAAAAAGATATTATAGCGCTAGAAAAAGTGCAGAGACGGGCAACTAAATTAATAAGGGGGATGGAAGGGTTAAGTTATGAGGAAAGACTAACAAGCTTAAACCTGTTTAGTTTAGAGAAAAGGCGCCTTAGAGGGGATCTGATAACCTTATATAAATATATACGGGGCCTTAGAGGGATCTGATAACTTTATATAATTATATACGGGGCCTTAGAGGGATCTGATAACCTTATATAAATATATACGGGGCCTTAGAGGGATCTGATAACCTTATATAAATATATACGGGGCCTTAGAGGGATCTGATAACTTTATATAAATATATACGGGGCCTCAGAGGGATCTGATAACTTTATATAAATATATACGGGGCCTCAGAGGGATCTGATAACTTTATATAAATATATACGGGGCCACTGTCTGATAACCTATTCATTAACAGGACTATACACAGGACACGGGGTCATCCATTTACACTGGACGAAAGAAAATTTAGCTTAAAGCATAGGAAGGGTTATTTTACGGTGAGAACAATAAAGCTGTGGAATTCTCTGCCTGTTGAGGTGGTTGGGTCAGAGTCTGTACAGACTTTTAAAAAACGACTGGATGACTTCCTGCAGACACAGAATATTAAGGGTTATAATATTTAATATGTGGGTAAAAGCTTCTTGATCCAAGGAGAAATCTGACGCCATCTGGGGTCAAGAAGGAAGGTTTCCCAGTGTGTTTCATATTGGCAGCATTTCAGACTGGGGATTTTTTGCTTCTTTTGGATCAACAGCAGTAGGTGATGTGGGAGAGGCTGAACCCGATGGACACATGTCTTTTTTCAGCCTATGTAACTATATGTAACTACTCCATATACTGCGCCTTTACCCAACTCTTTTCTATTTCCTACTCAAAGAATGGTACTACCCGTATCTGTAGCGCATCCCTACTCAAAGAATGGTACTACCCGTATCTGTAGCGCATCCCTACTCAAAGAATGGTACTACCCGTATCTGTAGCGCATCCCTACGCAAAGAATGGTACTACCCGTATCTGTAGCGCATCCCTACTCAAAGAATGGTACTACCCGTATCTGTAGCGCATCCCTACTCAAAGAATGGTACTACCCGTATCTGTAGCGCATCCCTACGCAAAGAATGGTACTACCCGTATCTGTAGCGCATCCCTACTCAAAGAATGGTACTACCCGTATCTGTAGCGCATCCCTACTCAAAGAATGGTAGCACCATTGTTTGAATAGATTACTGCGGCTTTCGCTTCAGACAACGCTACGGCTGATGTTGGAAACTATTCTTGATGTGAAACAGTCTACATTTCTATTCTGGTGACTTTTTAGTTGCCAACAAAATGGGTAGGCATTGCCTGTGCGTCCCCGTGTCCTGTGCATCCGCGTGTCCTGTGCGTCCGCGTGTCCTGTGCGTCCCCGTGCCCTGTGCGTCCCCGTGTCCTGTGCGTCCCCGTGTCCTGTGCGTCCCCGTGTCCTGTGCGTCCGCGTGTCCTGTGCGTCCGCGTGTCCTGTGCGTCCGCGTGTCCTTGGAAATGATGACATAACGATTACAGGGGGAGATTTTATGGAGTAAGGGGGCAAGAAAATATGGATCAGAGACAATATTTAGTTGGGGAGACAGTAAGACGGGTACCACGTCAGGGACACGAAACGCTTCTTCCAGCCCTGATGGAAAGGGCATAAAGCAAGCTCCCCGAAGACTTGTGGGGTAATCCAGAAAGCAACGAAATGTCAGTGCTTTATAGTTTGGTGCACTTTGGCGATTCCACTTCACCGACCCTGCAGTGCAGCCAATATTCATTGCAGGTTCCTTGAAGAGCGCCGAACATGGAGCCACCGAAGAGCACCAACGGACAACAAAAACAAATGAGGAACTCGGCTATTCTTCTAAAAGGTCTTTAAACCAATAAAAATGCATTAAAATGTGTCGAAATAATAAAAAAGGTCTGTTACAGAATAAAACAAAAACACTTCCAAAAAAATTATGAATCAAAAAAATATCTATACTATAAGAGTAAGGGCTGTCGTGTCCGTCGCCAAACCCCTACTGCGCATGCGCGCGCAACCAGCGGCGGTTGGCTGCACGCGCATGCAACCGCCGCGGCACGAGCCGGCTGTGCGCTTGCCGCGGCGGAACAAGATGCGCACGCAGCAGCCGGGTAGAGGCTGCGCGCGCATCCTGTAGAGCCGGATGCGCTCGCAGCCTCTACCCGGCTGCCGCGCGCGCATCCAACCCCTGAGCGGCGAAGGGAAAGTTTCCTCGCTTCCGCTCTTTGAAGGACCCAAGCCGCGGTCACGTGGGAGTCCCACGTGACCGCGGCTTGGGTCCTTCAACGAGCGGAAGCGGGGAAACTTTCCCTTCGCCGCTCAGCAGGCAGGTAGTATGCCGGAGACGGAGCTCCAGGGGCGGCTGTCGGAATGCCGATAGAGCATTCGAAACAGCCGCCATGTCTGGTCTGGGGTCTGAGCTGGGCCATATCCATGAGAGCTTGGGGGGCAGTATATCCATGTGTGAGCTGGGGCAGTATATCCATGAACTGGGGCAGTATTTCCATGTGCTGGGGCAGTATATCCATGTGCTGGGGCAGTATTTCCATGTGCTGGGGCAGTATATCCATGAGCTGGGGCAATATATCCACGAGCTGGGGCAGTATATCCACGAGCTGGGCAGTATATCCACGAGCTGGGGCAATATATCCATGTGCTGGGGCAGTATATCCACGAGCTGGGGCAGTATATCCACGAGCTGGGGCAATATATCCATGTGCTGGGGCAGTATATCCATGTGCTGGGGCAGTATATCCATGTGCTGGGGCAATATCCATGAGCTGTGGCAATATATCCATGTGCTGGGGCAGTATATCCATGTGCTGGGGCAGTATATCCACGTGCTGGGGCAGTATATCCATGTGCTGGGGCAGTATATCCATGAGCTGGGGCAGTATATCCATGAGCTGGGGCAGTATATCCATGAGCTGGGGGCAGTATATCCATGTGCTGGGGCAGTATATCCATGTGTGAGCTGGGGCATATCCATGAGCTGGGGCAGTATCTCCATAAGCTGTGGCAGTATATCCATGTGCTGGGGCAGTATATCCATGAGCTGGGGCAGTATCTCCATAAACTGTGGCAGTATATCCATGAGCTGGGGCAGTATTTCCATGTGCTGGGGCAGTATATCCATGTGTGAGCTGGGGCATATCCATGAGCTGGGGCAGTATCCATGCGTGAGCTGGGGCAGTATCCATGTGTGAGCTGGGGCAGTATCCATGTGTGAGCTGGCTGGGGCAAGATCGATAACGTGTCCACAGGTTGGGGGGGTGCACAATTCTTGGCTGGCCCCGGGCGCTGACAATCCACGCTACGCCACTGCCTATCGCCGTCTGCTCTGAGCGCATTCGGCTCTACAGGATGCACGCGCAGCCTCTATCCGGCGGCTGCGCGCGCTTCCTGTTCTCCTGGATGCGCGCGCAGCCGACAGGTAGAGGCTGCGCGCGCATCCACGTCTTAGTTGGGGGCACTTTAAACCACGTGAGCTGGGAGCACTTATACCCACGGGAGCTGGGGGCAACTATACCAGCTGGGGGCAACTATACCCAAGGGAGCTGGGGCAAAAATTCCCATGTGAGCTGGGGGCAAATATTCCCATGTGAGCGGGGGCCATAATACCTATGTGAGCTGGGGGCAATTTTACCCATGTGAGCTGGGGGCAATTATACCCATGTGAGCTGGGGGCAATTATACCCATGTGAGCTGGGGCAATTATACCCATGTGAGCTGGGGGCAATTATACCCATGTGAGCTGGGGGCAATTATACCCATGTGAGCTGGGGGCAATTATACCCATGTGAGCTGGGGGCAAATATACCCATGTGAGCTGGGGGCAAATATACCCATGTGAGCTGGGGGCAAATATACCCATGTGAGCGGGGGCAAATATACCCATGTGAGCGGGGGCAAATATACCCATGTGAACAGGGCAAATATACCCATGTGAGCGGGGGCAAATATACCCATGTGAGCTGGGGGCAAATATTACCATGTGAGCGGGGGCCATAATACCCATGTGAGCTGGGGGCAATTTTACCCATGTGAGCTGGGGGCAATTATACCCATGTGAGCTGGGGGCAATTATACCCATGTGAGCTGGGGCCAATTATACCCATGTGAGCTGGGGGCAATTATACCCATGTGAGCTGGGGGCAAATATACCCATACGAGCTGGGGGGCAAATATACCCATGTGAGCTGGGGGGCAAATATACCCATGTGAGCTGGGGGGCAAATATACCCATGTGAGCGGGGGCAAATATACCCATGTGAACGGGGCAAATATACTCAAGTGAGCTGGGGCAAATATACCCATGTGAGCTGGGGCATTTATACCCATGTGATCTGGGGGCGATTATACCCATGTGAGCTGGGGGCGATTATACCCATGTGAGCTGGGGGCGATTATACCCATGTGAGCTGGGGCAATTATACCCATGTGAGCTGGGGGCAATTATACCCATGTGAGCTGGGGGCAATTATACCCATGTGAGCTGGGGGCAAATATACCCATGTGAGCTGGGGGCAATTATACCCATGTGAGCTGGGGGCAATTATACCCATGTGAGCTGGGGGCAAATATACCCATACGAGCTGGGGGGCAAATATACCCATACGAGCTGGGGCAAATATACCCATGTGAACGGGGGCAAATATACCCATGTGAACGGGGGCAAATATACCCATGTGAGCTGGGGGAATATATACCCATGTGATCTGGGGGCGATTATACACATGTGAGCGGGGGCAAATATACCCATGTGAGCTGGGGCAAATATACCCATGTGATCTGGGGGCGATTATACCCATGTGAGCTGGGGGCGATTATACCCATGTGAGCTGGGGGCGATTATACCCATGTGAGCTGGGGCATATATACCCATGTGAGCTGGGGCAATTATACCCATGTGAGCTGCTTCGCTTAACAATAGACTGCCCTCTTTCCACCTAGTAAATAAATAAAAAAGGTAGAAATAAAAAATAAATAAAAAACAGTTGAATCAAAAATAACAAAAACGATAATATTGTATAATAATTTTTAAACCTGTGGAACTGAATGATGGAAAATCAGAGCATTTCACTGACATTTCCAAGTTCCCTGAATAGATTAACCCTTCAATTTCACTGCTGCTGCAGATCTTCCCTACAGCAAAGAGAAATGTCCTGTACAGGAAGAAGATAAAAGATCTGCAGATATATATATGTATGTGAAATGCCACTCGCGTGACATCACGAGATCTCCAGAAGCGTAAAGCCTACAAACTTGAAATTCGGCACGTATGTTCCTCTCGGCTTGTAGGTGTTCCGGCTGCTTTACTCGCTATGGTTTGGTTTTTGGATATTGTCCTTAGACATAACCATATTTTTTAGAATAATAACATGCTATGCAAGTAATTAGCCCGGCTACATAGACAAAAACCTTAAAGGGTTAAACCCATCTATTTTATGGTTTATTGTTATCATCCCTTATGTGTTTCAATCACCACTAAGCCAACGGATTGTGAACCCAATATCGCCTGCATAGCCCGACGTGTCGTCGCACAGCACGGAGGATCCAGCTAGTCTATGATATACAGGATTAACCCATTGTGTGCCGATCAGGGGAGAAATCTGTCAGTTTTTTTCCCTTATTTTGGGCTGACGGCAGCAGCGGGACGTGTGGAAGTCCTATATTCTGGTCGCTGCGTAATAATAGAGGAGGTGGATGGATTGAACGCGCAGGGCTTTTCTCGGGGGAATTTTAAGCACAGGTTGCAGCGGCTCTCCCTCCGTGGTGCTTTCTGCTGCATTTACCAGCTTACAGCTCCTGCTTTTCCTATGAACCAGTCATCCCATACTTCTGTCCTTCTTACAAACTGTAACAGCAACTGGGGTGACTGGTCTCCAGCTTGCGGACCAGACCCCAACCGGTTACTGACCTTCCCTTCCCTCCAGTCAAGCAGATCTGCAGCAGCTTTCCTTCCCACAACGCTCAGCCAGAACTTGAGGGAGCGCTGTATATTCTATGTATCTCCCCCCAAACACCAGACACGGCTTAATGCAGGGAGTAGGAATATATTTTATTGGAAATGGGGAGCAGTTATATGGGAGACAGGGAGAGCGAGAGGGTAATATGACATAACAGAACACATCGGGCTCTATTACATTCTTCACGCAAACACATTAAAGCGAGGGGCAAAACCCTTTGCGCTGAACGTCGTATTACAAAGTCAGCGCAACAAACGCACGCAATCGTCTACCGCGGGTGAACCTGCACGAGCTTACTGTACTGCGCGCGTCATATACTTAACATTGTGAGCGCAAATGCGTTTGTGGGCTGGTACGCGGATGGTATTACAAATCAATGCGCAACTTTTTACAAACGACATTTTCGCGCATAATTTTAACGTCTTTTAAAAGCTGGTGTTAACGGCAAATCTGAACGTCCTGACCGAAACCAAATACACCAGCCCGAAAAAAAATACAGCAACGTATAGTTACACATTCTACACATACCCAAACAATAAGATGGAGAGGTTGTGCGTGTTTTTATTATTGCTGCAGCATATACACACAGATGGATTTTGACAGGCGCAAAAACTGAAGGGAGACAATTGTGATTCTTAATTCTGATTGGCTGAATCTCGTGAAAAAAATAGTCCGCGCAGCGTTAATGCGCGCACTTTTTGCACATCAGTTTTACGCACGCAATTTTTCAACAGATGAAAAAAATGTGCGTGGATTGTAATACCAGCGTTAATTTACACGCGTTAACGTTTAACGCTTCGTGCATAATTTAAACGCACTGCACAAGTGTTTTTGCACAAAGATTGTAATAGGGCCCATTGTGTACATGGGGGGGGGGTGAATTCCTTCAGGAGACACAGAAACCTGATCAGTTACACTAGACGAGATTAGCAAACACACAGCATCAGATCAATCTGCGGACAAACAGTCACACAGACAGCACGAACAATAAGTCTACATTATGTATCACTGACACAAACCAACTCCTAACATACAGTTTCAAGATTGAATTAACCCGTTAACCCTTAGCTGCCCACTTATGCCCATCGTCCTTGAGAATTGGCTTTGCCACATTGGTCTGCGATCCCTTGGCAGGAGGTCAGCCTCCACACTTCAACACACAGAGGCCATGTATAGTGTGGGCAAGGAGGCTGAGGGCACAAAGAAGGTGATTTGGTTACACAGTCTAAGCCAGACATTGCAGGTCAGGTGAGCCCTGAGCGTGTCCGTGCCTTCCTAGTGTCACACGTAGCCAGACACCTCTATGATCATACAGTCATGCATCAGGCTGCAGAGACCCCCAGCACGTTACTATACCCCATTCTGATTAGAGCGCCCCCATCTGTTACAGAGCATCTGATATTAATCCAGTAAATCTTTTTATTTTACAGCTTTCAGGAGATTTGAGTTTTTGTAGCTCTTCTCATGGAGGCGGCCATGCTTTTTGCATTCCTTTATGGGAGGTGTTAATTATCTAAGCTTTGTGATTGACAACTCAGCCTGGGATGGCTGGGGGGGGGTCAGATTTCAAGGAGGCTTCTAATATTAACTCTGAAGGGCTGAAAAACATAAGCAGGGACGGGTTAACAGTTGAACCTTACTGTGTATCCTGCATCCCTATCTGTTCAGAAGATCTGGGAGCCTTTTGTAAATGCTCTGTCTAGAGGATTGTTTAGTTCAGCAGCATCTCTGGGGGAGTGTCTGTGTGCAGCCATAAATCCCTCCCCAGGGAAACACAACAGGCCGCAGCTCTGACAGCAAACAGGAAGCTCAGGGCTTTGCTTTACAAGGGTTTAATGAAAAATCTCTCCATCGGCCAACAGTTTAGTCGCATAATGTTTTGGCAGATTTGGGAGATGTTTCAGATGAGCTGGAGTTGTTTTGGGGGTGATTGATGCACTTTAATAATCTGATAATTTAGCAGAGGTCTTTTTTTATTAGCAGATACAGTCAGCGTGTGAATACAGGGCTTTTTCCAGTCATCGCTGGCCCAGTGTCGGTGTTGCTGTACCCACAGAATGCAAGCTTCTCCTGTTCTTCTCTGATAACAGCAGCACCCAATGTGGCCGTCTGCTGGTATACTCTGTGACAAGCTGCATCTAGTGGTGTGTCACAAGCCATCCTCCTCCTCCGACCTCTCGAAGAGCCCATTCCTGCCGCACGAGTGCCGCTGATGCGACATTTGCACAGTTTTCGATACAGTCACGAGAATGTTGTATGAGAAACGTTCATGAGAACTGCCGTCTGAGACACTTCATCCGGCACGTCTTGCACCTATGTTCACGCCACATTAAAAGGCCGTTCCATCTTTGCCCTTTCCCGTTATTACTGGGGTTTGTCATCTAAACCGGTAACAGGAAGTGTGACGGAAACGCTCTTGTCCGTCTGTCCTGCTCTCCAGGCTCCCTCCGTTACCCAGATCGGCCCGGCTGCTCAGTTGCTCGGAACTCAGTGCCTCAAGTAGCCTGATCTCCTGCCTCTGACCCGCTGGATCGGATCCGCTGTTTAGCCTTGCTTTTGATATCCGAAGTGCTGCCGTGAGCCGCTGGTTGGGAGCCGATGCTGAACGCCGCTGCTTCGATCCTTTGACTAGCTCCATCGAATCTGATATCCTGGTCCGCTACTATGAACCCAATAATCTAGCCCGCTCCTATGGACCGGATGCGCTGCTCTTTCGGTTAAGTATCAGCTGGCCGCTCAATGCCTTCAGTTTGATTGGACGCCGCCGCTTTGATCATTTGAATCGCTCTATCGGACCCGATATCCTGGTCCGCTCCTAGGGACCCCATATCCTGGCCCGCTCCCAGGGACCCCATATCCTGGCCCACTCCCAGGGACCCCATATCCTGGCCCACTCCCAGGGAGCCCATATCCTGGCCGCTCCCAGGGACCCCATATCCTGGCCCGCTCCCAGGGACCCCATATCCTGGCCCGCTCCCAGGGACCCCATATCCTGGCCCGCTCCTACGGACCCCATATCCTGGCCCGCTCCTACGGACCCCATATCCTGGCCCGCTCCTACGGACCCTATATCCTGGCCCGCTCCTACGGACCCCATATCCTGGCCCGCTCCTACGGACCCCATATCCTGGCCCGCTCCTACGGACCCCATATCCTGGCCCGCTCCTACGGACCCTATATCCTGGCCCGCTCCTACGGACCCCATATCCTGGCCCGCTCCTACGGACCCCATATCCTGGCCCGCTCCTACGGACCCCATATCCTGGCCCGCTCCTATGGACCCGATGCGCTGCTCTTTCGGATAAGTATTACGTGGCCACGCAGTGCCTTCCGAGGTTGATTGAGGATACACTGAATGAGACACCAGGCAGGCTGTGTGTTCACATCGGATTAACTGGTTTAAAGGGAAAAAAAAATAAAAATCACACAGGTATTTATATAGGGTCACTGGGTCATTTACATAGACAAACCCCTCCCCCTAGAAACTGCTGGGGGGTCCCAACCAGACCGAAAGAGATAAATTGGACAACGTTTGCTTTTTGAAGGTGAAACATAATTAGGTTCAGGGACAGTGAGAACATTACTTAAGCTTTCTAAAGGAAGTAAAACACCTTCCTAAAAGCAGGTTTACTGGAAGTCTAATCTGATCAGCAGATTGTAACAGACAATGACCGTCTTGCATAATCACAATTCAACACAAATGTAACCAACACAGCAAGTTCACAGAAAGACTTTCATGGTAATTCAGAGAGCGGTGAAAAGCAGCAGACTGACTGGAGAATGGAAAATTCTAGGTCAAAATAGCCGACTTGGAAAGTGAGATGAATGGGAGAGTTTGATCTGGTTTGGCTATTTTGGCCTAGAATTTTCCATTCTACAGTCATTCTCCTGGTTTTCACCACTCTCTGAATAACCCTGATTGTATAAAGAAAGGGAATATATGCCGTTTAAGGTGAATACAATTTAAACACGGGGAACGCACTGAGTCAAAGTTTCTCAGCAAAGGGTGCAAAGTCAGTTCCGTGACAGGAAGGTTCTTTATTTATACCCGAAACTGGTCACATTATGTGCAACGGAGTGGAACGAACCATTTGTGCGCATAGCTAGGGTGTACCTAATAAAGTGGCCAGAAAGTGTACATGGGTATAAAGATCTGACCAGATTTCTGATAGAGACGGAGCCTGTTACCCAAAGGACCCTTCTCCCTGGAGGGCAGGCCATGCACACCCACACAACCCATGTGTTTATTGTAATACTAAAGCTCTCCTGTCCGATGTCACTTACCTATGGCCATGGTCTGTCTCCTGTAGGATAACGCCTCTGTCCTCACCTGGCAGCTCGGATTGTTGTGCCAAGACGATCGCCAAGAGAGCACCGCCCTGCAGGCAAGAGCGAGAGACTCATTTTAAGATGTGTTGGAAAGGAGGGAGGACAATCTAAGAAGGGAGAACACGTAACACATGGTTACCAGGGGGGTGCTGGGAGCAGATACCACCCAGGTATCTTTATAGACATGTGCACAGGGTGTCCTTGGGATTGGCGGAATTGAGGATTTTTCTATGGATGGTGTTTATGCTTTAGTTACACCCAAAAGTAACCGAATTCAAAAATCTATATGTCATTAAGGGTAAGGGGGGGGGGTAATCTAAGAACCTGAGGACCTATTCCAAGGATAACAAGGGAGACGTTAAGTATAATGGGCAGGCCCTCCTGTCAATCACAGCCACGGTCGTCCTCTTCCAGCGAGGCTGTAAACTCTCCCGTACAGGTTATACTATGGACGCATGTATGCGCGGTCACACGGAATAACATGTGATTACACAGCCAAGCGCCTGAGATACGCTTTGTGTATTTTTCAGCTCTGACAGACATCACAGACCAGACAAGTTGCACGGCTTTCCCCTCATCCTCCCAATCCCCCGCCAGTCCAGAGCGGTCACTTGGATTTGGAAAGGACTGAAGGAAATGCTCCATATGATGTACCATTGTCTGATTAATGGCGCTCACAGTGCTTCGTTAAAAGCACACACAACCTTCATGTATGATCGGCTCGGTCATCCTGCCGCGACACACGCGCCAACATAACACTCAGGCCACAGACATCTTGGATGACACAGATCACATCATGGATGTTCCCCCACTCTCCACCTCGCAGACCTAGGTCTCTGCTTCACTTACACAAGATCCACACAAACTACATGTACACAAAAAATGTGAAGTGTGCAGGAGACTGGTGACCGAATGGAATCAATATACCTCATATGAATTAGCACAAGCTGTGAGCTTTTTAAAAAATATATCATTCTGTGGCGAATATTGAACCTGCAAGCTTCCACACTGCCCCTAACATAACCAGGGCTGCTGGCAGAAATCAGGCGAATCCCTTACCATCTCACAGGCTAAAGTCTACACAAAGGATGTAAAACCCCATGGATGCATACGTTTCAAAAATATACACTTTAGAGTACGGCTCGATTCAATACATTATTACCAAATTCGGAAATATGTCATCCTATAACCTCCGATCCAGGACCAGCACCTTACCGGCTATACCACAATACAAAAAGCAAGTGGCTCGATCCTCATTTTCCTACAGAGCACCACAATTATGGAATAACCTCCCAGACACCATCAAATCTTCCCCCAGTCTTAAGTCACTCAAGAATTCCCTATTAACATACCTCAATACAGAATGCACCTGTAAACATGTAACCTAGTGACTATATACAGAATGCACCTGTAAACATGTAACACAGTGACTATATACAGAATGCACCTGTAAACATGTAACACAGTGACTATATACAGAATGCACCTGTAAACATGTAACATAGTGACTATATACAGAATGCACCTGTAAACATGTAACAGTGACTATATACAAAATGTACCTGTAAACATGTAACACAGTGACTATATACAGAATGCACCTGTAAACATGTAACACAGTGACTATATACAGAATGCACCTGTAAACATGTAACACAGTGACTATATACAGAATGCACCTGTAAACATGTAACACAGTGACTATATACAGAATGCACCTGTAAACATGTAACACAGTGACTATATACAGAATGCACCTGTAAACATGTAACATGGTGACTATATACAGAATGCACCTGTAAACATGTAACACAGTGACTATATACAGAATGCACACTGTAAACATGTAACACAGTGACTATATACAGAATGCACCTGTAAACATGTAACACAGTGACTATATACAGAATGCACCTGTAAACATGTAACACAGTGACTATATACAGAATGCACCTGTAAACATGTAACACAGTGACTATATACAGAATGCACCTGTAAACATGTAACACAGTGACTATATACAGAATGCACCTGTAAACATGTAACAGTGACTATATACAGAATGCGCCTGTAAACATGTAACATAGTGACTATATACAGAATGCACCTGTAAACATGTAACACAGTGACTATATACAGAATGCACCTGTAAACATGTAACACACTGACTATATACAGAATGCACCTGTAAACATGTAACATGGTGACTATATACAGAAAGCACCTGTAAACATGTAACAGTGACTATATACAGAATGCGCCTGTAAACATGTAACACAGTGACTATATACAGAATGCACCTGTAAACATGTAACACAGTGACTATATACAGAATGCACCTGTAAACATGTAACACAGTGACTATATACAGAATGCACCTGTAAACATGTAACACAGTGACTATATACAGAATGCGCCTGTAAACATGTAACAGTGACTATATACAGAATGCGCCTGTAAACATGTAACACAGTGACTATATACAGAATGCGCTTGTAAACATGTAACATAGTGACTATATACAGAATGCACCTGTAAACATGTAACACAGTGACTATATACAGAATGCACCTGTAAACATGTAACACAGTGACTATATACAGAATGCGCCTGTAAACATGTAACATAGTGACTGTGACGGAACGGCCGCCACAGGATTTATTTAGTTTAATTTCATTCTTATTTTGTTATATTTCGTTTACCCTTTATTTATAGGAACTAATTTCCTTTGGTAGATTTAATGTAAAACTGTTGCTAGACTTCTAATTAATCATGTTTTTCCCCTGCACCCATCCTGCTAGTTTATGCTCAGTTATATTGTGTGGTTTTAAATGTATTGTCAATTGCTCATTTTTAGTTTTAAATAGACTAATATTTCTATAGTTAAATGTGGTTTTTAAAAACACTACCCGCCACTAGAGTCAAATGTTTCCTTCGTATAGAATGTACAATAGGTTTGTGTAATTTGTGGATTATGCAAAAGTGCTTTCTCTGTAGATATCTGTTATTTGTTTACCTATTCTGAAAGGCTGGGAGTCACATTGTCTCAGCCACCCACTATCTGATTCCCTTTACAATGGGTTATGTAAATCACTGTAAGTGGTCACTGTGAGGTGAAGACTTCATCTGCATACAACCAGTGGACCAAGTGAAGACTTGAGAGGACCTGAGAGAAGCCTGCAATGGCTTGGAACCAACCAATCAGAACCTGGGCATGGCTAGCCCCTGTGCAGAATTCACTCCAGGTCTGGGGGCGGGCATGGGAGAGAACAATGGGACTGTACCATATAAAAGGACTGTGTATGTTCTGCTTTTCATTAAACATTCTGATTTACCTTCAAACCTGTACTGAGTCACGACTAGTATTTGGGGAGGCATAATCACTGAAGAAGCCAGCTTTACTGAATCCTTCGCTTCCAGATCATCCAAGGACCGCTGCCAATCTCTCTCCCACCTTGCTAGCTCGCTACCCGGCTAAGCTCTCCAGCAAGACTCGGCGCCACAGACGGAGCTACCCCTGCAGGGTAGCTGATCCGCTACAGTGACTATATACAGAATGCGCCTGTAAACATGTAACACAGTGACTATATACAGAATGCACCTGTAAACATGTAACACAGTGACTATATACAGAATGCACCTGTAAACATGTAACACGGTGACTATATACAGAAAGCACCTGTAAACATGTAACACAGTGACTATATACAGAATGCACCTGTAAACATGTAACACAGTGACTATATACAGAATGCGCCTGTAAACATGTAACACAGTGACTATATACAGAATGCACCTGTAAACATGTAACACAGTGACTATATACAGAATGCACCTGTAAACATGTAACACAGTGACTATATACAGAATGCACCTGTAAACATGTAACACAGTGACTATATACAGAATCCACCTGTAAACATGTAACACAGTGACTATATACAGAATGCACCTGTAAACATGTAACATAGTGACTATATACAGAATGCACCTGTAAACATGTAACACAGTGACTATATACAGAATGCACCTGTAAACATGTAACACAGTGACTATATACAGAATGCACCTGTAAACATGTAACACGGTGACTATATACAGAAAGCGCCTGTAAACATGTAACACAGTGACTATATACAGAATGCGCCTGTAAACATGTAACACAGTGACTATATACAGAATGCACCTGTAAACATGTAACACAGTGACTATATACAGAATGCGCCTGTAAACATGTAACACAGTGACTATATACAGAATGCGCCTGTAAACATGTAACAGTGACTATATACAGAATGCGCCTGTAAACATGTAACACAGTGACTATATACAGAATGCGCTTGTAAACATGTAACACAGTGACTATATACAGAATGCACCTGTAAACATGTAACACAGTGACTATATACAGAATGCACCTGTAAACATGTAACACAGTGACTATATACAGAATGCACCTGTAAACATGTAACATGGTGACTATATACAGAAAGCACCTGTAAACATGTAACACAGTGACTATATACAGAATGCGCCTGTAAACATGTAACACAGTGACTATATACAGAATGCGCCTGTAAACATGTAACAGTGACTATATACAGAATGCGCCTGTAAACATGTAACACAGTGACTATATACAGAATGCGCTTGTAAACATGTAACAGTGACTATATACAGAATGCACCTGTAAACATGTAACACAGTGACTATATACAGAATGCGCCTGTAAACATGTAACACAGTGACTATATACAGAATGCGCCTGTAAACATGTAACACAGTGACTATATACAGAATGCGCTTGTAAACATGTAACACAGTGACTATATACAGAATGCACCTGTAAACATGTAACACAGTGACTATATACAGAATGCGCTTGTAAACATGTAACATAGTGACTATATACAGAATGCACCTGTAAACATGTAACACAGTGACTATACAGAATGCACCTGTAAACATGTAACACAGTGACTATATACAGAATGCACCTGTAAACATGTAACACAGTGACTATATACAGAATGCGCTTGTAAACATGTAACACAGTGACTATATACAGAATGCACCTGTAAACATGTAACACAGTGACTATATACAGAATGCGCCTGTAAACATGTAACATAGTGACTGTGACGGAACGGCCGCCACAGGATTTATTTAGTTTAATTTCATTCTTATTTTGTTATATTTCGTTTACCCTTTATTTATAGGAACTAATTTCCTTTGGTAGATTTAATGTAAAACTGTTGCTAGACTTCTAATTAATCATGTTTTTCCCCTGCACCCATCCTGCTAGTTTATGCTCAGATATATTGTGTGGTTTTAAATGTATTGTCAATTGCTCATTTTTAGTTTTAAATAGACTAATATTTCTTTAGTTAAATGTGGTTTTTAAAAACACTACCCGCCACTAGAGTCAAATGTTTCCTTCGTATACAATGTACAATAGGTTTGTGTAATTTGTGGATTATGCAAAAGTGCTTTCTCTGTAGATATCTGTTATTTGTTTACCTATTCTGAAAGGCTGGGAGTCACATTGTCTCAGCCACCCACTATCTGATTCCCTTTACAATGGGTTATGTAAATCACTGTAAGTGGTCACTGTGAGGTGAAGACTTCATCTGCATACAACCAGTGGACCCAAGTGAAGACTTGAGAGGACCTGAGAGAAGCCTGCAATGGTCTTGGAACCAACCAATCAGAACCTGGGCATGGCTAGCCCCTGTGCAGAATTCACTCCAGGGGTCTGGGGGCGGGCATGGGAGAGAACAATGGGACTGTACCATATAAAAGGACTGTGTATGTTCTGCTTTTCATTAAACATTCTGATTTACCTTCAAACCTGTACTGAGTCACGACTAGTATTTGGGGAGGGCATAATCACTGAAGAAGCCAGCTTTACTGAATCCTTCGCTTCCAGATCATCCAAGGACCGCTGCCAATCTCTCTCCCACCTTGCTAGCTCGCTACCCGGCTAAGCTCTCCAGCAAGACTCGGCGCCACAGACGGAGCTACCCCTGCAGGGTAGCTGATCCGCTACAGTGACTATATACAGAATGCGCCTGTAAACATGTAACATAGTGACTATATACAGAATGCACCTGTAAACATGTAACACAGTGACTATATACAGAATGCACCTGTAAACATGTAACACAGTGACTATATACAGAATGCACCTGTACACATGTAACACAGTGACTATATACAGAATGCACCTGTAAACATGTAACACAGTGACTATATACAGAATGCACCTGTAAACATGTAACACAGTGACTATATACAGAATGCGCCTGTAAACATGTAACATAGTGACTATACAGAATGCGCCTGTAAACATGTAACACAGTGACTATATACAGAATACACCTGTAAACATGTAACACAGTGACTATATACAGAATGTGCCTGTAAACATGTAACATAGTGACTATATACAGAATGCACCTGTAAACATGTAACACAGTGACTATATACAGAATGCGCCTGTAAACATGTAACACAGTGACTATATACAGAATGCACCTGTAAACATGTAACACAGTGACTATATACAGAATGCACCTGTAAACATGTAACACAGTGACTATATACAGAATGCACCTGTAAACATGTAACACAGTGACTATATACAGAATGCGCCTGTAAACATGTAACACAGTGACTATATACAGAAGGCACCTGTAAACATGTAACACAGTGACTATATACAGAATGCGCCTGTAAACATGTAACACAGTGACTATATTTCCTACATATTTTTCTGTTAATCTGTATATTTGTGTTGTTAATATCTTGCATTGTATTACTTTGTATTTCTGTAACTGTAACATTTCAATGTTCTTGAACCCAGGACATACTTGAAAACGAGAGAAATCTCAATGTATCCTTCCTGGTAAAATCCTTTATAAATAAATAAATAAATCTTTACAGAATGATGCTCTCCTTGTTTTATGTGCCCTGCAACTGTGATCGTGAGGGTGAATCCCACGCATGCGGGTAATCCTCATATAAACACATTATGTGTCATGGTAAACGTTCAGTTTATTTAGCAGCAACTGTATTATCATACGCAAACCATTGAATAAGGCTGGCGGCACACGAGCGGATTTTCTGCATCCGTCTGTGCGCACAATTTGCCGTCCTTCGTAGCTTTTTAATTGAGTCAATGAAGAACACCGCACGATGCCCCTGCGCACTTATTCACACACAGCATTTGCGTATTGCTACGGACGTGAAAATGGCATGGACGTGAAAAAGCTATGCGTCCCACAGGAACTACATGCTGCTTCTTTTGGGCATAAATATTTAAGAACGCAAGTGCGAAGGCCGGCACACTGAAGCATCTGCCAATGGCATTACCGATCGCCTGTTGAACACAATATCTCCAGTCAAAATGTGCGTCCGTGGCGGATGCACTGAACGCAGTACCGGAACGCTCGTGTGCCGCCAGCCTAAGAGTTTCTCAGTTTTTATGTTCTTTGTGATAAGTGCATGTTTGATCTGAAACGGCAGCCTAGGCTGTCGCCAAGTAGAGGTGTGTGTGTTCAAGATGTATAGGGATTAAATAGAAATAAATGCAGGGAATCAAATGTCCTGGCCTTCAGAGGGTCACAAATCGATGCTTAGCGGCTGGCAATTGGCCCCACGCTACTGTGTCTTTTAGGGCTGAAACAACTAATCGATAATGAAAATAGACCGAGTTAAATGTTATAACCCCTGACTCGGCTTTGGAGCTGATTGGAGAAGACGTGTCGCTGCTTTAAATCAGATTTAATTCTAGATTTAGGTCAGACATAACCAGTTTGTTTTTATTCAGTTTTCAACTCTAGCAGCTCTACAACACAAACCTTGGGATACGGTCACATGGTATGGGCTCTGTACCGCTGATGTTTTATCCTTACTGGAGGCCTGTGCCACCACCCCAACCTGCCTGCCACCCCTCTCTGGTCTGGAGTTGCCATTCTCTCCCTTTGGTCCAGTACCTTCCCACAAACTCCCTCCCACACTTAGGTCTGGTCTTTTGCCCAAACCTACTTCCTCTCATACTTTGGTCAAATCCCTTGCCCCAAACTCACTCTCTTCCACCTCAGGACCCTCAGTTTGTTCATGAAATTATTGTAAAGGGACACTGACCACTTTAGCTCATTAACGTGGTCAGGCTGCATGGAGAGCTCCCCTTCTCATCCTGCTTTTGTGCCAACATGTCTACCTGAGCGCTCGTAGCAACGTTCGTTTGGGGAGAAAGCAGACATGGGCTTAAACTGCCATGCAACATCAATCCATCACTGAGACCTGGTGCTTGTGTACCTTGTGTGTGAAAAGGGTGCAATTTGCGTATGTACGTACGAACATAATATACACTACACAAATCGCTTATGGAAAAAAGGAGGGGGGGCCAGAGGTTTTGTTTTTTTTTTAACTTTTTTTCCCCATAAAAGAAATGTGTATTATTTATCCGATGAATCAAAAAAAAAAAAAAAATGGGCCAACTAATCGATTATGCAAATAAACGCTAGTTGCAGCCCTAGTCTCTATCATATGGACACCGCGGGTCTTTGACGCTGCTCGCTTGGGTGTCAATGCCATATATAAAGGTTACCGGACTTGCGTCATTGTCTGGTGCCCAGATCTTGTGCGTCGTCGTTCCAGCAATATCAAAGCCGAATGGTTTGAGCCAGTCCTGTCAGAGGGCAGATATATTGTTTGTTGCCCTGTCGTGGTCTTTATGCCCGAGCACGCGATCCGTGTATCATTGCCGTCCGGTTTTGTGTACTGACACAGGTTGTTCCCTTGACTTTGCTGTTGACTTCTGATCTGATTTTTGGCTTGTCTGTCATGCCGACCTCTCTGCCCTTTGACCTTGGCCTGTTCGCTGACCTTGTTTTTGGTTTTCTCCCTGTATCATGTCTGCCCCTCGTCCGGCCACGTCCGGGCACGGTGTTTTCTACATGTTGATTTAGCCTGCTGGGGTCATTAGCAAATGTGACATATTGTACTTCTGGGCATTTTCCACGACTTCTGAGCCGCACGTCTTCCTGTCACTCAAACCCCAAGAAGGTAAAGGTTTTCTGATTGGATTTTTTATGTGAAATTAAATAATTCTGAGTAAGATGTAGCATTAAGGAGACGCAGGTGGAGAGAGATCATCCACATCATGGCAGAAACGTCCCGCGCACAGATACATGTGCCGTCCCATTAATCTTATAAATAGGTAAGAATGATAGACGGACGGTGAAGGCCGCGTGTGCGTCAACTGTAAAGGGACCTCTGGATGGATTCAGGCCATAATGCGGCCGCTGTGCTGGTCTCTCTCTAAATCATACCCGTATCATCCTAATTGTGGGTTAATCCGCAGCGTAATCCTGCCGGAGCCCAATTCAATCACACAGTAATCAATTTAGCCGGGGACGGCGGGTGCGTCTTCTGCTGGAAGGAATTAAGGAATAATGATTGGTTAGAACAGCTGGAAACGTGAGCGGCGAACTTCATGTCAGAGGGGTATTCTCAAAACGAGATCAAACCGAAACGAAATCGTATCATCTGTGTCCGTGAATCTCGTGACGTTTATCTGCGCGGTGCGTGGCTGCAGTGCGCGGCCTGTCACAAGCCTGGCCAGGCACCTGGAACGAGCGCTAACCCAGGCCAGGCACAAGCGCTAAACCAGGCCAGGCACCTGGAACGAGCGCTAACCCAGGCCAGGCACAAGCGCTAAACCAGGCCAGGCACCTGGAACGGACGCTAACCCAGGCCAGGCACCTGGAACGAGCACTAACCCAGGCCAGGCACCTGGAACGAGCGCTAACCCAGGCCAGGCCCCTGGAACGAGCGCTAACCCAGGCCAGGCACCTGGAACGAGCGCTAACCCAGGCCAGGCACCTGGAACGAGCGCTAACCCAGGCCAGGCACCTGGAACGAGCGCTAACCCAGGCCAGGCACCTGGAACGAGCGCTAAACCAGGCCAGGCACCTGGAACGAGCGCTAACCCAGGCCAGGCACCTGGAACGAGCGCTAACCCAGGCCAGGCACCTGGAACGAGCGCTAACCCAGGCAGGCACCTGGAACGAGCGTTAACCCAGGCCGGGCACCTGGAACGAGCGCTAAACCAGGCCAGGCACAAGCGCTAAACCAGGCCAGGCACCTGGAACGAGCGCTAACCCAGGCCAGGCACCGGGAACGAGCGCTAAACCAGGCCAGTCACAAGCGCTAAACCAGGCCAGGCACCTGGAACGAGCGCTAAACCAGGCCAGGCACCTGGAACGAGCGTTAACCCAGGCCGGGCACCTGGAACGAGCGCTAAACCAGGCCAGGCACCTGGAACGAGCGCTAAACCAGGCCAGGCACCTGGAAAGAGCGCTAAACCAGGCCAGGCACCGGGAACAGGCGCTAACCCAGGCCAGGCACAAGCGCTAAACCAGGCCAGGCACCTGGAACGAGCGCTAAACCAGGCCAGGCACCTGGAACGAGCGCTAAACCAGGCCAGGCACCGGGAACAGGCGCTAACCCAGGCCAGGCACAAGCGCTAAACCAGGCCAGGCACCTGGAACGGGCGCTAAACCAGGCCAGGCACCTAGAACGAGCGCTAATCCAGGCCAGGCACCTGGAAGGAGCGCTAAACCAGGCCAGGCACCTGGAACGAGCGCTAAACCAGGCCAGGCACCGGGAACAGGCGCTAACCCAGGCCAGGCACCTGGAACGAGCGCTAAACCAGGCCAGGCACCTAGAACGAGCACTAACCCAGGCCAGGCACCTGGAAGGAGCGCTAAACCAGGCCAGGTACCTGGAACGAGCGCTAAACCAGGCCAGGCACCGGGAACAGGCGCTAACCCAGGCCAGGCAAAGCGCTAAACCAGGCCAGGCACCTGGAACGGGCGCTAACCCAGGCCAGGCACAAGCGCTAACCCAGGCCAGGCACCTGGAACAAGCGCTAACCCAGGCCAGGCAACTAGAACGGGCAATAACCCAGGCCAGGCACCTGGAACGGGCGCTAACCCAGGCCAGGCACCTGGAACGAGCGCTAAACCAGGCCAGGCACCTGGAACGGGCGCTAACCCAGGCCAGGCACAAGCGCTAAACCAGGCCAGGCCCCTGGAACGGGCGCTAACCCAGGCCAGGCCCCTGGAACGGGCGCTAACCCAGGCCAGGCACAAGCGCTAACCCAGGCCAGGCACCTGGAACAAGCGCTAACCCAGGCCAGGCACGTGGAACGAGCGCTAACCCAGGCCAGGCACGTGGAACGAGCGCTAAACCAGGCCAGGCACCTGGAACGAGCGCTAAACCAGGCCAGGCACCTGGAACGGGCGCTAAACCAGGCCAGGCACCTGGAACGGGCGCTAAACCAGGCCAGGCACCTGTAACGGGCGCTAAACCAGGCCAGGCACCTGTAACGGGCGCTAAACCAGGCCAGGCACCTGTAACGGGCGCTAAACCAGGCCAGGCACCGGGAACGGGCGCTAACCCAGGGCAGGCACCTGGAACGAGCGCTAAACCAGGCCAGGCACCTGGAACGGGCGCTAAACCAGGCCAGGCACCTGGAACTGGCGCTAACCCAGGCCAGGCACCTGGAACGGGTGCTAAACCAGGCCAGGCACCTGGAACGAGCGCTAAACCAGGCCAGGCACCTGGAACGGGCGCTAAACCAGGCCAGGCACCGGGAACGGGCGCTAACCCAGGCCAGGCACAAGCGCTAAACCAGGCCAGGCACCTGGAACGGGCGCTAACCCAGGCCAGGCACAAGCGCTAACCCAGGCCAGGCACCTGGAACAAGTGCTAACCCAGGCCAGGCAACTGGAACGGGCGCTAACCCAGGCCAGGCACCTGGAACGGGCGCTAACCCAGGCCAGGTACCTGGAACGAGCGCTAAACAAGGCCAGGCACCTGGAACGAGCGCTAAACCAGGCCAGGCACCTGGAACGGGCGCTAACCCAGGCCAGGCACAAGCGCTAAACCAGGCCAGGCACCTGGAACGGGCGCTAACCCAGGCCAGGCACAAGCGCTAACCCAGGCCAGGCACCTGGAACAAGCGCTAACCCAGGCCAGGCACCTGGAGCGAGCGCTAACCCAGGTCAGGCACCTGGAGCGAGCGCTAACCCAGGTCAGGCACCTGGAGCGAGAGCTAACCCAGGCCAGGCACCTGGAACGAGCACTAAACCAGGCCAGGCACCTGGAACGAGCGCTAAACCAGGCCAGGCACCTGGAACAAGCGCTAAACCAGGCCAGGCACCTGGAACGGGCGCTAAACCAGGCCAGGCACCTGGAACGGGCGCTAACCCAGGCCAGGCACAAGCGCTAAACCAGGCCAGGCACCTGGAACGGGCGCTAACCCAGGCCAGGCACAAGCGCTAACCCAGGCCAGGCACCTGGAACGAGCGCTAACCCAGGCCAGGCACCTGGAACGAGCGCTAACCCAGGCCAGGCACCTGGAACGGGCGCTAACCCAGGCCAGGCACCTGGAAAGGGCGCTAACCCAGGCCAGGCACCTGGAACGGGCGCTAAACCAGGCCAGGCACCTGGAACGGGCGCTAAACCAGGCCAGGCACCTGGAACGGGCGCTAAACCAGGCCAGGCACCTGGAACGGGCGCTAAACCAGGCCAGGCACCTGGAACGGGCGCTAAACCAGGCCAGGCACCTGGAACGGGCGCTAAACCAGGCCAGGCACCTGGAACGGGTGCTAAACCAGGCCAGGCACCTGGAACGGGCGCTAAACCAGGCCAGGCACCTGGAACGGGCGCTAAACCAGGCCAGGCACCTGGAACGGGCGCTGGACCAGGCCAGGCACCTGGAACGGGCGCTGGACCAGGCCAGGCACCTGGAACGGGCGCTGGACCAGGACAGGCACCAGGGACGGGCGCTGGACCAGGAAGGGGCGCTGTACCAGGACAGGCACCAGGAACGGGTGCTGAACCAGGACAGGCACCTGGAACAGGCGCTGGACCAGGACAGGCACCCGGGACAGGCGCTGGACCAGGAAGGGGCGCTGTACCAGGACAGGCACCAGGAACGGGTGCTGAACCAGGACAGGCACCAGGAGCGGGCGCTGGACCAGGACAGGCACCAGGAACGGGCGCTGGACCAGGACAGGCACCAGGAACGGGCGCTGCACCAGGAACGGGCGCTGGACCAGGACAGGCACCAGGAACGGGCGCTAACCCAGGCCAGGCACAAGCGCTAACCCAGGCCAGGCACCTGGAACAAGCGCTAACCCAGGCCAGGCACCTGGAACGAGCACTAAACCAGGCCAGGCACCTGAAACGAGCACTAAACCAGGCCAGGCACCTGGAACGAGCGCTAAACCAGGCCAGGCACCTGGAACGAGCGCTAAACCAGGCCAGGCACCTGGAACGGGCGCTAAACCAGGCCAGGCACCTGGAACGGGCGCTAACCCAGGCCAGGCACAAGCGCTAAACCAGGCCAGGCACCTGGAACGGGCGCTAACCCAGGCCAGGCACAAGCGCTAACCCAGGCCAGGCACCTGGAACGATCGCTAACCCAGGCCAGGCACCTGGAACGAGCGCTAACCCAGGCCAGGCACCTGGAACGAGCGCTAACCCAGGCCAGGCACCTGGAACGAGCGCTAACCCAGGCCAGGCACCTGGAACGGGCGCTAACCCAGGCCAGGCACCTGGAACGGGCGCTAAACCAGGCCAGGCACCTGGAACGGGCGCTAAACCAGGCCAGGCACCTGGAACGGGCGCTAAACCAGGCCAGGCACCTGGAACGGGCGCTAAACCAGGCCAGGCACCTGGAACGGGCGCTAAACCAGGCCAGGCACCTGGAACGGGCGCTAAACCAGGCCAGGCACCTGGAACGAAACGGGCGCTAAACCAGGCCAGGCACCTGGAACGGGCGCTAAACCAGGCCAGGCACCTGGAACGGGCGCTGGACCAGGCCAGGCACCTGGAACGGGCGCTGGACCAGGACAGGCACCAGGAACGGGCGCTGGACCAGGACAGGCACCAGGAACGGGCGCTGTACCAGGACAGGCACCAGGAACGGGCGCTGAACCAGGACAGGCACCAGGAAAGGGCGCTGGACCAGGACAGGCACCAGGAACGGGCGCTGGACCAGGACAGGCACCTGGAACGGGCGCTGGACCAGGACAGGCACCAGGGACGGGCGCTGGACCAGGAAGGGGCGCTGTACCAGGACAGGCACCAGGAACGGGTGCTGAACCAGGACAGGCACCTGGAACAGGCGCTGGACCAGGACAGGCACCAGGGACAGGCGCTGGACCAGGAAGGGGCGCTGTACCAGGACAGGCACCAGGAACGGGTGCTGAACCAGGACAGGCACCTGTAACGGGCGCTGGACCAGGACAGGCACCAGGAACGGGCGCTGTACCAGGACAGGCACCAGGAACGGGCGCTGTACCAGGACAGGCACCAGGAACGGGCGCTGAACCAGGACAGGCACCAGGAAAGGGCGCTGGACCAGGACAGGCACCAGGAACGGGCGCTGGACCAGGACAGGCACCAGGAACGGGCGCTGGACCAGGACAGGCACCAGGAACGGGCGCTGAACCAGGACAGGCACCAGGAACGGGTGCTGAACCAGGACAGGCACCTGTAACGGGCGCTGGACCAGGACAGGCACCAGGAACGGGCGCTGTACCAGGACAGGCACCAGGAACGGGCGCTGTACCAGGACAGGCACCAGGAACGGGCGCTGAACCAGGACAGGCACCAGGAAAGGGCGCTGGACCAGGACAGGCACCAGGAACGGGCGCTGGACCAGGACAGGCACCAGGAACGGGCGCTGGACCAGGACAGGCACCAGGAACGGGCGCTGGACCAGGACAGGCACCAGGAACAGGCGCTGGACCAGGACAGGCACCAGGAACGGGCGCTGGACCAGGACAGGCACCAGGAACGGGCGCTGGACCAGGACAGGCACCAGGAACGGGCGCTGGACCAGGACAGGCACCAGGAACGGGCGCTGGACCAGGACAGGCACCAGGAACGGGCGCTGGACCAGGACAGGCACCAGGAACGGGCGCTGGACCAGGACAGGCACCAGGAACGGGCGCTGGACCAGGACAGGCACCAGGAACGGGCGCTGGACCAGGACAGGCACCAGGAACGGGCGCTGGACCAGGACAGGCACCAGGAACGGGCGCTGGACCAGGACAGGCACCAGGAACGGGCACTGGACCAGGACAGGCACCAGGAACGGGCGCTGGACCAGGACAGGCACCAGGAACGGGCGCTGGACCAGGACAGGCACCAGGAACGGGCGCTGGACCAGGACAGGCACCTGGACAGGATGGGAACCCAGAATGGAAAAAGTTGTGTTTTGGGAAGTTGGAGCGTTTCTGTGATTCTCCTATTTCGGGTTTTCCTCCTGGGAAATGACGGGGTATAAATAGCCGCCTGCGTGCTCTGTGCCTGAGTAACAAACTCTATTCCCATTTGCTTGTATTTACAGCGTCTGTTTTAACCCTCGCAGCGTTGGGGCAGCCGCCCTCCGTGTCATGCCGTGGATCAGGTCTCACACTGTAAGATATGAGTTTCTGGTGGCTGATTTCTACAGGAAACATACGGGGGAGCAGACACATCACCCCCAATCACCAAAATAACAACTGGCACGGACTGTGAGGCCCGATATGAGAAAAAGCACAATCACTGGACATCAAGGCCCTTAATCCCAGGGCCGGCCCAAGACATTGTGCTGCAGTGTGTATGAGTGTATCACAGAGCTCCACAGCAATAAAACTCACAGTAATGTGTGGCGTGTATGAGCCTATCACAGAATCCACAGCAATAAAACTCACAGTAATGTGCGGTGTATACGAGTGTATCACAGAGCTCCACAGCAATAAAACTCAGTAATGTGTGGCGTGTATGAGCGTATCACAGAATCCACAGCAATAAAACTCACAGTACTGTGCGGTGTGTATGAGCGGATCACAGAGCTCCACAGCAATAAAACTCAGTAATGCTACATTTACCTCTCCCACACCAACCTGCTCGTTGCCATATTGACCCTTCACACACCCCATGCTTTCTACATTAACCCCTCAGACCCCCTTGCTCTTTTCATATTAACCCCTCACACACATGCTGTTACATTAACCCCTCACATCACCATCTCTGCCACATTAACCCCTCACACACACACACACCTGATGCTCTCTGCCACATTAACCCCTCTCACCTTGACCCCTCAAACACCCCTGATGTTGTTACATTAACCTCTCACACACCCTATATTTGCTACTACATTAACCCCTCGCACCACATGTTCCACGACAGTGATGGTAACAACTACGCAAGAGCCGATGCATACTTTGACAACATGTCTCGACGCTGCACTTATGGTGGTTTATGCGACTTGACCGCTTTTACAATTAGTTTTCGAAGTTTATCGCAATGTTGAACTTTACGGAAAATTCGGTAATAAAGGAGACCCTGTAGAACGGATACGTTTTATGCAAAATCGTCCAAAGGCCCTTTTGATTCTTATTTGCCAAACGAACCTGATGGAGCGTCTAAAAGCGACCCATTTCCCACGCAGTCCAGGGTTATCACCTTTTTCTATTTCCACACCCAAGACATCTCGCAAACGTCCTGATAGATACACAGATGCCACAAAGAAAAAGCAAGTTAGGACGGGGATTGATCTAAGGGAAGTCGGCTTCTCACATGGGCAGTTTTTACGTTGCCGGTTCCAGAGGGACTCACCTAAGTCTCTGCTGATCCGAGAACCTGAAAGAAGATCCACTAATGCACTTTACAAAGAAACACTCAGAAAATAAAACTATGTTCCAGATGCCAAAATTATTATTTTTTTGTCTGTTCATCGTCTGTATTTACAACACAACATTCATGGACACAAATGAAACGGCCTTGTTTTTTGGCCGATACGCCCTGACGAACGTCTGCAATAAACATCACTTATTACTTTAACACATCGACCTGGAAATTATATTTCATACAGATTGGACACAAAACTCATGTTTCTTTTAAAAACAGTTGTAACAAATCCAAAAATCCACACGAGCGAAGCCGCCGGCAAAAGCTAGTAACTTAAAAAGCAAAGCGAGAGACGTGGCCTCTGACAGGACGGCAAAAAGCCACCCTGAAAATAGTGCCGATTGGAGCCATGGCTCCATCAGCACCCATGGACTATTTGTGCTTGTTTTAGGGTTATGTTACTGTTTGTGCTTGTTCCAGGGTTAGGGTTATGTTGCTGTTTGTTCTTGTTTTAGGGTTATGTTGCGGTTTGTGCTGGTTTCAGGGTTAGGTTACTGGTTTCAGTGTTAGGGTTATGTCACTGCTTGTTTCAGGGTTAGCATTATGTTACTGTGTGCTTGTTTCAGTGTTAGGGTTATGTCACTGCTTGTTTCAGGGTTAGCGTTATGTTACTGTGTGCTTGTTTCAGTGTTAGGGTTATGTCACTGCTTGTTTCAGGGTTAGCGTTATGTTACTGTGTGCTTGTTTCAGGGTTAGGGTTATGTTACGGTGTGCTTGTTTCAGGGTTAGGGTTATGTCACTGCTTGTTTCAGGGTTAGCGTTATGTTACTGTGTGCTTGTTTCAGGGTTAGGGTGAGGTTACTGGTTATGCTGGTTTCAGGGTTAGGGTTATGTTACTGGTTGTGCTTGTTTCAGGGTTAGGGTGAGGTTACTGGTTGTGCTTATTTCAGGATAAGGGTTAGGTTACTGGTTGTGCTGGTTTCAGGGTTAGGGTTATGTTGCCGTTTGTGCTGGTCTCAGGGTTAGGGTTATGTCATTGCTTGTTTTAGGGTTAGGGTTATGTCACTGCTTGTTTCAAGGTTAGCGTTATGTTACTGTGTGCTTGCTTCAGGGTTAGGGTTATGTTACTGTGTGCTTGTTTCAGGGTTAGCGTTATGATGTGCTTGTTTCAGGGTTAGCGTTATGTTACTGTGTGCTTATTTCAGGGTTAGGGTTATGTTACTGGTTGTGCTTGTTTCAGGGTTAGGGTTAGGTTACTGGTTGTGCTGGTTTCAGGGTTAGGGTTAGGTTACTGGTTGTGCTGGTTTCAGGGTTAGGGTTATGTTGCCATTTCTGCTGGTTTCAGGGTTATGTCACTGCTTGTTTCAGGGTTAGTGTTATGTCACTGTTTCAGGGTTAGGGTTATGTCACTGTTTCAGGGTTAGGGTTATGTCACTGTTTGTTTCAGGGTTAGCGTTATGTTACGGTGTGCTTGTTTCAGGGTTAGCTTTATGTTACAGTGTGCTTGTTTCAGGGTTAGCTTTATGTTACTGCTTATTTCAGGGTTAGGGTTATGTCACTGCTTGTTTCAGGGTAAGGGTTTGGTTACTGGTTGTGCTTATTTCAGGGTTAGGGTTTTGTTACTGTGTGCTTATTTCAGGCTTAGGTTACTGGTTGTGCTTGTTTCAGGGTTAGGGTTATGTCACTGTGCTGTTTCAGGGTTAGGGTTATGTTACTGGTTGTGCTTATTTCAGGGTTAGGGTTTTGTTACTGTGTGCTTATTTCAGGCTTAGGTTACTGGCTGTGCTTGTTTCAGGGTTAGGGTTATGTCACTGTGCTGTTTCAGGGTTAGGGTTAGGTTACTAGTTGTGCTTATTTCAGGGTTAGGGTTTTGTTACTGTGTGCTTCTTTCAGGGTTAGGGTTATGTTACTGTGTGCTTATTTCAGGGTTAGGGTTATGTTACTGTGTGCTTATTTCGGGGTTAGGTTACTGGTTGTGCTTGTTTCAGGGTTAGGTTTAGGTCACTGTTGTATGTCACTGGCTGTTCAGTAGGGTTAGGTTACTGGTTGTGCTTATTTCAGGGTTAGGGTTATGTAACTGCTGTTTCAGGGTTAGGATTAGGTTACTGGTTGTGCTTATTTCAGGGTTAGGTTACTGGTTGTGCTTGTTTCAGGGTTAGGGTTATGTCACTGTGCTGTTTCAGGGTTAGGGTTAGGTTACTGGTTGTGCTTATTTCAGAGTTAGGGTTATGTCACTGTGCCGTTTCAGGGTTAGGGTTAGGTTACTGGTTGTGCTTATTTCAGGGTTAGGGTTTTGTTACTGTGTGCTTATTTCAGGGTTAGGTTACTGGTTGTGCTTGTTTCAGGGTTAGGGTTATGTCACTGTGCTGTTTCAGGGTTAGGGTTAGGTTACTGGTTGTGCTTATTTCAGGGTTAGCGTTATGTTACTGTGTGCTTATTTTAGGGTTAGGTTACTGGTTGTGCTTTATGACGGAATGGGCGTATCCGCCTGCGGTCCTGCTCTATCTGACCCCCTCTTTGGTGTTGCCAAGCCCGACTACCGAGTGGCACGGCACCCGGCGTCTCGAGCGGCTTGGGTAGAAGACCACGTGGCGGTGGAGATCTCGAGAGTATATGGCGCACCCACGGTGGAAATCCGCCCGACTACCGAGTGGCACGGCACTCGGCGTCTCGAGCAGCGGATCTACTGACCATTGAAGGGCTGGAGACGGTCTGCGTGGCGAACCGCGGTTCGGTAGAGTCTCCTTGCAGATGCAGGCACGGCGCTCAGCCGAGGTCCCGATTCGGGGTGGTTGCGGTATCCCAAGATACAGATTCAAGGTGTCAGTTATGCCACCGCAAACCCATGGCCTGCTGTTTTCAAAAGAACTACTGAACAAAAATGTCTGGAATTTACATATAAGATCCTATGATTGATAATAAAAAGTTCTGTTACAGAAAAAGGAGATCCGCAGATTAAAATAATAAATGGTTGATTAGATATTGCATAAAAAACGGGAATATTTTTAACATTGAAACCTATGGGGTTCGTCTGAATAAACCTGCTGATTGAAACCACCGAACATCAGGGCATTTCACTGACATTTCTCTGCTGTTTGGTGTTCTCTGAATAGATTAACCATTACTTCTCTATGGGGATTTGCACTGCCTTCAAACAGCACCGTACTTGCTGGCAGTTCGCCAAACTTGTGTGTGAGCATATCACCAGAGCAGTGGTGTACTTAGAGGAGTGGCGGAGGGCGGGCCGCTCCAGTACCAGTGATTATTGGGGTGTCATTAGGGGGTACTAGGAGGTGCCACTGTCACTGTGTGTCAGCTTTGAGCTGTGTTCTCAAACTACGAGCAGCGGAGCATGGCGTTTGCATACGGAATAAAATCGAATAGAATAAAAATCCCCCTCTCCTCCCTCCATAGCTCCTCCCCTGCCCCGCAGCAGCTCTAGGAGAGGGGGGGGATGTGATTTGTGTCCAGAGAGAGAAGATGACAGTAAACGGCAGGTAAAGGAGGGGGGGGGGTTTCAGCAGAATATGAAGCCCTGTCTGCTTACTGCTGTTTAAAGTGGACCTTTCCTTAACCAGCACTGCAGTGATAGAAATTTGTCATTGAGCTGCCTGGCTCCTGGTGAGGCTGCTTGCGTGCAGGTCACACTCGTCCGGCCAGTCAGGTGGTACTGAGTCTCAGTACCACCTGACTGGCTGAACCACGTGACACGCATGCACGCAGCTGCCCGCCCTTTCGTTAACATGGACTGTCACTCTATTCTGGAATGAACACCCACCAGGAAGGGAATCAAAGCCACGGTGCACCCTCTGGCAGTGGCACCCCACTGCTGACAAGATGGCTCCACGCACAGGCACAGCCGTGATCCTAACGTGGCCTGGAGGGACCTCCTGCTGAGTCTGTACACAGTCCCTGCTGACTCTGCACACAGCCCTACCGCTGACAGAGGCCGGTAAATGTAGAATAAAAAATTGCTGTGTGCTCATATACACTCGGTTTGCTGGGAGTTTTATTGCAGTGGAGTTTTATTGCAGTGGATTCTGATGCACTCATACACACCACACGTTGCATTGCTGGGAGTTTTATTGCAGTGGATTCTGATGCACTCATACACACCGCACATTGCATTGCTGGGAGTTTTATTGCAGTGGATTCTGTGATACACACTGCATATTACTGTGAGTTTTATTGCCCTGGAGCTCTGGGATACACACTGCACATTACTGTGAGTTTTATTGCTGTGCAGTTCTGTGATATGCTCATACACACTGCACATTTCTGTGGGTTTTATTGCTTTGCAACTCTGATATGCTCATACACAGTGCCCATTTCTGTGGGTTTTATTGCTATGCAGCTCTGTGATACGCTCATATGCAGTGCACGTTTCTGTGGATTTTATTGTTCCACCAATTAGAGCGGCTGTGATCCCGTTTACTTGACATGCGTGGCTGTTCTTTGTAAAAATACTTGAATTTAACATTTCATAATTTTCTTTATCTCAATAGATACATTTGAAATGGTATACAAAATATACAAGTAGGCACTTGGTATCCACTTTTAATATAAAGGAGGAAAAGGCGGAGCTCTATGAGGAAAAGGTGGAGCTTAAAGAGGAAGGGTGGGGATTAACCAGGAAGAGGTGTGCCCTTGACAGGAAGGGGTGCGTCAAATTTAAATTAGGGGTGCACGAGTTTAGTCAGGCCTAGGGCAGCACAAAACCTAAATACACCACTGGTTAGGGTTATGTCACTGTGTTGTTTCAGGGTTAGGGTTTTGTTACTGTGTGCTTATTTCAGGGTTATGTTACTGGTTGTGCTTGTTTCAGGGTTAGGGTTTTGTTACTGTGTGCTTATTTCAGGGTTAGTATCGGGGGTCGATACTTGTACTCGTGTTAGGGTTAGTGGTGACCCCCTGATTCTGCTCCATTTTTCTTACACTCTCATACTGGTTTCATTTTTAGGCAACATATTTTTTTCTTGGCTTGCGTGCCGTCTAGAGGCCGCAGTTGCCCAGTGTTCTTCTCACCCTAGTTTGTATGAGGTCGATGGAGATCGCCACTTTTCAATTGCCAAAGTATATTACCGCGGGCCGCAAGCAGCGGCGAGGTTTCCATGGTGAAAGGATAATAGCCGCAGTCTCCTTCATTTTTTTGATATACAGGGGAATATCATTGGTATTGCAGCTCACCATAGCGCAGTGTTTTTCACCATCACTTGTTGGACCTGCCGGCGGTGGATCTCTTTTTATGGCATTTATTAAATCTTCCCTTTAAAGTATTTGAAGGGGGGGGGAATTCATGTGAAGAGGTCAGAATGAGCGGAAAGTGACAGCTCGCCCACCGCTTCCACCCGAGAAGAGTTTTATACACCTTGAGTCCAGAGTCACCGACCAACGTTCCTACGCCGTAAAACATCCACCAGCAGGTAATGCAAGACGCAACAAGACCAGAAGAAAGTGAAGACTACGAGAAGCTGTCAGAGAAGCAGCGATTTGCAAAAGGGGGGGTTTCTTTGAAGAGGGAAATGGTCAGCCCGCTCACTCGTTACCCCCATCTTGCTCAGTCAGCTTGTGATCACAGGGATGTCCTGTCCCAGACTGGCACAACTCAGGAACCAAGTTTTCCGTGTTATTCCCAAACGGCTAAAAGGTCTGTCACTAGCCGACTATCACCGTCTCATTTTCTCGACCCACTGGCATCTCAACACCGAACCGGTCAGAAGACCGCGAGGACTGCTGCCCCAAAACTCCACCATCTCTAGAGTGGATTTCCACCATGCACTCCCATCCAGTCGCAGACAATGTGAGGGAAGACCAGCATGCTTTTGCGCCTGGCTGAGTTTTTGACTGTCCGTCACACTACGGTGGAAATGACCGTCCTTTTTCCTGCAGCAATCATGGATTACTGCCGTCTGATTGGTTGTGAGTGAATGGAAAGCGATGGATAAAAGGCATGAAGGTACAGGGCGCTTCCCAGTCGATGTGCCGCAGGGATGACACCGCTTCTTCTTCCGGTGACGTATTGTTATAATGGCATGATTTGCAAATAACCCTTCAAGTGCTGTGGAATATTTCTGTAGCAAAGTATGAAGCGCGTGTGGTTGCTTGGTGTGTTAAGCCTGAGATACACTGAATGCGAAGCAACGCGCGGCTTCCTGTAGGCGGCACCACGCGACGAGACGCGCTCAATGTGTACAGGTTTTTCCCCCTCCCTCGCTTAGGCTTTGTTACGAGGTGGCGCTGAGCGACGGGAGTCGGAAAAATCCAACTTTCCCCTCGGCGTAGCGGCACGCTGAGGGGAGGGGCAGGACCTGCAGCACACGGCACGTGCTCCGGGTCCTGTAGGCCCCTCCCACCAACGCTGCTCCGCACTGTTCCCTCTGTCTTCTTTGCGTCAGTCAGCCCAGCACGGGGAGAGAGCCACTCCGCAGCAGGACCTGGGGCCAGGTGCCACCGGGACCCCCTCCATACTAGCTTAAAAATCACTGCCTGAGTCCCCGCGCACCCCACATCCTGCCCCCCTCTACCTGGCTGTGATAGATATATATATATATACACACACAGCAGCCAGACTTTAAATTTAAATATATATATATCTGGCCGATTATATAGTATTATTATTATTATCGCCATCATTTATATGGCGCCAACAGTTTCCGCAGCGCTTTACAATAACTAAAGGGAACAAAATACATATAAACGGACATAGGATGGAAACAAGAGGTGTAGAGGCCCTGCTCATAGGAGTTTACAATCTAGAGGGATTGGAGTTGAGGAAGACAAGAGGAATTTTACTGGATGGCAGGATCATTAGTGCCAGTGGTTTGGGAATGGTGGGGCCATAAGAGCGGCTTCAATCATGTGTGAGTAGGTGAGCAGAGGGATGAGTTGCGTCAGTGATGTGGTACAACAATCTGAAGAGATGGGTTTTGAGGGATTTCTTGAAGGCCTGAAGATCAGGGGAGAGTTTGATAGGGCGAGGCAAGTCATTCCACAGGACTGGTGCTGCCCTTGAGAAGTCTTGGAGGCGAGAGTTGGCCGTGCGCGCGTAGACAGATGACAGGTGGAGATCACCTGCTGAACGGAGTTGTCTAGCTGGGACGTGCTTGCGGAGAAATGAAGACATGTAAGTGGGGTTTGAGTTACTGAGCAATTTGAATGTGAGCGTCAGTATTTTAAACTGTATCCTGAAACGTATAGGAAGCCAATGGAGGGACCGGCAGAGGGGGGGTACAGGAAGCCAATGGAGGGACCGGCAGAGGGGGGGGGGGAGGTACAAGAAGCCAATGGAGGGACCGGCAGAAGGGGGAGGTACAGGAAGCCAATGGAGGGACCGGCAGAGGGGGGAGGTACAGGAAGCCAATGGAGGGACCGGCAGAGGGGGGGAGGTACAGGAAGCCAATGGAGGGCCCGGCAGAGGGGGGAGGTACAGGAAGCCAATGAAGGGCCCGGCAGAGGGGGGAGGTACAGGAAGCCAATGGAGGGACCGGCAGAGGGGGGAGGTACAGGAAGCCAATGGAGGGACCGGCAGAAGGGGGAGGTACAGGAAGCCAATGGAGGGACAGGCAGTGTGGGGAAGTACGAGAGGTGCGTTTAGTGAGAAAAATAAGCCTGGCACCTGCATTCATTACAGATTGCAAAGGGGCAATACGGGAGTTGGGGCCAATAAGGAGCGAGTTGCAGAAGTCAAGTCGTGAAATGAAAAGAGCATATATACAGTATAAATAATTAGTCTGGTCTGAGGTCTGTGTGGTTACATGTGTGGGTATAAATGTATGAGATCTACCTGTGGCATAAATGCATCCCTACTCTATACATAGTGCTCGGTGTCATATATATATATATATATATATCCAAAATCAGAAAGAGGGATGCACTTGAGGACTTGGATTTGGAAAGTGAGATAAATGGGAGAAGGTTTCTAGTTTGGATATTTTAACCTAGAATTTTGGGTAAAAGCTTCTTGATCCATGGAGAAAACCGGCTGCTATTCCTGCCAAAACCTAGAATTTTACCTTCTGCCAATTCTCCTAAACTTCACCCTTTAGTGAATAGACCAGTTTGTGTTTGATACTTTACTTCCCCTGACCCACTCCCCCCCCCTCCTCGACCCATTCCTCTCCCCGCTTACCAGCTTAACCTCCCCTAGCGGCATCCCGAGGGTGGCTCGGGGTTAAATTCCTATGCTGGAAGCGGTAACCCCAAGCCACACTCGGGATGCTGCTGGATACATCACGTGTCCCTGCACTCCCTCAATGTCCCTGCAGTCTCCTCCGGCGATCGCTGCATTTTACTTCCTGGATTCCCTTCTCGCAAGGAGGGAACCAGGAAGTATGAGGTCGCGATCGAAGGAGGAGACTGCGGGGACATTGAGGGAGCAAAGGGACACGTGCTGTATCCAGCAGCATCCGGAGTGTGACTCGGGGTTACCGCTTCCAGCATAGGAATTTAACCCAGAGCCGCACTCGAGATGCCGCTGGGGGGGGGGATTGAACCGCTTTTAGACACGAAATTTAAAAAAACATCAAACCGCCAGGGAGGTTAAATTTTACAGAAAAAAAAAAAAATAATAATGGAAATAAAGAAGCAAAAAAATCAAAAGCAACTGATTTAACCGAGTACATGCCGGTGCTGGTAACCGCGTTCAGCAAAAGCCGGGAGGGGATTGTCAGTGTGACAGACCGCCTGGCACATCGACTATGTGCCTCTGTCAAACTCTAGCTTTCTCCAAGCTGTGCCACAACATCCAAAATTCTCAGTCCAAAACCTTCCCTAAAATCACCCGGCACGACCAGTGCTTTAGTGGGGAAAAAGAAGACTGACTGTTTTAAAACATACAGCTATGGGACAATCCCCCATCATGAATAAATCACAGATCCAGTAACAAGACAATGGGAAGATACATTCAACACAATGGATCATTTACACAGGCAACCTTTATCTAAAACTCACAGTTGGAAGAATGGTAAGCGCCCACAGTATGTACCACCACCGAATACCCAGCTGAACCAGATGGTCAGTGGTTTCCCCCAAACCAAAGAGAATTGGAAATAGATACATATCTGGTCGGCGCGAAATTGAACGCAAAGGGTTTCAGGCAGTTCTCATAAGAACGTCCTCAGCATGGATATATGTTATAGAGGAAACAAAAAGCAATAAAGTCCATTGGTGCAGTATGTCTAATACAATGTGTATATCATATTACGGTGTCGTAGGTTCACTCACAAAGCAAGAGCCCCAACACTGGCTCTGAGTGGATGAACGCCTGCGGGTTGTTTTCTGAAATTCTCAGGTAACCCACTCCTTAGTTGATGAAGGTTCTTCACCGTTGGTGAACAGGGGGGTACAAAACAGAAACCGTCTCTCTGTGTGTATCTGGCGTTATAAAAGTGGTAATGATATTGTAACAAATGGCAACTCACATTTGTTGGAGCCTATTCAAGCTCAGGATAGGCGCACATGGATTTAGTCAGGTCAAATCCAATAAAAAAACACAAAGAGCATGCAGGAACTGGTTCTTTAAAATTTTATAAAATAAAACAATAAGTTTAAAATTAAGACAAAAAGTCCAGGATGAGTTTCGCCGCCAGCATGCGGCTTCATCAGCTGGTATTTACAAACTAGAACTTCCATGCATGTTAATATAGTATACAGAATTGAAGTTAAGGGTCTCCACATGTCCTCAATTAACGGATAGCGTGCGTTCCGTGCCTCCCTCTGAAGTCTCTCCATGTTCTGCGGGGAGGTGCCATTTTGCGCAGGCACGATGGGAACTTCTGCGTTTCACGGTGCGTTCCATCAGATTTCTGTACTTCCGGTTTTGTGGATCTCTTGCAATCCATATTAGCGAACGATCATTTGGAGAGGGCAATAAAACATACAGTGTTACATATTGCCATAGCAGCAAAATCTGGCAAAAAACTCCACAATGAGCAAGCTGTCTTCCAATTTATTATTCAAATCGGAGGGGACAATGATGTTAAATGTGTCTGATGGTCAAACTGTATGTGGACGATAAATATTGTAGGGCATTGGGTCCAAAATAACGTGATGCAATGCACCAGGAAAAAACAGTGTCACTAACACACAGCTAGTGCAACTAAGCATTATATATTGATATCAAATGCATATAGAGTATGCGTGGTATATATTAGGGCACAATTTAGCGGTTTATATGCTCCATATCACAAAGGACAGTTATGTAATGTGATAAATGGATTGTGGCGTGTTAGCAAAGCTAATAGAATATACAAAACAATCTTATATAAGGGGTGTAAAATAAAAAAATTCTTGTTGAGTGTAGAACATAGGCGTGAATGTTCTAATAAATGCAGTTATTTTAGTGAATGGATTATGAGGTGTAAATTCAAAACCTGTTATATTTATAAACCACTAGGAAATATATTGTAAACTTACTTGGTATTAATTAATAATGAATAGGAAATTAGAAATATGTATTTTGATAAAAATAAAAAAATTATAAATTAATATTATATAGGTCAAGTGAATATATGAGTAAATATAGTATGTACTCTATTGTGATGAACAATTTATAGAACTGAATGTATAGGATACTCACTTAGCCATTGGGCTAAGTGACCAAGGGGGTGAATAGGAAAAAAGCTTACTCTCATAAGTTTACAAAAAATGGAGTGACCTCAAAGTCATCATTCAAACCACCTGGTGACAAAGTGCCCATCTCGAATATGGTACGCATTTCTTCCTGTCCCAGCCTTTTCATAAAGTCTTCCTATATAATCGATTTGTTTAACCTGTTTAATGGCTATGAATTTTAAACCAACAGGGAGACTATTATGTGCTATTTTGTAATGGAGAGAAACCAAGTGTTGCTCGAACCCTTTTTTTTATGTTTATAAACATGTTCAGATATTCTCACGTTAAGAGCTCTTTTAGTGCGGCCTATATAATGTAGGCCGCATGGGCATTCTAACATATAGATTATATTCTTAGAGAAGCAGTTGAGGATGCATTTGATGGTGATTTCTTGGTTATTTTTATGGTTCTGATATAATCCTTCGAACCCTTTTTTGTTGCCAGTAGACCTACAAGCTAGGCACTGGCCACAATTATAGAAACCTTGTTTTAGTCCAAAGGGTCCCTCTTTATTACTGATCTTTTTGTCTTACTGTGGACTAGATTAGTTTTTAGTTTTTTTTACCCTTCTAAAAATAAATTTTTGTGTTTTGCCCACATATTCTTTTAGATCTTTATCGTTATGTAGGACATGCTAGTGTCTTTTAAAGATTTTTTTAATGTGTGGGGCTTTGTTACTGTAGTCACAAATGAATCTCACCTCTTCACCCTATAATCTTTTTTTGGGTTTGCATTTAAGTAACTCCTCACGGTTCTCGTGAATCAAATTATTAATGATAAGATCTAGATCATTCTCCTCATAGCCCTTTTCTAAAAAATCTTTATTAAAGTTCGTCCGCCTGTTCTTTGAAAGTTTCCGCATCTGTGCAGTTTCTCCTCAATCGGATAAACTGCCCCTTAGGAACCCCTTTTAGCCAAACTGGATTGTGACAGCTGGATTTGTCTATAAATGTATTTGCGTCAACCTCCTTAAAATAGGTTTTAGATTTTATAAGATTGCCTTCCCTATATATATTTAGATCCAGGAATGGAACGTTCTCCGTACTCCATTTTTTATCCAAGTTAATACCCCACTCTGGAATATCCAAATTGGTTAGAAAAGATATCAAATCCTCCTCCGTTCCTCTCCAGACAAAAAACACATCATCAATATATCGTCTATAGGACAAACTCTTACCTTGCGCACAGCTACGCGAACCATAGACAAACTGGGATTCCCAGCCTGCCATATATAGGTTCGCGTAGCTGGGCGCAAACTTCGTGCCCATGGCGATTCCCCTACGTTGAATGTAGAAATCTTTCTCAAATTTGAAATAATTGTTATTAAGTATAAAATCTATACTTTTGAGGATATAGGATGTCTGATCTATAGTCATCTTATTAACTTTTAACAATTCTTTTTCTACTATGTTGAGGCCCATTTGATGCGGTATACTGCTAAAGGGCGTTAGCATCGCAAGTGACCATTATATCATTAGTTTTATACCGTAAATCTTGTAAGAGTTTTAACATGCTCAAGGTATCCCCTTATATTATATATTTTTGTGTATTCTATTAGCGTTGCTAACACTCCATAGTCCATTTATCTCGATATAATATACATATTTACTTATCACATTACATAACTGTCCTTTGTTATATGGAGCATATAAGCCGCTAAATTGTGCCCTAATATATACCACGCATACTCTATATGCATTTGATATCAATATATAATGCTTAGTTGCACTAGCTGTGTGTTAGTGACACTATTTTTTCCTGGTGCATTGCATCACGTTATTTTGGACCCAATGCCCTACAATAATTATCGTCCACATACAGTTTGACCATTAGACACATTTAACATCATTGTCCCCTCCGATTTGAATAATAAATTGGAAGACAGCTTGCTCATTGTGGAGTTTTTTGCCAGATTTTGCTGCTATGGCAATATGTAACACTGTATGTTTTATTGCCCTCTCCAAATGATCGTTCGCTAATATGGATTGCAAGAGATCCACAGAAATCGCAAAACCGGAAGTACAGAAATCTGATGGAAAGCACCGTGAAACGCAGAAGTTCCCATCGTGCCTGCGCAAAATGGCACCTCCCCACAGAACATGGAGAGACTTCAGAGGGAGGCACGGAACGCACGCTATCCGTTAATTGAGGACATGTGGAGACACTTAACTTCAATTCTGTATACTATATTAACATGCATGGAAGTTCTAGTTTGTAAATACCAGCTGATGAAGCCGCATGCTGGCGGCGAAACTCATCCTGGACTTTTTGTCTTAATTTTAAACTTATTGTTTTATTTTATTAAATTTTAAAGAACCAGTTCCTGCATGCTCTTTGTGTTTTTTTATTGGATTTGACCTGACTAAATCCATGTGCGCCTATCCTGAGCTTGAATAGGCTCCAACAAATGTGAGTTGCCATTTGTTACAATATCATTACCACTTTAATAACGCCCGATACACACAGAGAGACTGTTTCTGTTTTGTACCCCCCTGTTCACCAACGGTTTAGAACCTTCGTCAACTAAGGAGTGGGTTACCAGAGAAAATTTCAGAAAACAACCCGCAGGCGTTCATCCACTAATAGCCAGTGTTGGGGCTCTTGCTTTGTGAGTGAACCTACGACCCAGTAATATGATATACACATTGTATTAGACATACTGCACCAATGGACTTTATTGCTTTTTGTTTCCTTTATAACATATATCCATGCTGAGGACGTTCTTATGAGAACTGCCTGAAACCCTTTGCGTTCAATTTCGCGCTGACCAGATATGTATCTATTCCCTTTATCTAAAACTGCCTGCTAGATCCTGGAAAGGGGGGGGGGGTTTGAGGGAAGCTGGGGAAACATCGGAATATATTCTTACAGGCATACACACAGGCATTATGCGGCACATACAGATACAAGGTGTTGCTGTAATTGCCATACACGGGCATTATGCAGCACATACAGATACAAGGTGTTGCTGTAATTGCCATACACAGGCATTATGCGGCACATACAGATACAAGGTGTTGCTGTAATTGCCATACACAGGCATTATGCGGCACATACAGATACAAGGTGTTGCTGTAATTGCCATACACGGGCATTATGCAGCACATACAGATACAAGGTGTTGCTGTAATTGCCACACACAGGCATTATGCGGCACATACAGATACAAGGTGTTGCTGTAATTGCCATACACGGGCATTATGCGGCACATACAGATACAAGGTGTTGCTGTAATTGCCATACACAGGCATTATGTATCACATACAGATACAAGGTGTTGCTGTAATTGCCATACACGGGCATTATGCGGCACATACAGATACAAGGTGTTGCTGTAATTGCCACACACGGGCATTATGCGGCACATACAAGGTGTTGCTGTAATTGCCATACACAGGCATTATGCAGCACATACAGATACAAGGTGTTGCTGTAATTGCCATACACAGGCATTATGCAGCACATACAGATACAAGGTGTTGCTGTAATTGCCATACACAGGCATTATGTATCACATACAGATACAAGGTGTTGCTGTAATTGCCATACACAGGCATTATGCGGCACATACAGATACAAGGTGTTGCTGTAATTGCCATACACAGGCATTATGCAGCACATACAGATACAAGGTGTTGCTGTAATTGCCATACACGGGCATTATGCAGCACATACAGATACAAGGTGTTGCTGTAATTGCCATACACAGGCATCATGCGGCACATACAGATACAAGGTGTTGCTGTAATTGCTATACACAGGCATTATGCAGCAGATACAAGGTGTTGCTGTAATTGCCATACACAGGCATTATGCGGCACATACAGATACAAGGTGTTGCTGTAATTGCCATACACAGGCATTATGTATCACATACAGATACAAGGTGTTGCTGTAATTGCCATAACACAGGCATTATGCGGCACATACAGATACAAGGTGTTGCTGTAATTGCCATACACAGGCATTATGCAGCACATACATACAGATACAAGGTGTTGCTGTAATTGCCATACACGGGCATTATGCGGCACATACAGATACAAGGTGTTGCTGTAATTGCCATACACAGGCATTATGTAGCACATACAGATACAAGGTGTTGCTGTAATTGCTATACACAGGCATTATGCAGCAGATACAAGGTGTTGCTGTAATTGCCATACACAGGCATTATGCGGCACATACAGATACAAGGTGTTGCTGTAATTGCCATACACAGGCATTATGTAGCACATACAGATACAAGGTGTTGCTGAAATTGCTATACACAGGCATTATGCGGCACATACAGATACAAGGTGTTGCTGTAATTGCCACACACAGGCATTATGCGGCACATACAGATACAAGGTGTTGCTGTAATTGCCACACACAGGCATTATGCGGCACATACAGATACAAGGTGTTGCTGTAATTGCCATACACAGGCATTATGCAGCACATACAGATACAAGGTGTTGCTGTAATTGCCATACACGGGCATTATGCGGCACATACAGATACAAGGTGTTGCTGTAATTGCCATACACAGGCATTATGTAGCACATACAGATACAAGGTGTTGCTGTAATTGCTATACACAGGCATTATGCAGCAGATACAAGGTGTTGCTGTAATTGCCATACACAGGCATTATGCGGCACATACAGATACAAGGTGTTGCTGTAATTGCCATACACAGGCATTATGTAGCACATACAGATACAAGGTGTTGCTGTAATTGCTATACACAGGCATTATGCAGCACATACAGATACAAGGTGTTGCTGTAATTGCCACACACAGGCATTATGCGGCACATACAGATACAAGGTGTTGCTGTAATTGCCACACACAGGCATTATGCGGCACATACAGATACAAGGTGTTACTGTAATTGCCATACACAGGCATTATGTATCACATACAGATACAAGGTGTTGCTGTAATTGCCATACACAGGCATTATGTATCACATACAGATACAAGGTGTTGCTGTAATTGCCACACACAGGCATTATGCAGCACATACAGATACAAGGTGTTGCTGTAATTGCCATACACGGGCATTATGCGGCACATACAGATACAAGGTGTTGCTGTAATTGCCATACACAGGCATTATGTAGCACATACAGATACAAGGTGTTGCTGTAATGCCATACACAGGCATTATGCAGCACATACAGATACAAGGTGTTGCTGTAATTGCTATACACAGGCATTATGCAGCACATACAGATACAAGGTGTTGCTGTAATTGCCACACACAGGCATTATGCGGCACATACAGATACAAGGTGTTGCTGTAATTGCCACACACAGGCATTATGCGGCACATACAGATACAAGGTGTTGCTGTAATTGCCATACACGGGCATTATGCAGTAGACATGTGCACAGCACAACATTTCATTTTGAACTAATGGATTAGTCCTAAAATGCAATTTATTTAGTTGCTAAAGAAATTCGTTTTCAGTTCTTTAGTATGAAAACTAATTTCATTCATCCGAAAACCAAAAAATACAATTACTATTGTAGTGGCTCCTCCGAGGGCTGAGATCGCTGCTCGTTACAGTATCTCTCGCTCTCAGCACAATGTGTCAGGCAAAGCTGTTACAGTAACTGACTGCTGCTCATCACAGCGCTCAGAGTTTCAGTAAAACTAGTAAATAATATTTTTATATATATAAGAGGTTAGAACAATATTATTTCCTTGTTTTACTGAAACTCTGAGCGCTGTTACAGTCAGTTACTGTAACAGCTGAGCCTGATACATTGTACTGATAGATAATATAACATGCAGCCGATCTCAGCGCTCACAGCCACTGGATTTAAAGGGCTAAAACAAAAAGGCTCCTCTCTGTATAATGTATAGAACATCCTCCTGCATTAATTAATACCCTTCTCTGTATAATGTAGATAACATCCTCCTGAATTAATTAATACCCCTCTCTGTATAGAACATCCTCCTCAATTTAAACCTTTCTCTGTGTGCTGTTACAGTTATTCATTTAGATGGGGATTTATAGTGTATAGATATCCTTATGCTGCCACCTAGTGGTCTTTCTGTATTGTACATGCTTTCCTTCTTTTTTCCCTCGCTTTATGATGATGCACTTCCTGTGTGTGTTTAGTTCCGCCCTTCCTTCTTGTAAGAGCTGCAGCATGGTGTAGTTATCCAGCAGCAGATGTATATTCATCAAGTTAGGACAGAATCATTTTTTGACTGCAAAGAACATCTCATTCCATCATCTGCTGTATCCTGTGATCTGCTGTAACCTGATATATGGAATAAAGCAAGTCGTGGAAATAAACGGTGTTCTGGTGAGTTCAGCTATCTGATAAGGATTGTCCTCGGTGATTGCATCTACTTATACAGGCCAGGCATAGAGGTCTCTGCAAGGGATAAATCGCTATACAACGATCTGAGTCAGAATACTCTGTATAATGTATAGAACATCCTCCTGCATTAATTAATGCCCATTTTAGTTTCTTTCGTTTTTTGTACGGAGCAGTTTCGTATCTCTTGAGTCTTAGTACTAAAACGAATGCACATGTCTATTATGCAGCACATACAGATACAAGGTGTTGCTGTAATTGCCATACACAGGCATTATGCAGCACATACAGATACAAGGTGTTGCTGTAATTGCCATACACAGGCATTATGCAGCACATACAGATACAAGGTGTTGCTGTAATTACCATACACAGGCATTATGCAGCACATACAGATACAAGGTGTTGCTGTAATTGCCATACACAGGCATTATGCAGCACATACAGATACAAGGTGTTGCTGTAATTACCATACACAGGCATTATGCAGCACATACAGATACAAGGTGTCGCTGTAATTTCCATACACGGCATTATGCAGCACATACAGATAGTGATAGGTTTATGCGGTGTACGGACAAAGCGTTTTATCTTAAAATGAACCTTTTACTGCAGTTGTTCCTTCCTTTACTAACAGCAGGTCTACTGGATTTAGTGATCTCTCGAGCCCTCGACGCGGCACATTCTGACCGCTCTTTGTGTAGCCCATAACTTTACCTGGTCATCACTAACGACCGGTAGTGCGTCTTTTATGGATTTCCTTGTTGTGGGGTTTTGATCTGGACGTTGGGCCACTTCTACACCAACATGATGGCATCACTGGACAGAGCCCTGGTACATTCGTTGCAATGTGAGATACTGATCTGTACGAAGACCACTCACACCAACGTGATGACATCACTGGACAGCGCCCGGTATACAGTGTCAATGCGAGGTTCTGATCCGGTGAAGGAACTGAGCAACTTCCTCTTTTCCTCCATCTTGGTGTCATGTTCGAAGGAAGTAAGAGTGAATCCATGGCTCAATCATTTGTCCAGGTCATCGATACAGTGGTGAATTTCGTTATTGCTTGGACAAAACGAAAAACTGTCCAAAATTCAAAAACAATGTTTTGAACAAAAACCAACTGCAGAAATGTAATAACGTTAATGCTTAGACGTTCGTCCTCGTTTCCAACGCATCACCATCACCGCCGTCATCCTGGACGGTCACCGATTACTGCCTGAGAGCGTCAGTCATGCCATCCATGGCTTGTGATGAGGCGCCTCTTGGCTTTGTGACATGTGGCAGCATGGACCACGTGGAGCCTCAGAGGAATAAAAATGTAAAAAACATGGAGTAACGTGGCTTCGGACCGAAACCTGCAGGAACTTTCCATGGATTTGCACAATAAATGAGCTGGTCAGCAGTGCCTTTATATCGTGCCATGACCTTCACTGTCCGTGGCCGTGGCCGTGGCCGGTCCGTCCTGAAGAGAATTTTTGGCAATGTCTTACACCCTTTGGCCGGTAGAAAATTGTTAAATGGCAGAATTTCTGTGGCCGGCAGACAATGAGCCCCTGTGCGCCGGAACGCAGGCCTTTTTATTTAGGTCTCCGCTTGCTTTGGGGAACCAACATGAATTACAGTTTTGTTCCAAGCGAATCGAAAGGCGGCTTTAACCCTCGGCGCTCCTACGCTGTGTACTTTGGCCTCTGTACAAAAACCATGGCTTTACACATAGGGAAGGCTTTGTCCCTTCCTGGAATATATATTGTGTCGCGTCTAGATATCACCCCCTACACAAACACCGGCACGTTTTATCGCTGTATTCTTTGCCCGCGTGCGGCATCGGAGCTTCCCCAGTCTGAATGTCAGCTTTATTTGCTATGAATACGCTCCACAAACGCACACCGCGACTGATAAGAAGATAATAAAGCAGCCGCCGCGGCACAGACTGAACCCTATGCCCCAAACAACTTATACCAGGAGGACACACCACTAACCAGCCGGCTGCTGATCAGAGTCTGCCCAAATCCCAGTGCCGGCTGCTGGGGATCAGAGTCTGCCCAAATCCCAGTGCCGGCTCCTGGGGATCAGAGTCTGCACGACTCCCAGTGCCGGCTCCTGGGGATCAGAGTCTGCACGACTCCCAGTGCCGGCTCCTGGGGATCAGAGTCTGCACGACACCCAGTGCCGGCTCCTGGGGATCAGAGTCTGCACGACCCCAGTGCCGGCTCCTGGGGTTCAGAGTCTGCCCGAATACCACTCCCGGCTGCTGGGGATCAGAGTCTGCACGACTCCCAGTGCCGGCTGCTGGGGATCAGAGTCTGCACGACTCCCAGTACCGGCTGCTGGGGATCAGAGTCTGCACGACTCCCAGTGCCGGCTGCTGGGGATCAGAGTCTGCACGACTCCCAGTACCGGCTGCTGGGGATCAGAGTCTGCACGACTCCCAGTACCGGCTGCTGGGGATCAGAGTCTGCACGACTCCCAGTGCCGGCTCCTGGGGATCAGAGTCTGCACGACTCCCAGTACCGGCTGCTGGGGATCAGAGTCTGCACGACTCCCAGTGCCGGCTGCTGGGGATCAGAGTCTGCACGACTCCCAGTACCGGCTGCTGGGGATCAGGGTCTGCACGACTCCCAGTACCGGCTGCTGGGGATCAGAGTCTGCACGACTCCCAGTGCCGGCTCCTGGGGATCAGAGTCTGCACGACTCCCAGTACCGGCTGCTGGGGATCAGAGTCTGCACGACTCCCAGTGCCGGCTGCTGGGGATCAGAGTCTGCACGACTCCCAGTGCCGGCTGCTGGGGATCAGAGTCTGCACACCTCCCAGTGCCGGCTGCTGGGGATCAGAGTCTGCACGACTCCCAGTGCCGGCTGCTGGGGATCAGAGTCTGCACACCTCCCAGTGCCGGCTGCTGGGGATCAGAGTCTGCACGACTCCCAGTGCCGGCTGCCGCACGCACTGCATCGCACACACACAGGCGATGGCTTCCGTACTGCATCGCACACACAGGACACGGCTGCCGTACTGCATCGCACACACACAGGACACGGCCGCCATACTGCATCGCACACAGGACATGGCTGCCGTACTGCATCGCACACAGGACACGGCCGCCGTACTAATATCGCACGCACACACACACAGGACACAGCCGCCATACTGCATCGCACACAGGACACGGCTGCCGTACTGCATCGCACACACAGAACACGGCCGCCATACAGTATCACACACACACACACACCGCAAATGGTGGCCATACCACATCACATACAAATGCACAGTCACCTCATCCTCTATATATTAATATATTCTCACATATTACCCGGCACAGTCACCACATCCTCTATATATTATATTCTCACATATTACCCGGCACAGTCACCTGATCCGCTACATATTAATATATTCTCACATATTACACGGCACAGTCACCGCATCCTCTATATATTAATATATTCTCACATATTACCCGGCACAGTCACCACATCCTCTATATATTATATTCTCACATATTACCCGGCACAGTCACCTCATCTTCTATATATTAATATATTCTCACATATTACCCGGCACAGTCACCTCATCTTCTATATGTTAATATATTCTCACATATTACCCGGCACAGTCACCTCATCTTCTATATGTTAATATATTCTCACATATTACCCGGCACAGTCACCTCATCTTCTATATGTTAATATATCTCACATATTACCCGGCACAGTCACCTCATCCTCTATATATTCTCACATATTACCCGGCACAGTCACCTCATCCTCTATATATTATATTCTCACATATTACCCGGCACAGTCACCTCATCCTCTATATATTAATATATTCTCACATATTACCCGGCACAGTCACCTCATCTTCTATATATTAATATATTCTCACATATTACCCGGCACAGTCACCTCATCCTCTATATATTAATATATTCTCACATATTACCCGGCACAGTCACCTCATCTTCTATATATTAATATATTCTCACATATTACCCGGCACAGTCACCTCATCTTCTATATATTAATATATTCTCACATATTACCCGGCACAGTCACCTCATCTTCTATATGTTAATATATTCTCACATATTACCCGGCACAGTCACCACATCCTCTATATATTATATTCTCACATATTACCCGGCACAGTCACCTCATCCTCTATATATTATATTCTCACATATTACCCGGCACAGTCACCTCATCCTCTATATATTATATTCTCACATATTACCCGGCACAGTCACCTCATCCTCTATATATTCTCACATATTACCCGGCACAGTCACCTCATCCTCTATATATTAATATATTCTCACATATTACCCGGCACAGTCACCTCATCCTCTATATATTAATATATTCGCACATATTACCTGGCACAGTCACCTCATCTTCTATATATTAATATATTCTCACATATTACCCGGCACAGTCACCTCATCTTCTATATATTAATATATTCTCACATATTACCCGGCACAGTCACCTCATCCTCTATATATTAATATATTCTCACATATTACCCGGCACAGTCACCTCATCCTCTATATATTATATTCTCACATATTACCCGGCACAGTCACCTCATCCTCTATATATTATATTCTCACATATTACCCGGCACAGTCACCACATCCTCTATATATTATATTCTCACATATTACCCGGCACAGTCACCTCATCCTCTATATAGTCTCACATATTACCCGGCACAGTCACCTCATCTTCTATATATTAATATATTCTCACATATTACCCGGCACAGTCACCTCATCCTCTATATATTATATTCTCACATATTACCCGGCACAGTCACCTCATCTTCTATATATTAATATATTCTCACATATTACCCGGCACAGTCACCTCATCTTCTATATATTAATATATTCTCACATATTACCCGGCACAGTCACCTCATCTTCTATATATTAATATATTCTCACATATTACCCGGCACAGTCACCACATCCTCTATATATTATATTCTCACATATTACCCGGCACAGTCACCTCATCCTCTATATATTATATTCTCACATATTACCCGGCACAGTCACCTCATCCTCTATATATTATATTCTCACATATTACCCGGCACAGTCACCTCATCCTCTATATATTAATATTCTCACATATTACCCGGCACAGTCACCATCTCATCCTCTATATTATATTCTCACATATTACCCGGCAACAGTCACCTCATCCTCTATATATTAATATATTCTCACATATTACCCGGCACAGTCACCTCATCCTCTATATATTATATTCTCACATATTACCCGGCACAGTCACCTCATCCTCTATATATTAATATATTCTCACATATTACCCGGCACAGTCACCTCATCCTCTATATATTAATATATTCTCACATATTACCCGGCACAGTCACCTCATCCTATATATTAATATATTCTCACATATTACCCGGCACAGTCACCTCATCCTCTATATATTAATATATTCTCACATATTACCCGGCACAGTCACCTCATCCTCTATATATTAATATAGTCGCACATATTACCCGGCACAGTCACCTCATCCTCTATATATTATATTCTCACATATTACCCGGCACAGTCACCTGATCCGCTACATATTAATATATTCTCACATATTACCCGGCACAGTCACCTCATCCTCTATATATTATATTCTCACATATTACCTGGCACAGTCACCTCATCCTCTATATATTAATATATTCTCACATATTACCCGGCACAGTCACCTCATCCTCTATATATTAATATATTCTCACATATTACCCGCACAGTCACCACATCCTCTATATATTATATTCTCACATATTACCCGCACAGTCACCTCATCCTCTATATATTCTCACATATTACCCGGCACAGTCACCTCATCTTCTATATATTATATTCTCACATATTACCCGGCACAGTCACCACATCCTCTATATATTATATTCTCACATATTACCCGGCTCAGTCACCTCACCCTCTTTATATTATATTCTCACATATTACCCGGCACAGTCACCTCATCCTCTATATATTAATATATTCTCACATATTACCCGGCACAGTCACCTCATCTTCTATATATTAATATATTCTCACATATTACCCGGCACAGTCACCACATCCTCTATATTTATATTCTCACATATTACCCGGCACAGTCACCTCATCCTCTATATATTATATTCTCACATATTACCCGGCACAGTCACCTCATCCTCTATATATTATATTCTCACATATTACCCGGCACAGTCACCTCATCCTCTATATATTATATTCTCACATATTACCCGGCACAGTCACCTCATCCTCTATATATTATATTCTCACATATTACCCGGCACAGTCACCTCATCTCTATATATTATATTCTCACATATTACCCGGCACAGTCACCTGATCCGCTACATATTAATATATTCTCACATATTACCCGGCACAGTCACCTCATCCTCTATATATTATATTCTCACATATTACCTGGCACAGTCACCTCATATCTCTATATTAATATATTCTCACATATTACCCGGCACAGTCACCTCATCCTCTATATATTAATATATTCTCACATATTACCCCGGCACCAGTCCTCTCTATATATTATATTCTCACATATTACCCGGCACAGTCACCTCATCCTCTATATTTCTCACATATTACCCGGCACAGTCACCTCATCTTCTATATATTAATATATTCTCACATATTACCCGGCACAGTCACCACATCCTCTATATATTATATTCTCACATATTACCCGGCACAGTCACCTCATCCTCTATATATTAATATATTCTCACATATTACCCGGCACAGTCACCTCATCTTCTATATATTAATATATTCTCACATATACCCGGCACAGTCACCTCATCTTCTATATATTATATATTCTCACATATTACCCGGCACAGTCACACATCCTCTATATATTATATTCTCACATATTACCCGGCACAGTCACCTCATCCTCTATATATTATATTCTCACATATTACCCGGCACAGTCACCTCATCCTCTAATATATATATTCTCACATATTACCCGGCACAGTCACCTCATCCTCTATATATTATATTCTCACATATTACCCGGCACAGTCACCTCATCCTCTATATATTCTCACATATTACCCGGCACAGTCACCTCATCTTCTATATATTAATATATTCTCACATATTACCCGGCACAGTCACCACATCCTCTATATATTATATTCTCACATATTACCCGGCACAGTCACCACATCCTCTATATATTATATTCTCACATATTACCCGGCAAAGTCACCTCATCCTCTATATATTATATTCTCACATATTACCCGGCACAGTCACCTGATCCGCTACATATTAATATATTCTCATATTACCCGCACAGTCACCTCATCCTCTATATATTAATATATTTTCACATATTACCCGGCACAGTCACCTCATCCTCTATATATTAATATATTCTCACATATTACCCGGCACAGTCACCTCATCTTCTATATATAATATATTCTCACATATTACCCGGCACAGTCACCTCATCTTCTATATATTAATATATCACATATTACCCGGCACAGTCACCTCATCCTCTATATATTAATATATTCTCACATATTACCCGGCACAGTCACCTCATCCTCTATATATTATATTCTCACATATTACCCGGCACAGTCACCTCATCCTCTATATATTATATTCTCACATATTACCCGCACAGTCACCTCATCCTCTATAATTAATATATTCTCACATATTACCCGGCACAGTCACCTCATCCCTATATATTAATATATTCTCACATATTACCCGGCACAGTCACCTCATCCTCTATATATTATATTCTCACATATTACCGGCACAGTCACCTCATCCTCTATATATTAATATATTCTCACATATTACCCGGCACAGTCACCTCATCCTCTATATATTAATATATTCTCACATATTACCCGGCACAGTCACCTCATCCTCTATATATTATATTCTCACATTACCCGGCACAGTCACCTCATCCTCTATATATTATATTCTCACATATTACCCGGCACAGTCACCTCATCCTCTATATATTAATATATTCTCACATATTACCCGGCACAGTCACCTCATCCTCTATATATTAATATATTCTCACATATTACCCGGCACAGTCACCTCATCTTCTATATTAATATATTCTCACATATTACCCGGCACAGTCACCTCATCTTCTATATATTATATTATTCTCACATATTACCCGGCACAGTCACCTCATCTTCTATATGTTAATATATTCTCACATATTACCCGGCACAGTCACCTCATTCCTCTATATATTATATTCTCACATATTACCGGCACAGTCACCTCATCCTCTATATATTAATATATTCTCACATATTACCCGGCACAGTCACCTCATCTTCTATATATTAATATATTCTCACATATTACCCGGCACAGTCACCTCATCCTCTATATATTAATATATTCTCACATATTACCCGGCACAGTCACCTCATCTTCTATATATTAATATATTCTCACATATTACCCGGCACAGTCACCTCATCTTCTATATATTAATATATTCTCACATATTACCCGGCACAGTCACCTCATCTTCTATATATTAATATATTCTCACATATTACCCGGCACAGTCACCTCATCCTCTATATAATAATATATTCTCACAAATTACCCGCACAGTCACCTCATCTTCTATATATTAATATATTCTCACATATTACCCGGCACAGTCACCTCATCCTCTATATATTAATATATTCTCACATATTACCCGGCACAGTCACCTCATCCTCTATATATTAATATATTCTCACATATTACCCGGCACAGTCAGCTGACCCTCTATATATTAATATATTACCCCGGCACAGTCAGCTGACCCTCTGTTAGTATTCCCCAGTTATCGCCCGTGTGCGCTTTGCGTTTCCAGTGATCCATTCCGCATGGTCGCCGTCGTGCCGCTCTTCCGGCGTTTAATCGCCCAGCTCTATCTCCAGGTGTTTACATTGAATCAATAGTTAAATACATTCATTAGATTTAAGAGCAAGGCAAACATATCCGCTGGCCGTGTTCCACGCCGCCTCCTTAATGTTACCCTTCCTGTGTACGGAGGCCGCGGCGTGCAGTCCGGCCATGAAGGTGTTAATCCTGCTCTGGCACAGAAAGGACGGATCACTTTCCACGTTTTATTCTTAGCATTATCCAGACGACTTGTTTATTTTTCCTTCAGAATCAGCAAGGAACATGTTCTGCATCTCCAGGTCCCCGAGGCCTCGTTTCCACCGTCTTCGAGGGTCAGCGGGAACCTGGCTCTGCACCGCCCGCCGGACTGGATGGAATAAGCAACCCCCCAACACCTGATATACACCCAACCCCGTATACCCAGCACCGTCACACATACAACACCCCTGTACACCCAGCACCATCACACAACCTAAACCCCCGTATACCCAGCACCGTCACACAACCAACACACCCCCGTATACCCAGCACCGTCACACATACAACAACCCCCGTACACCCAGCACCGTCACACAACCTACACCCCCGTATACCCAGCACCGTCACACAACCAACCACACCCCATATACCCAGCACGTCACATATACAACAACCCCGTATACCCAGCACCGTCACACATACAACAACCCCCGTATACCCAGCACCGTCACACAACCAACACACCCCCGTATACCCAGCACGTCACATATACAACAACCCCGTTACCCAGCACCGTCACACATACAACAACCCCCGTATACCAGCACCGTCACACAACCAACACACCCCCGTATACCCAGCACGTCACATATACAACAACCCCGTATACCCAGCACGTCACACATACAACAACCCCCGTACACCCAGCACCGTCACACAACCTACACCCCCGTATACCCAGCACCGTCACACAACCAACACACCCCCGTATACCCAGCACGTCACATAACAACAACCCCGTATACCCAGCACCGTCACACATACAACACCCCGTTACCCAGCACCGTCACACAACCAACACACCCCCGTATACCCAGCACCGTCACATAAACAACACCCCCGTACACACAGCACCGTCACACATACAACACCCCGGTATACCCAGCACCGCTCACACATACAACATCCCCCGTACACCCAGCACCGTCACACATACAACATCCCCCGTACACCAGCACCGTCACACATACAACACCCCTGTACACCCAGCACCGTCAAATTAACAACACCCCCGTATACCCAGCACCGTCACACATACAACACCCCTGTACACCCAGCACCGTCAAATAAACAACACCCCCGTACACCCAGCACCGTCACACATACAACACCCCCGTACACCCAGCACCGTCACACATACAACACCCCCGTACACCCAGCACCGTCACACATACAACACCCCTGTACACCCAGCACCGTCAAATAAACAACACCCCCGTATACCCAGCACCGTCACACATACAACACCCCCGTACACACAGCACCGTCACACATACAACACCCCCGTACACCCAGCACCGTCACACATACAACACCCCCGTACACACAGCACCGTCACACATACAACACCCCTGTACACCCAGCACCGTCACATAAACAACACCCCCGTACACACAGCACCGTCACACATACAACACCCCTGTACACCCAGCACCGTCACACATACAACACCCCGTACACCCAGCACCGGTCACACATACAACACCCCGTACACCCAGCACCGTCACACATACAACACCCCCGTACACACAGCACCGTCACACATACAACACCCAGCACCGGTCACACATACAACATACCTCGTACACCCAGCACCGGTCACACATACAACACCCCGTACACCCAGCACCGTCACACATACAACACCCCGTACACCCAGCACCGGTCACACATACAACACCCCTGTACACCCAGCACCGTCACATAAACAACACCCCCGTATACCCAGCACCGTCACACAACCAACACACCCCCGTATACCCAGCACCGTCACACATACAACATACCTCGTACACCCAGCACCGGTCACACATACAACACCCCGTACACCCAGCACCGTCACACATACAACACCCCGTACACCCAGCACCGGTCACACATACAACACCCCTGTACACCCAGCACCGTCACATAAACAACACCCCCGTATACCCAGCACCGTCACACAACCAACACACCCCCGTATACCCAGCACCGTCACACATACAACATACCTCGTACACCCAGCACCGTCACACAACCTACACCCCCATATACCCAGCACCGTCACACAACCTACACCCCCGTATACCCAGCACCGTCACACAACCAACACACCCCCGTATACCCAGCACGTCACACATACAACACCCCCGTACACCCAGCACCGTCACACAACCAACACCCCCGTATACCCAGCACCGTCACACAACCAACACACCCCCGTATACCCAGCATGTCACACATACAACACCCCCGTATACCCAGCACCGTCACACAACCAACACCCCCGTATACCCAGCACCGTCACACAACCAACACACCCCCGTATACCCAGCACGTCACACATACAACACCCCCGTATACCCAGCACCGTCACACATACAACACCCCCGTATACCCAGCACCGTCACACATACAACACCCCCGTATACCCAGCACCGTCACACATACAACACCCCCGTATACCCAGCACCGTCACACATACAACACCCCGGTATACCCAGCACCGTCACACATACAACACCCCGGTATACCCAGCACCGTCACACATACAACACCCCGGTATACCCAGCACCGTCACACATACAAACACCCCCGTATACCCAGCACCGTCACACATACAACACCCCCGTATACCCAGCACCGTCACACATACAACACCCCGTTATACCCAGCACCGTCACACATACAACACCCCCGTATACCCAGCACCGTCACACATACAACACCCCCGTATACCCAGCACCGTCACACATACAACACCCCGGTATACCCAGCACCGTCATGCACAGGGAAAGGGGGTGGGGGTATAGTGCATTAAACTGACCGGGGGGTCCAAACCAAAGCGGCACCCATTCACATGGGCAAAACAAAGTGGCAAACACCCAGCCGCCTTCCAGAGATCTCAGGTTAATCAAAACAAGTTACTTTCTAGGTTACGCCATTAAATGTATGATGTCAGAGGAAGCCTGTGATGTCACACTAAGCTTGAATAATGCTCTGAATCCTGGGTAAATGCGGTGAACACATGGAGCTTGTTTTAGCCTTTATTTGCCGCCGCGGACGGGCCTGGTGCTTTTCTTGAGGTTATGCCGAGCCTCGCTCCACATCTGCCGATGGAAGAGGCTTTTCCCCGAAGCCTTAACTTGACAGATCATCCCGCGGCCCGGCTTTCAAAGGGAAGGAGTCTCCGGGGCGGCCGCGGCTTTAACCGGACGCATTCTGTCCTGATATTACACCTTGCACGGCTGCTGCAAATCACATCAAAGGGAATTAAATCAGACTAATGAACGCACCACATCTACAGACACCGACATCTGCTCGCACGCCGGCGTCCAATCCTGCCCACTACACCCATCACCAGGAGACACATCCTTATCCCCAGCACCAATAATCATAATAAAAGGCACAATGGAGCGGATCCCGAGTTAACCCCAATGTGCAGGATCACCATATTGACAAACACACCCCACTATCTATTAACCCTAAAAACGCCACATGATTTATACCTGGCTCACCTCAAAGGGTCGCTGCAAAGTGGGGACCCCCAGGAGAGCACCTGCTCCCCATCCTGCACGGGCCAGGGCCCAAGAGGTTAAATACATAGGACTCCCAGCACTTTTTACTCCGTGATCGCTGTGCTATTTATTTGGTTATGTAGGGGTTAATTTGACTTCCCTCTCCGTAAATCCCAGAACTACTGAACCCCTAATAGTTACCCTGTAAACTGCCCAAGGCCTGGTTATTAACCCCGAGACAACAACACCCACAGCTGCTCCATACACTATGTATCAGTTACGCCGAACACCATCCAACCCCGACTAGATACCACCTAAACTGCGTGTGTATATGTACGTATATAATGAGGCGTACAGGTGTGTGACACAATATTAAAACACAGGATGTGGCTGGAATAAAAATCCCCCATTGGCCGCGACACAGGGGTACGCAGTGGTGGAAAGTCATGATGCAATGTGACCAATTCTGCATTTGTATTTATCTCACTTTTCCCTTACGGCGCGTATCGTCCCCACACCCGGTGACCCTAAAAACCGCAGGAGAGGATCCACCAGACTGCTGGAGGCAGCGTGTCTCGTGCAGGAAGGAGATTAGTTTTATTTATACGCCCGTCCCTTTCTGAGGCTTTTTCTCGTGGTGACACATAAATGCTGATAATGGAGGCTGGAAATGGTCCCATTTCTCCAGAAAATAATTACAATTCAGCCAAGACAGAGAAATCGTTAATAAGCGTCTGATTTTCCCGGCAGACCGGTACCGGCTGGTGCATTCAGTCCGGGTGTCCGCTCACTCTGGAGAACCTCTTGGGTCAGCGCAGGCACCAGGACGACCATCGCTCGAACAAAGCCCATTAGTTGTGGAAAAAAAAAAAAGTCAGCAAAGGTCGTCAATGCACACAATGACGAGCGGAGACGCCGGACCATGAGGCCTGAATCTGTGAAGGCAGCAGGGAGAGATCTACTCTACGCCAGCACGCAGTATGGATGGACTATTGGAGAATGACCAACGTAACGGATATTGAGTAACTCTGATGGGTTTAAAGACCCCTAGCCTTATTCCAACCGAGCTGCAAGCCGGGACACTGCGGCAGGAGGAGGAGCTGCCGTAAGCCGGGACACTGTGCGGCAGGAGGAGGAGCCGCAAGCCGGGACACTGCGGCAGGAGGAGGAGCTGCCGTAAGCCGGGACACTGCGGCAGGAGGAGGAGCTGCCGTAAGCCGGGACACTGTGCGGCAGGAGGAGGAGCTGCCGTAAGCCGGGACACTGTGCGGCAGGAGGAGGAGCTGCCGCAAGCCGGGACACTGCGGCAGGAGGAGGAGCCGCAAGCCGGGACACTGCGACAGGAGGAGGAGGAGCCGCAAGCCGGGACACTGCGGCAGGAGGAGGAGCTGCCGTAAGCCGGGACACTGTGCGGCAGGAGGAGGAGCTGCCGCAAGCCGGGACACTGTGCGGCAGGAGGAGGAGCTGCCGCAAGCCGGGACACTGTGCGGCAGGAGGAGGAGCTGCCGCAAGCCAGGACACTGCGGCAGGAGGAGGAGCCGCAAGCCGGGACACTGCGACAGGAGGAGGAGGAGCCGCAAGCCGGGACACTGCGACAGGAGGAGGAGCCGCCGCAAGCCGGGACACTGCGGCAGGAGGAGGAGCCGCAAGCCGGGATACTGCGGCAGGAGGAGGAGACGCCGCAAGCCGGGACACTGCGGAAGGAGGAGGAGCCGCCGCAAGCCGGGACACTGCGGCAGGAGGAGGAGCCGCCGCAAGCCGGGACACTGCGGCAGGAGGAGGAGCCGCCGCAAGCCGGGACACTGCGGCAGGAGGAGGAGCCGCCGCAAGCCGGGACACTGCGGCAGGAGGAGGAGCCGCCGCAAGCCGGGACACTGCGGCAGGAGGAGGAGCCGCCGCAAGCCGGGACGCTGCGGCAGGAGGAGGAGGAGCCAGAAGCTAGGACACTGCAGCAGGAGCAGGAGCCGCCACAAGCCGGGACACTGCGGCAGGAGGAGGAGCCGCCGCAAGCCGAGACACTGCGGCAGGAGGAGCCACAAGCCGGGACACTGCGGCAGGAGGAGCCACCGCAAGCCGGGACACTGCGGCAGGAGGAGGAGCCACCGCAAGCCGGGACACTGCGGCAGGAGGAGGAGCCACCGCAAGCCGGGACACTGCGGCAGGAGGAGGAGCCGCAAGCCGGGACACTGCGGCAGGAGGAGGAGCCGCCGCAAGCCGGGACACTGCGGCAGGAGGAGGAGCAGCCGCAAGCCGGGACACTGCGGCAGGAGGAGGAGCCGCAAGCCGGGACACTGCGGCAAGAGGAGGAGCCGCAAGCCGGGACACTGCGGCAGGAGGAGGAGCCGCCGCAAGCCGGGACACTGCGGCAGGAGGAGGAGCAGCCGCAAGCCGGGACACTGCGGCAGGAGGAGGAGCCGCAAGCCGGGACACTGCGGCAGGAGGAGGAGCCGCAAGCCGGGACACTGCGGCAGGAGGAGGAGCCGCAAGCCGGGACACTGCGGCAAGAGGAGCCGCAAGCCGGGACACTGCGGCAGGAGGAGGAGCCGCCGCAAGCCGGGACACTGCGGCAGGAGGAGGAGCCGCCGCAAGCCGGGACACTGCGGCAGGAGGAGGAGCCGCCGCAAGCCGGGACACTGCGGCAGGAGGAGGAGCCGCAAGCCAGGACACTGCGGCAGGAGGAGGAGCCGCCGCAAGCCGGGACACTGCGGCAGGAGGAGGAGCCGCCGCAAGCCGGGACACTGCGGCAGGAGGAGGAGCCGCAAGCCAGGACACTGCGGCAGGAGGAGGAGCCGCAAGCCAGGACACTGCGGCAGGAGGAGGAGCCGCAAGCCAGGACACTGCGGCAGAGGAGGAGCCGCCGCAAGCAGGGACACTGCGGCAGGAGGAGGAGCCGCCGCAAGCCGGGACACTGCGGCAGGAGGAGGAGCCGCCACAAGCCGGGACACTGCGGCAGGAGGAGGAGCCGCAAGCCAGGACACTGCGGCAGGAGGAGGAGCCGCAAGCCAGGACACTGCGGCAGGAGGAGGAGCCGCAAGCCAGGACACTGCGGCAGGAGGAGGAGCCGCAAGCCGGGACACTGCGGCAGGAGAGGAGCCGCAAGCCGGGACACTGCGGCAGGAGGAGGAGCCGCCGCAAGCCGGGACACTGCGGCAGGAGGAGGAGCCGCCGCAAGCCGGGACACTGCGGCAGGAGGAGGAGCCGCCGCAAGCCGGGACACTGCGGCAGGAGGAGCAGCCGCAAGCCGGGACACTGCGGCAGGAGGAGCAGCCGCCGCAAGCCGGGACACTGCGGCAGGAGGAGCAGCCGCCGCAAGCCGGGACACTGCGGCAGGAGGAGCAGCCGCCGCAAGCCGGGACACTGCGGCAGGAGGAGCAGCCGCCGCAAGCCGGGACACTGCGGCAGGAGCCGCCGCAAGCCAGGACACTGCAGCAGGAGCCGCCGCAAGCCAGGACACTGCAGCAGGAGCCGCCGCAAGCCGGGACACTGCAGCAGGAGCCGCCGCAAGCCGGGACACTGCAGCAGGAGCCGCCGCAAGCCGGGACACTGCAGCAGGAGCCGCCGCAAGCCGGGACACTGCAGCAGGAGCCGCCGCAAGCCGGGACACTGCAGCAGGAGCCGCCGCAAGCCGGGACACTGCAGCAGGAGCCGCCGCAAGCCGGGACACTGCAGCAGGAGCCGCCGCAAGCCGGGACACTGCAGCAGGAGCCGCCGCAAGCCGGGACACTGCAGCAGGAGCCGCCGCAAGCCGGGACACTGCAGCAGGAGCTGCCGCAAGCCGGGACACTGCAGCAGGAGCCGCCACAAGCCGGGACACTGCAGCAGGAGCCGCCCCAAGCCGGGACACTGCAGCAGGAGCCGTTAGTCTGCAGCTTGTCCATGAAGAAGGACCTAATCCATCCACACACGTTCTTCATGGTCTCGAGATGTTATTCAGAAATGAAGCCTGGGGTTTAAGAGCCAGAATTAAGGGACTTCACATTCTGCAAAATCACCTAAGCCTGGGGTCCATAAGAGCGTACGTTCCTTCCACTGACGCCCGTGTGGTCGCCTCGCTGAGCGCAGTTTGTGCCTCCTATGGAGGATCACGCTGTGCAGCCCCGTCGCACGCCCGTCAGTACAGGTGCACAGTGTAATTCTCCAGTTAAATAGTCCAAAAAAATCCAACACAAGCCTGTAATGCTGCCATGACGAGAGCGGAGCTCAAAGCGTTCTTCCATGGATCCTTCAGACCAGGCATAGACCCATATCTGGTGCAGATATTCTATAAAGTATTAAAAAACACAAACCTCACGTTAGGAGTTTAATAACATTTTAAACATTACACCGCGTCCATTTACAGCGAGGGGTTAAATGATTTGATCCGCCGGTGATAAAGAAATGATCAGTTTATAATATATTGGTTTATTGTAACAACGAGAAACAACAAAAACCTCCAGAAAAACACATTTCAATAAAGCTATTAATTGATTTGCATTTAATGAGGTAATAAGGATTTGACGCCTTCATAAAACAGGACTTGGTGGTGAAACCCTTGCTGGCAATCACAGAGGTCAGAGGTTCCTTGTAGTCGGCCGCCAGGTTTGCCGAGTCTCAGGAGGGATTTTGTGCCGCTCCTCTCCAAGTCATTAAGGTCTCCAGGCTGACATTTGGCAATAGCAAAGGGGGGTAAAATTAAAAATCCACTAAAAATAATGTAAAATTTAAAGATTTGTGACTATCAGTTTATCTTTAAATTTACATTATTTTAGTGCTTTTAATTTTAACCCCCCCCCCTTGCTAGTCTTTGCAGTTTGCACACATGCAGTTGGGGGCCATGTTTTTTTTTACCCTGCAGTCTCAGAGCTCTATGGATAATTCCAAAAACCCAAATATCAGCCGATCCGACGATCAGTCGACCCCAAGATCAAATCCTTATTAACTCGTTAAAATGAAAATTTATAGCTTTATTGAAATGTGTTTTTCGTTTCACTGTTACAATAAACCATTAAATTATAAACTGATCATTTCTTTGTCAGCAGCAAAACGTACAGAATCAGCCGCGGATCCAATCGATTAACCCCGCGCGGTTATTCTATTTAATAAAAAATATTTTTATTGAAGCTTTTATTATTACAATATGGCCGTGTCTCTGACCTTTGCACGGATCCCTCATGTGACCCTGTACGTCAGAGGTCGGCAGCCCTGGCCCTCCAGATGTTTTGGAACTACATCACCCATGATGCTCAGCTGCTCATTAGGTTCGTCGGGCCTCACGGGAAAAGTAGTTTCAAAACATCTGGAGGGACGAGGTTGCCGACCCCCCGCATCTCCTGTATAGGGAATTCCCTGCCAGATGGGAGGGAAACCCAATTTGTGATGTCATCACTCACGTGTAATACCATTAGTGCGCAGGGGAAGCCATACAGCAAGGGGGAAGCCCCAGATTGGCAATGTTCTGTGGGACGTCGCGGCTGCATTGAGCCAGAGCGACCAATCAGCAAATAATAAGCAGATACCAATAGCAGGAATTTGCTGAATATCGGCCACAGATACCGGGTCTATCCCTACTGCAGACATCCCAGCATGAGAAAACCCAAACAGGGCATGTAATGGGATCTGAGGGCCATACCCAGGGTTGGTGTCCGGACGGAGTAGTCGCCATGATGAAAACACCTTCTCCAAGTCCCAACAGGGATCTAAAGGGACCAGCGTTTCTCCCAGTAAGTGCAATTTACACAGGGATTAGGCCCCATAAAGGAAACAAGCGCTTCCCTTCTCCAAATGCAAACACCAGACAATGGATTAATGTACGAAACCCAGAATATACACCTATGTGAGACAAAGCATGAGGAGCACAAGGGAGAGGATGGTTTGGGGGATGGTTACAGTAATGATCGAGTAGCTGGAGGGTCAGCTAGAAACTGCGCAGCGAACCAGAGCTGCTCTACACACACAAATGACCACTTGTTGAATTCGTTTGGAGCACCGTGAGGAGTTAGCGCAGACACCGCTCTCCTGGGATACTATGCATGTACAGGCCCGTGAGCGGGAAGGGAAAACACAGCTGCTCCAAACCCAACTCCAGTGGTGCCAGCAAGAAACTGACGCAGCTCAGAATGAGAGCCGAGGCGGAGGCGAGCCGCCTGACACACCAACTAGGTGTATTGGCACAGGAGCACGAGGGCACTGCCAGCCACCTGAATACTTTGTCCCTGTTATATTTTGCACGAATGAGCATGTGTACCCATTGTTGCTGGAGTTGGACGATGTGCTGGCATCAGATAGTGCCTGGTCCAAGGAAGATGGAGACCCACCAGTATTCCACCCCTACCAACGAAGGTGCCGCCAGAGAGCGGACACCTCATCCCACCTGCCCAGGAGGCAAGTGGGAAAAGTGAGTGACCACCCTGGGAGGCCACAGAGTCCCTGGTCCCAGTAGGAATTGCACCCTTAGGGAATTGAGTGGATTGCCATGGGGTGGGCATCAGAGGGAGGAGAGGCCGGGGACTGTAAATACAGACCTGGTACTGTAAATACAGACCTGGTTCTGATACTGGGAGGTGAGGCAGAGGTGCCCTGGAGATGGAGAGACGTGGGGAGAAGTCCCAGTGTGCCCACTAACATGGTCTGTGGACTGTAATGGCCTGTTACCTGGCCCACACTACTGCAGTGAATATTTGGACTCCCTAGACGAGAGGGGTGGCTTGCCTCTTGCCCCGGGACTATGGGCCAGCGACAAGGGGTACCCTGCTGCGACTGTCAGACCCCACTGACTGCTTTGTTCGAGAGAGAGACTAATTAGGATTGAGCAAGGTTTAAGAATTATCCCTGTATTACACAAGAGTGAAAGGGAGTGAGTTCCCTTTGTTCTATGGGATCAGGCATGGGGGCTTTTTTGCTTAATGAGCTGAAACATGGCCGATTTGTGATTGGATGCAATAGGGAGAGGAACAATGGGAGGGAGGGGGAAAGGGGGGGTATAAAAGACAAGGCGTGGGGGCAGTTTGTGTATTGCAGTTAATTTTCTTTTGCTCCCACCCAACCCACCCGGTTTGTTTCTCTTTCATAGATGCTGGTTCTCTACAACAACGGAAAGGTCACGCATCAGAAGCGCCACGGATAGGGGAAATGCAGTGATGATTTCACCACTCATTCAAGACCGCCCGTGGTTTCCCATATGGAAATATGCCATGTTGCATGAACCCGGTTCATGGTTTATACAGCCATGTCTGGGGGATTGTCTAAATATGGACATGGTTAGTCTACCTATTCCATCAAGTTATATACCATGTTACATGAAGCCAGCCTGTGGTTTTTGAACGGCCAGGGTTGGGGGATTGTTCTTTAATTAAAAGCATGGTTTAGAGCAATTATTATCGATCAGATAGTATCCCAAGTAGCTTGAAGCCAGTTGGTGTTTTTTTATGGCCACAACTGGGTGGATTGCGCTTAAATTGGGTACTTTACCATGTGGCAGGAAGTCAGCTGGTGGTTTGAACGGCCACAGCTGGGGGATTGCGCTTTAAGATGGACATGGTTTAGGTTAGGGAGGAGCGGTGAAATAGGTGGCCTGGCACGTGGAGGGCGATAGTGGGGGGAGGGTCTGCAGGGTACGGGGTGAGTTGTGGTTTCATACGGCCAGGCTCAGGTGCCTTCCTGGTTTGCAGATCCTCTCGGCCTGCTATCTGCCATAAAAATACACTGAGCAGACATGTGGTCATCCTGCTTAGCCACGTGGGGCGCTATTTTTGGGCAATGCTTGTGGTGCATTGCCGTTGCCAGTGTTATCTGGCTGCCAGTGTTATCTGGTGAAGCGTATTTGGCATACGAGGATCGATAATAATAATTCTGCCTTAGAGGCAAAGAATTTGGCCTTAAGTAATAAAAGACGTGACCTTTTCAAAATGCCAATACTTTGTTGTGTTTTCATTTACGGGAAAAAAGGAGGGGGAGGGGGGGTTAGTTGGGAGAAGTTGTAAGAAGAGAATAGGGGTATAATTCTTATTGGCCAGCACCCTGGAATTTTAGAGATGGCACAGAATGAGAGGTCTGTCCAGTGGCAAGCATTCCACTTGGGATCCAAGATTGCCCTGCCGAACTAGAAGGGGGGTGGTATTTGACGTGTATCACTTTGGATATTGGGTATGTGGACCTGGAGATGTATTTTGGCGTGCAGGGCTGATGTTCTACATCATTTTTTGGCCCTCTCATGTGCAGGGTGTGTGTGTGATCTGTGTTATTGTCTATTGTATGGTCCATGTGTATCTTATTATCTGCGGATAGATATTAACACATTACTGAGAGTAATCTGTTAATCTGTTTTGACAGGCAAACACTGCCCCATGATCTGTTGTCTTTAGGCTGTAATTTTGTTTATCGTCACGATTGCCATTGTCCTGTCTGACTAGGAATGTTGAGCGGATGTTTATTCCATGCTAGGGTCAGGTTTTGTGCATGAAAACGACCCATGTGTGATCACATAAATAGGTGTGCCTGTCCCCAATTAAAAGAGCTCCATTCTGACCATGAAATCCTCCAGATCTACAGCGTTGTCTTCCATCTGGGGGGTGCTAGCAGGCTCTACGTGTCCAGGCCCTTAAGCTTCGTCTGAGGACTGAAGGAAGGCACAGACGTCTGCTGGGTAGAACACGGGGGGAGCACGGAAGCGCGGCATTGACAGATGTGACCCTGTCGGGGGTATGGAGACCCGTCACATGGGGGGGGGATTAGCATTTTTTTTATCAGGGAGTTCGGTTGTTTTAAGAGGACTTACAGATCTGGGAAGATTTAAGACATTTAACATCATGGTTTCTGGTGATGGTGGTGCGGCCTTGGTTCCAACTGGAGCAATTTCTGCAAAAGACAGCTAACATTTCCAGAGTTACTTTGGGAGACCATGAAGGAGCTCTTGAAAGATGGGCGAGGCATGTGCTGTGCCTATGAGCAAGTTAGTGATGACTGCGATGAGTTGGTGGGATAGTGTGGATTCAGACTAGGATCATGTAGATGTTTTCCCATAGTTTATGTCGAGGCTTTTGAGCTCAGGTTGGCTGGTTTGCTGACAGGATACCAGTGGCCCTACATTGCAAACCGGTGTGATAAAAGTATGCTGAGGTTTGTTTCCTCAATGTCTTGTTGGTGTTTAGGGGAGAACGTTTTGATCCACACAAAGGGTTTGGTGTTGTTCAATGAATACCTGGAACCTGTCAGAACGACAAAGTGACTTCTTTTTGGCACCAGATCAGCTCCATTGTGTGTTGTCCTCCATCTCATTAGCTCCTTCACCTTTCTTGGCTTTTTTCCAATAGAAAGTTTGCCGATATACCTCGGTTTTGCTCCGGTCATTAGTCCAGGCTTTAAGGAACAAACAGATCCCTGGGTCACTTGTTAGTTGAGTTCTTTTCCGGAGAAGACCTCTGACCGCCATGCCGGCCATTATTTACATGGCTTTGTCCCGGGTAACTGTTAAAAGGAAAAAGCTAATTTACTGCCATAAAAAAGGAAAGTCGGTAAAGTTTCTGTTTAAAAGTCTAATACCGGCACGGCTTTAACGGGGCAGTAAATCCACTTTACAATACGAATGTCACCGTGTCAAATGGGCTTTTCCTCATTTTACGAGAGCTCGAATGCCGCCCAGGAATGTGAGAAACGTAACGTTTTCAATGCGCCGATCCGGTGACGTGCCCGTGTGACGCAGGTAACGGCGGCTGCTTCTCATCCCATTATGATTATCTTTCACTCACAGACACATTCCACCAGAAAGTGACATTTCTAAATGAGACGCTTTACTGGGAAAGAATAACTTTCCTGGATTAGCGTTTGGTGTCGAAGAAATGTATATATGATCTTTCCGAGATCTGATCTTCACCGAGGACCGAACGCGCACGAGTATTTCCAGAAAGCATCAATGTGAAGGAAGGCGCCCGGGTTGTTATAGAGGTCCTCAACCACCAGGGTCAACGCCATGGCCAGGATCAAAATCCAAGTCAAGGTCGGGAAGACAAAGCGATCAGGATCAGACTGCATGATCAGGGCGAGAGATCCAGATCAGGTGTCAGGACAAGCTAAGAGATTCATTTCGGTCAGGGAGAGCAGGGATGGATTCCCAGACTGAGAGTCCAGTAAAGAGATCACCGTCACTACAGGCAGATCAGGTTGTTTGGTGGCGACAAATGACACGTTCACACTGATCACAGGAGATGCCAAATTCAAGGCTGGAAATGCGATGGAGGCCGGAGTATCTCCATTATTACCGGCACACGCCAGCACAGCGCTTCATTTATTCACTCGATTTTCAGCTGTCCATCACTGGAATCTCCCCAGGATTGCCAGCTCTGTGGGTCAGGAATATCTGCCATTTCCTGTGTTTATGGAATGTTTTCTGTGTGAAATAACACCCTATATGAGCAGAACGAAGGCGTGATGACGGTGACTGCAGGCACAACGTGAAGACGGAATACCCTGCGCGTTCTGGAAATCTGGGAACGTCGGGAAAACACGCCCTTGATATGTTACTGTCCCAAAAGGCCAATAAACGTTTGGCAAAACCATTTTTCATTTGTGACGACACTTAATAAAAGTTAACAATAGGACGAGTTAATGATTCGCGTAACGAAGGGTTACAGCCGGTAATTAAAAAACAATTCTGGAATTCCAAGCGCGTCCAAGATCTCTCCGAAACAGACGGGAATCCGTAAAATAACAACAAACACTGGAAGCCATTCACGGGGATAAAAACGCCGGCGTAATGAGGTGCAGGATCGCGCCTTGTACAGCGCCCCTCGCTGGATCCCCGGCAGATTTTGTACGTTTTGCCGTTGACAAAGAAATGATCAAACAGTGAGAGACAAAACAAAAAAAACATCCAGGAAAACACATTTCAAAAAAGTTATGAAATGATTTGCATTTAATGAGTGAAATAAGGATTTGATCCTCGATCAGCGAGATTTCTGGCTCCCAGGTGTCTGAAGTTTCCCAATGAACACCTGAAGGACCCCGAGGAGAAATGGGGGAAAGTGCTGTGGTCAGATGAGCCCAACATTGAACTCTTTGGCATCAACGCAAATCACCGTGGTTGGAGGAGGAGGAATATGCGGCCTATGACCCCAAGAACACCATCCCCACAGTCACACATGGTGGTGGAAACATTGTGCTTTGGGAGTGTTTTGCTGCTAAGTGGACAGGACAACCTCAGCGCATCAAAGGGATGATGGACAGGATCATGTACCATCAAATCTTGGGTGAGCCAGGGCATGGAAAATGGGTCGTGGATGTGTATTCCAGCATCACAATGACCCAAAACATACGGCCAAGGCAACCAAGGAGTGGCACAAGAAGAAGCACATTGAGGTCCTGGAGTGACCTGGCCAGTCTCCAGACCTTCATCCCATAGAAAATCTGTGGAGAAGCTGAAGATTGGAGTTGCCAAACGTCAGCCTGGAAATCTTAATGACTTGGAGAGGATCTGCAAAGAGGAGCGGCACAAAATCCCTCCTGAGACTCGGCAAACCTGGCGGCCGACTACAAGGAACCTCTGACCTCTGTGATTGCCAGCAAGGGTTTCACCACAAAGTCCTGTTTTATGAAGACGTCAAATCCTTATTACCTCATTAAATGCAAATCAATTAATAGCTTTATTGAAATGTGTTTTTCTGGAGGTTTTTGTTGTTTCTCGTTGTTACAATAAACCATTAAATTATAAACTGATCATTTCTTGGTCAAACGTAGAAAATCAGCCGCGGAGCCAATCATTTTATCCCTCACTGTATACCATGACGCGGTGCATCGCGTCCCTGCACACACGGACTGCCACTGGCCAAGGCTTTAGCCACACATGCGTGCATTACCCAGAATCTTTTGCAAGCTGACCCAACCTCCAAAACCAGTGCCTTCCTGTTGACCGGAGGCAATGATGTCACACAAGATGGATGAGGTCATTGGCCTCAGATGGAACAAACATGTCAGCATGGAGTTCTTGAACCCAGAGCCTCTTATCAGGTCTGTCTCTTCAGATCTCAGACCTATGGGAGGTATAGTACTCTGATGTCATTTTTCCCAGCCTTCATAACAAAGTCTCCCGTGGCCAGGAAATGACAATGCAATGGCCCTCCAGGTGACCAGTCCAGAAAGAGCAGGAGCTAGGATGCTTCAATGCAAAAAGACACTGAATTACGGAGGTGAAGGCTGCACGGAGCCGGTTATCCAGGAGCCGGGGATCTTACTGAGCAAATGTATGGAAACAAGGCGTCGAGGTCAGGATGGATAACGGGTGCCGGCTCGGCGACCCAGAGAAAATCTGCAATGCCGCAGAGAAGTACCAAGTATCACCCTGATAACATAAGGCCCCTAAATCCCTCAAAACCAGTGCATCCCCCACTCCAACCTCCAGAATGGAAAGCTCTCTGTCTTGGTACCACAGCTCATGGGTGTAATGGCGTGTGCCTTCTGTAACGGCACGCATGGCGGTGAACCAAGCACTGGAGGCATCGAAATGAAAAACACCAAATGGCCGGACGGGAGGAAGAAACAACACGGGGGGGGGGGGTTTAAAATGTTCAAGAACCTGAAGCAACATCATCTGTAACCCAAGCCGCGCGTGACGCCCAACACTGCCTGCAGGTCATCCCAGCGGAGACCTCTATGGAGCGCCTGCCGAGTACCGGTGGAGCGCCTGCCGAGTCCGCGCCAGGGAAAGAGTTATTTTCCGGCAGAATATATTTATGTTACAGAATATTCTCTGACGGAGCAGAAACACGCGCGTCCAGTAATCGCTTCCTCTGAGAAGGAGCCAGAGGCTGGGGATGGGAAATGGGATTAATGGTCGATATATCCGCCTCCTGCCAGATAAACCAGGGTGAACCAAAGGCTGGAGAAGGAAGTCCACGCTCTAATCACATTAATTGCACCAAATAAAGTTACTGATAACACGCACTGTCAGACGCACTTCATTCCCTCCGCTTTATGGGAACTTATTGCTCCATCAGACACCGAAGAGCGGAGCGAGATGAGAAGAGTCTGAGGAACTCACAGCTCATCAGTCACCGAGGGGCCACTTCTCCAAAATCCCTCCATCATACAGCTCTGTGCCCCCCTATACACCAACGAAAACGAGGCATATCCCCTAACATGAACCCCGAAACAGCATCTGTACCCCTAAATAACCGCTCTATACCAAGCACCCGACGAGAGGCATATCCCCCAACATGAACCCCGAAACAGCATCTGTACCCCTAAATAACCGCTCTATACCAAGCACCCGACGAGGCATATCCCCTAACATGAACCCCGAAACAGCATCTGTACCCCTAAATAACCGCTCTATACCAAGCACCCGACGAGGCATATCCCCTAACATGAACCCTGAAACAGCATCTGTACCCCTAAATAACCGCTCTATACCAAGCACCCGACGAGGCATATCCCCCAACATGAACCCCGAAACAGCATCTGTACCCCTAAATAACCGCTCTATATACCAAGCACCCGACGAGCATATCCCCTAACATGAACCCTGAAACAGCATCTGTACCCCTAAATAACCGCTCTATACCAGCACCCGACGAGGCATATCCCCTAACATGAACCCCGAAACAGCATCTGTACCCCTAAATAACCGCTCTATACCAAGCACCCGACGAGGCATATCCCTAACATGAACCCTGAAACAGCATCTGTACCCCTAAATAACCGCTCTATACCAAGCACCCGACGAGGCATATCCCCTAACATGAACCCCGAAACAGCATCTGTACCCCTAAATAACCGCTCTATACCAGGCACCCGACGAGAGGCATATCCCTAACATGAACCTGAAACAGCATCTGTACCCCTATAACCGCTCTATACCAAGCACCCGACGAGGCATATCCCCTAACATGAACCCCGAAACAGCAGCATCTGTACCCCTAAATAACCGCTCTATACCAAGCACCCGACGAGGCATATCCCCCAACATGAACCCCGAAACAGCATCTGTACCCCTAAATAACCGCTCTATACCAAGCACCACGAGGCATATCCCCTAACATGAACCCCGAAACAGCATCTGTACCCCTAAATAACCGCTCTATACCAAGCACCCGACGAGAGGCATATCCCCTAACATGAACCCTGAAACAGCATCTGTACCCCTAAATAACCGCTCTATACCAAGCACCCGACGAGAGGCATATCCCCTAACATGAACCCTGAAACAGCATCTGTACCCCTAAATAACCGCTCTATACCAAGCACCCGACGAGGCATATCCCCCAACATGAACCCCGAAACAGCATCTGTACCCCTAAATAACCGCTCTATCCAAGCACCCGACGAGGCATATCCCCTACATGAACCCCGAAACAGCATCTGTACCCCTAAATAACCGCTCTATCCAAGCACCCGACGAGAGGCATATCCCCTAACATGAACCCCGAAACAGCATCTGTACCCCTAAATAACCGCTCTATACCAAACACCCGACGAGGCATATCCCCTAACATGAACCCTGAAACAGCATCTGTACCCCTAAATAACCGCTCTATACCAAACACCCGACGAGGCATATCCCCTAACATGAACCCCGAAACAGCATCTGTACCCCTAAATAACCGCTCTATACCAAACACCCGACGAGAGGCATATCCCCTAACATGAACCCCGAAACAGCATCTGTACCCCTAAATAACCGCTCTATACCAAGCACCCGACGAGAGGCATATCCCCCAACATGAACCCCGAAACAGCATCTGTACCCCTAAATAACCGCTCTATACCAAGCACCCGACGAGAGGCATATCCCCTAACATGAACCCCGAAACAGCATCTGTACCCCTAAATAACCACTCTATACCAAGCACCGACGAGAGGCATATCCCCTAACATGAACCCGAAACAGCATCTGTACCCCTAAATAACCGCTCTATACCAAGCACCCGACGAGGCATATCCCCTAACATGAACCCCGAAACAGCATCTGTACCCCTAAATAACCGCTCTATACCAAGCACCCGACGAGGCATATCCCCTAACATGAACCCCGAAACAGCATCTGTACCCCTAAATAACCGCTCTATACCAAGCACCCGACGAGGCATATCCCCCAACATGAACCCCGAAACAGCATCTGTACCCCTAAATAACCGCTCTATACCAGCACCCGACGAGGCATATCCCCTAACATGAACCCCGAAACAGCATCTGTACCCCTAAATAACCGCTCTATACCAAGCACCCGACGAGGCATATCCCCTAACATGAACCCCGAAACAGCATCTGTACCCCTAAATAACCGCTCTATACCAAGCACCCGACGAGAGGCATATCCCCTAACATGAACCCCGAAACAGCATCTGTACCCCTAAATAACCGCTCTATACCAAGCACCCGACGAGAGGCATATCCCCTAACATGAACCCCGAAACCGCAGCATCTGTACCCCTAAATAACCTCTCTATACCAAGCACCACGAGAGGCATATCCCCCAACATGACCCCGAAACAGCATCTGTACCCCTAAATAACCGCTCTATACCAAGCACCCGACGAGAGGCATATCCCCTAACATGAACCCCGAAACAGCATCTGTACCCCTAAATAACCGCTCTATACCAAGCACCCGACGAGGCATATCCCCTAACATGAACCCCGAAACAGCATCTGTACCCCTAAATAACCGCTCTATACCAAGCACCCGACGAGAGGCATATCCCCTAACATGAACCCCGAAACAGCATCTGTACCCCTAAATAACCGCTCTATACCAAGCACCCGACGAGAGGCATATCCCCTAACATGAACCCCGAAACAGCATCTGTACCCCTAATAACCGCTCTATACCAAGCAGCCGACGAGGCATATCCCTAACATGAACCCCGAAACAGCATCTGTACCCCTAAATAACCGCTCTATACCAAGCACCCGACGAGGCATATCCCCTAACATGAACCCCGAAACAGCAGCATCTGTACCCCTAAATAACCGCTCTATACCAAGCACCCGACGAGAGGCATATCCCCTAACATGAACCCGAAACAGCATCTGTACCCCTAAATAACCGCTCTATACCAAGCACCCGACGAGAGGCATATCCCCTAACATGAACCCCGAAACAGCATCTGTACCCCTAAATAACCGCTCTATATACCAAGCACCCGACGAGGCATATCCCCCAACATGAACCCCGAAACAGCATCTGTACCCCTAAATAACCGCTCTATACCAAGCACCCGACGAGAGGCATATCCCCTAACATGAACCCCGAAACAGCATCTGTACCCCTAAATAACCACTCTATACCAAGCACCCGCGAGAGGCATATCCCCTAACATGAACCCCGAAACAGCATCTGTACCCCTAAATAACCGCTCTATACCAAGCACCCGACGAGAGGCATATCCCCTAACATGAACCCCGAAACAGCATCTGTACCCCTAAATAACCGCTCTATACCAAGCAGCCGACGAGGCATATCCCTAACATGAACCCCGAAACAGCATCTGTACCCCTAAATAACCGCTCTATACCAAGCACCCGACGAGAGGCATATCCCCTAACATGAACCCCGAAACAGCATCTGTACCCCTAAATAACCAAGCACCCGACGAGGCATATCCCTAACATGAACCCCGAAACAGCATCTGTACCCCTAAATAACCGCTCTATACCAAGCACCCGACGAGAGGCATATCCCCTAACATGAACCCCGAAACAGCATCTGTACCCCTAAATAACCGCTCTATACCAAGCACCCGACGAGAGGCATATCCCCTAACATGAACCCCGAAACAGCATCTGTACCCCTAAATAACCGCTCTATACCAAGCACCCGACGAGAGGCATATCCCCTAACATGAACCCCGAAACAGCATCTGTACCCCTAAATAACCGCTCTATACCAAGCAGCCGACGAGGCATATCCCCTAACATGAACCCCGAAACAGCATCTGTACCCCTAAATAACCGCTCTATACCAAGCACCCGACGAGAGGCATATCCCCTAACATGAACCCCGAAACAGCATCTGTACCCCTAAATAACCGCTCTATACCAAACACCCGACGAGAGGCATATCCCCTAACATGAACCCCGAAACAGCATCTGTACCCCATAAAAAGACTAAAAACAACGTGTATCCCACAACAAAGACCCTGAAACATACCCTCATATAACCGTTTCATACCCTGCACCCCTATATGGACTAATGAACCCCCGAAACAGCATCTGCACCCCACATGACCAACCGGTTCATTCCGTCCTATCATAGATGCGGGGGGGGGTCAGCTCCTTGCAGGTTGAGTGACAGCTGAAATGCTGCCATTGCTGCCAGCAGGAGGAGCGCCCTCACTCTGTATAACAAGCAGCTGCCTGCATACTGGACTCCAAGGCAGCATAACTCGTTTAGTAGATCTCTCCCTCAGGGCATTGTGTACGTGTGTATATGGTGTTTGTCAGGGCTGCGGTTTGATAAGGCGGCATCTCGTTTAGTAGATCTCTCCCGCAGGGCATTGTGTACGTGTGTATATAGTGTTTGTCAGGGCTGCGGTTTGATAAGGCGGCGTCTCGTTTAGTAGATCTCTCCCTCAGGGCATTGTGTACGTGTGTATATGGTGTTTGTCAGGGCTGCGGTTTGATAAGGCGGCGTCTCGTTTAGTAGATCTCTCCCGCAGGGCATTGTGTACGTGTGTATATGGTGTTTGTCAGGGCTGCGGTTTGATAAGGCGGCGTCTCGTTTAGTAGATCTCTCCCTCAGGGCATTGTGTACGTGTGTATATGGTGTTTGTCAGGGCTGCGGTTTGATAAGGCGGCGTCTCGTTTAGTAGATCTCTCCCGCAGGCATTGTGTACGTGTGTATATGGTGTTTGTCAGGGCTGCGGTTTGATAAGGCGGCGTCTCGTTTAGTAGATCTCTCCCTCAGGGCATTGTGTACGTGTGTATATGGTGTTTGTCAGGGCTGCGGTTTGATAAGGCGGCACGGCGGTTCCCAGGCTGGATGTAATATCGCCGGCACGCCGTTTCCTGCCGCGGTCTGGGAAGGCCGTGTAACCTGATTGATCTGCGCGGCAAACGATTTGCAGATGTGTGTTTAACTAATGAGAATGGATTAGTAAACACGAGGTATGGAAGGGCAGGGAAAGGACACGGGCTGCGTGTGACGCCATTTCACCAGGGCACAGCACACCAGCCTCGCACACGGCGCCACAGACACGGGAAGCGCTTTGTTACGTATCGCACGCACGGGCCGCGTCTGGGAAGGTAATGAGCGGCAGATTATTGAGGAGTAAATCATAGAGCGCCGGCGCCGCGTCATAAAGCGAGTAAGAACCACACACACGGTATATTCCTGGTGTTACCAGATCATCCTCTGTGACACCCCCCCCCCCAGGAATGCTTTACCGGGGGGGGGGTAATGGAAACGGGCCTAAACCGCCGCTTCTAGTACGTGAGATGGTCCTGCCCGGCGCGTCACCGGCTCCTGTGACCGGAATCACCCCTTTGTAGATAGCGCTTTATGCTGAGGTCAAGGGAGTCATTACCAGTTAAGGTTTCGCAATCACATGACCGTGCCATGCCGCAGGAGGAGGAGCTACTGACAGGAAAGCCCTCTGCTCACTCCTGTACGATTGCACGCCATTGGTTGTCAGTCAGCAAACCAATGCCACTGCTGAGAGCCTCCAGCTAGCTCCGCCCACAGAGGCCAAAACATGGCAGCGTCTGCTGCTGGACTGGAGGGAGGAATCCACGCGCCGCACACCGCAGGAGACGCCGCACACCGCAGGAGACGCCGCACACCCCGGCCAGGACGTTTAATCCCCTTTGCGGCGGAACAAAAAAAAAAATCACCCAAACTCCTCCTATTTTAACCCAAATAAAACCAGGACTCCGGCTGAGAGGGAAGAAAAAACAACTATCACTGCGTGTCATTAACACTAGACATGTGCACAGCACAAATTTTCGTTTTGAACTAATAGATTAGTAACTAAATAAATTGCATTTTAGGAATAAAGAAATTTGTTTTCAGTTCTTTAGTATGAAAACTAATTTCATTCATCCGAAAACCAGTGGATACAATTACTATTGTAGTGTCTCCTCAGAGGGCTGAGATCGCTGCTTGTTACAGTATCTCTCACTCTCAGCACAATGTGGGCCATATTACATAGTTGGTGCTAACTTAACCAGAGCTGTTGTAAACTTCCCAGAGCTATTATAGTCTATGGAGGTTTTAAGTTTACAACAGCTCTGGTTAAGTTAGCACCAACATTGTAATAGTGCCCCGTGTCAGGCAAAGCTGTTACAGTAACTGACTGCTGCTCATCACAGCGCTCAGAGTTTCAGTAAAACTAGTAAATATATTTATATATAAGACGTTAGAACAATATTATTTTCTTGTTTTACTGAAACTCTGAGCGCTGTTACAGTCAGTTACTGTAACAACTGAGCCTGATACATTGTACTGAGAGATAATGTAACAAGCAGCCGATCTCAGCGCTCACAGCCACTGGATTTAAAGGCTAAAAAAAAAAAGGCTCCTCTCTGTATAATGTTTAAACATCCTCCTGCATTAATTAATACCCCTCTCTGTATAATGTATACAACATCCACCTGCATTAATTAATACCCCTCTCCGTATAATATATAGAACATCCTTCTGAATTAATGTCCCTCTCTGTATAGAACATCTTCCTGCATTGGCATGTGGAGGGTGCAGAGCTTCGGATGTTGCGCTCTTCATTGATGGTCTCCTTCACTCATCAATATAATATCACAAAGAGGACTGAAACTAAAATGTAGTGCATTTTATTTTAGTTTCTTTCGTTTTTTGTACTGAGCAGTTTCGTTTCTCTTGAGTCATACTAAAACTAAATTATCCCAAAATTCTGACTAAATCGCTTTAGTACTAAAACGAATGCACATGTCTAATTAACACCAACAAAAGAACTCCATAATATATATATGCATTAACACACAGAGTTAGGTCCGCATATATTTGGACACAGGCACAGTGTTCATACGTCTGGCTGTTTGTCACCAGAATAAAACTAAAAGGAAACAATCCGCGTGAATTGGAAGCGCAGACTCAGCTTTAATTCAAGGGGTTAAACACAAATATCAAGGACACATTTTATACACAGCCACCCCCCCCCCCAATTTTTATACACTGCAGCCATTTTTATACACAGTCACCCCCCCCCCCCATTTTCAGGGGCTTAAAGGTTTTTTAATTTGTCCAGATTATATTAATATTTTTGTTGAATCCTTTACTGGTTTTAATGATGGCCTGAGGTCTGGAACCCATGGACATTACCAGAGACTCGCTCTCCTCCTTTCTGATGCTTTGTCCGGCTCTATCTGCAGCGTCTTTAGTTGTTCTTTGTTTTGTCTTCTTTTGTTTTAGTCAGCGAGTGAAATGCGGCTCAATTGGGTTGAGATCAGGTGATTGACTCGGCCATTGCACAATATTCCACTTCTTTCCCTTCCTCCTGGGTTGCGTTTGCCGTGTGATTTGGGTCACTGTCCATCTGTCCTGTGAAGCACCGTCCAATCAGCTTTGCTGAATTTGGCTAAATCTGGGCTGACAGTATATCTCTAAACACGGCTGAATTCATCCGGCTGCTTCTGTCTTATCAATAAACACCAATGACCCAGTGCCACTGGAAGCCATGCATGCCCGTGCCATCACACTGCCTCCACCATGTTTTACAGATGACGTTGTGTGCTTTGGTTCATGAGCTGGTCCAAGCCTTCTCCACACTTTTTTCTTCCCGTCATTCTGGTACAGATTAATCTTAGTTTCATCCGTCCAGAGAATGCTTTTCCAGAGCTGCTCTGGCTTTTTAGCAAAGTCTAAATCAGGCTTTTCTATTCTTCAGGGTTATGAATGGTTTCCAGCTTGTGGGGAAGCCTCTGTATTTGCGCTCGTGAAGTCTTCTCTTGATTGTAGACTTTGACAATGATACGTCCACCTCCTGGAGAGTGTCCCGCACTTGTCTGGATGTTGTGAATGGGTTTTCTTCAGAGATGATCCTGCCGTTTTATGTTGCTGAGCTCACAAGGTCGTTCTTTCCTACAATCTAAGGCTGGGTTCACACTTGGGCATAGCGCTGCGTCGCGTGCATTTTTATTTTGTCTATGGCCGCTAACGCGCTGCTGTATGCCCGAAAAGAAGCTTCCGGACTTCTTTTTGCGTCGGCCGTTTTAGGCTAGGGTCAGACTGAGGCAGTGCGAACGCGCGTTCTGGCGCACTTAATCACGGCCGTGCTAGCAGCAGATGCCGGGCAATGACGGCCAATATACGAAGTACGGTCGCACAAAAGTCCGGCGCGCACGCGCAAGTGGAAAATGAACGCATTTTTTCGGAGAACGTTAAACCTAGTACTGACACTAGTACTGACGGCAGAGTGCGCGCGTACGCTAGCGGCGTGTGCTATTTGGAGACATCAGACGCTGCTAATGTCCGGCCAACATAACGTCCAGATGCAAGAAGTGTTTTATTGATGATCCGTACAAAATCACGGATGAAACTGCGCATCGTATGACCGCTATTGCGCGTATTCCGTGAAAAAATACGTCCATTCTTTCGATACGCACATTTTCACGGACAACGTGAAAAATGCGTTAGTCTGACCCTAGCCTTAAAGCGCGTTCCTGTGCGCTTTAAAACACTTTAGGTGTGAACGGGTCCCATTGAAAACAATGGGATTTCCCCGTTCATGCGTTTTAAAGCGCGCACGAACACGCTTTAAAACGTCTAGGTGTGAACGGGGCCTACGAAGCCAGGTGACGCTGGCGAAATGTGTTTGAGGTCCATTTTATTTTATAATCCTGGTTAAAAAACTTTTTTTATTTATTTATGAAAATAAAATCGGCATAAAAAGGCGTTTAAGTTTTTGGATCCTGGGGTCTCTTTTTTACGTTCCCCTTGACCATACCAGCTGGATTCCAGAGACTACTTGCGGTTTAAAGGAGGTTGGAGGCTACCTTAAGGACCTCACAGGCCATCCATTCCCAGAGCCGGGCGAAGAGGCTCCGGGTCTAGTAAGTGCCCCATAGGGGAGAATCAAAAGGGGCATATATTGCAAATACTGCACAATCGTGTTTTTTTGGCTTCCATCTCCCTCTCCAGGGACAGGGGTGTGGAAATTAAAAAAAAAATCTACTTGTCCAACGGACTAAGTGTTAGTCCAATCTACTTGTCCCTCAGGACGATCAACTTGTCCTGATAATTTCAACAAAATAGTGTTTAAATAGAGGTGTTTATTCATAACAGCCTATAGAGGCAGTGTCAGATACATGTGATGAATAAAGACCTCTATTTAAACACTATTTTGTTGTGTGTGTATATTAGGGATGCATCGATACCACTTTTTTAAGACCAAGTACGAGTACCGATACTTTTTTCAAGTACTCACCAATACAGAGTACCGATACTTTTATTTTAGGTCATGTGACCACTTTCCAATAAGAACAGACTTCATAAAAATGCCCCCAGCTCACATGTATATATCCCCCCCCGAGATATATGGATATTGCCCCAGCACATGGCTATTGCCCCCAGCTCATGAATACTGCCCCCAGCTCATGGATATTGAGCCCAGCTCATGAATACTGCCCCAGCTCATGGATATACTGCCCCCAAGCTCTCATGGATATACTGCCCCCAAGCTCTCATGGATATACTGCCCCCAAGCTCTCATGGATATACTGCCCCCAAGCTCTCATGGATATACTGCCCCCAAGCTCTCATGGATATACTGCCCCAGCTCATGGATATACTGCCCCAGCTCATGGATATTTGCCCCCCCAAGCTTTCATGGATATATGACCCAGCTCAGACCCCAGACCAGACATGGGGCGGCTGTTCGAATGCTCTAATCGGCATTCGGACAGCCGCTCCTGGAGCTCTCCGGCATACTTACCTTCCTGAGCGGCGCCGGGAAAGTCTTCGCGCGTGCGCTCGTTGAAGGACCCTAGCCGCGATCACGTGGGACTCCCATGTGATTGCAGCTGGGTCCTTCAACGAGCGGAAGCGTGGAAAGTATGCCGGAGAGCTCCAGGGGCGGCTGTCCGAATGCCGATAGAGCATTCGAACAGCCGCCCAAGCCCCTCGGATGTCGGCAAGCCGGCTGAATGCCGGCTTCCGGTATCGGGGGCATCAGTCCGCAGTCCGGCAGGCTTCTAGCCCGCCGGACTGCATCTCAAAAAAAAAAAAAACTACTCGCCCGGCGCCCGGATCTTCATGTCCCGGGCGTCGGGCGATATAATTCCCACACCCCTAAGGGACCATACGAGGAAATTCACCATCCATCCTCGGTCTATAAAATTGTCCCGACATTGAAATTTATTCTGTGAAAGTGTCATGCAGATCTACATTTAAAATTTTGACACATACGCGCCTAAGGGATTCCTTCATATTTTGTGTCCTTTCTTATGTCTGCTGGGTGTCAGACTAATCCCTAAGGCCCTGCATCCCATAATTTCTCCACACAAATCCCTTTACACTGTCATAAGCGCCCTTGATTATTACCTATTTTCCAAGAGGAGAGGGGACCCCGCCCCAGAGTTTACAATCTAAGAGGAGACCCTGCTCCAGAGCTTACAATCTAAGAGGAGAGGGGACCCTGCCCCAGAGCTTACAATGTAAGAGGAGAGGGGTCCCTGCCCCAGAGCTTACAATCTAAGAGGAGAGGGGTCCCTACCCCAGAGCTTACAATCTAAGAGGAGAGGGGACCCTGCCCCAGAGCTTACAATGTAAGAGGAGAGGGGTCCCTACCCCAGAGCTCAGAATCTAAGAGGAGAGGGGACTCTGCCCCAGAGCTTACAATCTAAGAGGAGAGGGGACCCTGCCCCAGAGCTTACAATCTAAGAGGAGAGGGGACCCTGCCCCAGAGCTTACAATCTAAGAGGAGAGGGGACCCTGCCCCAGAGCTTACAATCTAAGAGGAGAGGGGACCCTGCCCCAGAGCTTACAATCTAAGAGGAGAGGGGACCCTGCCCCAGAGCTTACAATCTAAGAGGAGAGGTGACCCTGCCCCAGAGCTTACAATCTAAGAGGAGAGGGGTCCCTACCCCAGAGCTCAGAATCTAAGAGGAGAGGGGACCCTGCCCCAGAGCTTACAATCTAAGAGGAGAGGTGACCCTGCCCCAGAGCTTACAATCTAAGAGGAGAGAGGACCCTGCCCCAGAGCTTACAATCTAAGAGGAGAGGGGACCCTGCTCCAGAGCTTACAATCTAAGAGGAGAGGGGACCCTGCCCCAGAGCTTACAATCTAAGAGGAGAGGGGACCCTGCCCCAGAGCTTACAATCTAAGAGGAGAGGGGACCCTGCCCCAGAGCTTACAATCTAAGAGGAGAGGGGACCCTGCCCCAGAGTTTACAATCTAAGAGGAGAGGTGACCCTGCCCCAGAGCTTACAATCTAAGAGGAGAGGGGACCCTGCCCCAGAGCTTACAATCTAAGAGGAGAGGGGTCCCTACCCCAGAGCTCAGAATCTAAGAGGAGAGGGGACCCTGCCCCAGAGCTTACAATCTAAGAGGAGAGGTGACACGCTAGGTGAGGTTAAATAGAGCTCAAGAAGCAGTGGGGTGCATGGGGGGGCCATGTGGGAAAAGACGCAGGAAAGTTGCAATGGGGGGGATTAAGGCGTGAACTGATTGGCTTCTCTAAAGTCATGTGTTCATAGATTTCTTTCTAACGAGCCACATAGAATATAGAAGCAAAACAGCTCGAACGATAAAACGTGAAATCATGTCACAGCTGCCAATCACTGGAATCCAAAAACAAATTTACACTTTGACATTTTTTTGTTCTAGATCTCTGACGGAACATGACGTACAGTGGCAAGAAAAAGTATGTGAACCCTTTGGGATTTCGTGGAGGTTTGCATGAATTGGTCATAAAATGTGCTCTGATCTTCATCTAAGTCACAACAATCTGAAAAACACAGTCTGCTTAAAATAATACAACACAAACATTATAGGTTTTCATGTGTTTATTGAACATAACATGTAAATATTCACAGAGCAGGGTGGAAAAAGTATGTGAACCTTTGGACTTAATAACTGGTTGACCCTCCTTTGGCAGCAATAACCTCAACCAAACGTTTCCTGTAGTTGCAGATCAGACCTGCACAACGATCTGGAGTAATTTTGGACCACTCCTCTTCACAAAACTGTTTCAGTGTAGCAATATTCTTGGGATGTCTGGTGTGAATCGCTCTCTTAAGGTCATGCCACAGCATTTCAATCGGGTTGAGGTCAGGACTCTGACTGGGCCACTCCAGAAGGCGTATTTTGTTTTGTTGAAGCCATTCTTTTGTTGAATTACTTGTATGCTTTGGGTCATTGTCCTGTTGCATCACCCATCCTCTGCGGAGCTTCAGTTGGCAGACAGATGGTCTTACGTTTTCCTGCAAAATGTCTTGATAAATTCTGGAATTCATTTTTCCATCAATGACAACAATCCGTCCAGGCCCTGAGGCAGCAAAGCAGCCCCAAACCATGATGCTCCCTCCGCCATGTTTTACAGTGGGGATGAGGTTTTGATGTTGGTGTGCTGTGCCTTTTTTCTCCACACAGTGGTGTGTGTTTTTTCCAAACCACTCAATTTTGGTTTCATCTGTCCACAGAATATTTTGCCAGTAGTGCTGTGGAACATCCAGGTGCTCTTTTGCAAACTTCAAACGTGCTGCAATATTCTTTTTGGACAGCAATGGCTTCCTCCGTGGTGTCCTCCCATGTACTCCATTCTTGTTTAATGTTTTCCTTATTGTAGATGTTTCAACAAAAATGTTAGCATGTGCCAGAGATTTCTGTAAGTCTTTAGCTGACACTCTAGGATTCTTCTTTACCTCATTAAGCATTCTGCGCTGTGCTCTTGCAGTCATCTTTACAGGACGACCACGCCTAGGGAGAGTAGCAACAGTGCTGAACTTTCTCCATTTGTAGACCGTCTGTCTTACCGTGGACACATGAACATCAAGGCTTTTGGAGATACTTTTGTAACCCTCTCCAGCTTCATGCAAGTCAATAATTCTTGATCGTAGGTCTTCTGAGAGCTCTTTTCTGCGAGGCATGGTTCACATCAGGCAGTGCTTCTTGAAACCAGTAAACCCAAAACTGGTGTGTGTTTTTAAAAGGGCAGGACAGCTTTCAGCAACACATCCAATAATATCACACTGATTGGACTCAAGGTTGGCTCACTCCTGGCTCCAATTAGCTCTTGGAAAAGTCATTAGGCTAGGGGTTCACATACTTTATCCACCCTGCACTGTGAATGTTTACATGTTCTGTTCAATAAACACATGAAAACATATAATGTTTGTGTTGTATTATTTTAAGCAGACTGTGTTTTTCAAATTGTTGTGACTTAGATGAAGATCAGAGCACATTTTATGACCAATTCATGAAAAACTCCACGTAATCCCAAAGGGTTCACATACTTTTTCTTGCCACTGTATACACATACTAATATATACGGAATCTGCCGAGAAAAAAAAAAATCTATATAAAATGTCTGGGTTCAACAATAAAAACATGACATGAGCTCAGCACACAGGGGTGAAATGGTTAATAGGACTTTACATAGATAAAAGAAACTTTATACAGCAAAGACAATTTACTGAATCATCTGAATAAAACATCCAGGTCTTTGATAACGATCAAATCCAATCAAAAACAAACGATAAAAATTTATATACACGGATATTAGAATACTTTACTTTAACCCATTGCAGGCTGATCTGAATGGAAATCTAATATTTTTCTCCCTTTTTGGCACAACAGAAAAATGTTCCAAGTAGGATCTTTTACCGCTTATTTAGAATCAGAAGCAGCGGTGCAGCATGTGGGAGGTGGGAGGTGGAAGTGTATGTCCGGGGTCTTATTTCAACCTACACTAACAGTTTACTGCACCGAATGATTGCATAAACATAAATATACACCTACACTATACATATACAATCATGAACACACACACACAACGTTCCTGCACTCGTCACAATCTGGGGATATGGCCTCACATGGTGTCAGGACGCGTTGCACGTTCAGATATTGGTGGTGTACATCACTGCTATTCAATGACAGTGATCGAATACATACATCTCATAAATACACACACACACCTTTATCACATGAGACACAGTCAGCAAAAAAGTTTTTTGTGCATTTATGAGAATCTGTGAAATCCACTAAGATTGTTAACGTGTCTGCCAACATATCCACACGCATATACACTGTATAACTCATTCTGCCGCTTTGCGCTACAATGTAACTACATGACCCACCATTGCAACATGTTAAAAGAACTAAACTGGCCATCGCTGGAATCTAGACGCACCCTTCACCTTTCCAACCTGGTGTTTAAGAGCTTTTCTGGGAGGCTGCCACCCTACCTGAATAGACTGCTTCCCCCAGCAGCTCCCTCATCCTATAACCTCCGATACAGGACCAGCACCTTACTTGCAATACCACAATACAAAAAGAAAGTGGCTCGATGCTCATTTACCTACAGAGCACCACAAATATGGAATAACCTCCCAGACGCCATCAAATCTTCCCCCAGTCTAAAGTCCCTTAAGACTTCCCTATTAACATACCTCAATACAGAATGCACCTGTAAACATGTAACACAGTGACTATATACAGAATGCACCTGTAAACATGTAACACAGTGACTATATACAGAATGCGCCTGTAAACATGTAACACAGTGACTATATACAGAATGCGCCTGTAAACATGTAACACAGTGACTATATACAGAATGCGCCTGTAAACATGTAACACAGTGACTATATACAGAATGCACCTGTAAACATGTAACAGTGACTATATACAGAATGCACCTGTAAACATGTAACAGTGACTACATACAGAATGCACCTGTAAACATGTAACACGGTGACTATATACAGAATGCACCTGTAAACATGTAACACAGTGACTATATACAGAATGCACCTGTAAACATGTAACACAGTGACTATATACAGAATGCACCTGTAAACATGTAACAGTGACTATATACAGAATGCACCTGTAAACATGTAACACAGTGACTATATACAGAATGCGCCTGTAAACATGTAACAGTGACTACATACAGAATGCACCTGTAAACATGTAACAGTGACTATATACAGAATGCACCTGTAAACATGTAACACAGTGACTATATACAGAATGCACCTGTAAACATGTAACACAGTGACTATATACAGAATGCACCTGTAAACATGTAACAGTGACTATATACAGAATGCACCTGTAAACATGTAACACAGTGACTATATACAGAATGCACCTGTAAACATGTAACACAGTGACTATATACAGAATGCGCCTGTAAACATGTAACACAGTGACTATATACAGAATGCACCTGTAAACATGTAACACAGTGACTATATACAGAATGCGCCTGTAAACATGTAACACAGTGACTATATACAGAATGCACCTGTAAACATGTAACACAGTGACTATATACAGAATGCGCCTGTAAACATGTAACACAGTGACTATATACAGAATGCACCTGTAAACATGTAACACAGTGACTATATACAGAATGCGCCTGTAAACATGTAACACAGTGACTATATACAGAAGGCACCTGTAAACATGTAACACAGTGACTATATACAGAATGCGTCTGTAAACATGTAACACAGTGACTATATACAGAATGCGCCTGTAAACATGTAACAGTGACTATATACAGAATGCACCTGTAAACATGTAACACAGTGACTATATACAGAATGCACCTGTAAACATGTAACACAGTGACTATATACAGAATGCACCTGTAAACATGTAACACAGTGACTATATACAGAATGCACCTGTAAACACGTAACACAGTGACTATATTTGCTACATATTTATTTTCTGGGTTAATGTGTATATTTGTGTTTTTAATATCTTGCATTTTATTACTTTGTGTTTCTGTAACAATTCAATGTTCTTGAATCCAGAACAAACTGAAAACCAGAGAAATCTCAATGTGTCCGTCCTGGAAAACCAGAGAAATGTCAGTGTGTCCGTCCTGGTAAAATCCTTTATATATTTATATGAGGAAAGGGATTTAGGGGTCATTATTTCAGAGGATCTAAGGGTAAGTAGTCAATGTAATCGAGCAGCAGGAAATGCTGGCAGAATGCTTGGAAATGCTGGCAGAATGCTTGGTTGTGTAGGGAGAGGTATTAGCAGTAGGAAAAGGGAAGTGCTCATGCCACTGTACAGAGCACTGGTGAGACCTCACTTGGAGTACTGTGTGCAGTACTGGAGACCGTATCTCCAGAAGGATATAGACATCTTAGAGAGAGTTCAGAGAAGGGCTACTAAAATGGTGTATGGCTTGAAGGAGAAAAGTTACCAGGAAAGGCTTAATGATCTTAACATGTACAGCTTGGAAAAAAGACAAGACAGAGGAGATATGATAGAAACATTTAAATACGTAAAGGGAATCCACAAGGTAGAGGAAGGGAGTATATTTAAAAGGAAACAAAGTAGCAAAACAAGAGGACATAGTCTTAGATTAGAGGGGCAAAGGTTTAAAAGTAACATCAGGAAGCATTATTTTACTGAGAGGGTGGTGGATACATGGAACAGTCTTCCAGTAGAAGTGGTAGAGGCCAAAACAGTAATTGAATTTAAGCAGGCATGGGATAGGCATAAGGCTATCCTAAACAAAAGATAAATCCAGGTAAAGTATCCATGTAATTGGGCAGACTAGATGGGCCGAAAGGTTCTTATCTGCTGACATTTTTCTATGTTTCTATGTTTCTATGTTTCTAAAGAAAGGCTGAAAAAAATAAATCGATTAATGAGAATAGTTGACAACTATTCTCATTATTGATTAATAGGAATGTGTATTGAACACACTGTTTAGAGTCAGACTGAGTTCTAGAACATATTTATAACCTCAGATAATACTCTGGAGATGATTGGATAAGACGTGCCGCTGCTTTACTCCGTATGATTTAGCTGTCTGGTTCTGCTACTGTTGCAAACTATCACACAGACCGTGGGGTGCTGCCACAGGGTGGCTGGAGCTCAAACACCACCGTTTTATCCTTAATTGGAGCTGGAATCCTGTGCCACCACACCTCCCTCCCAGAGGTGCCATCACTGTCATTGGTCTTGGTCCCTTCCTCCTCAAATTCCATCCCAATCTAAATTGCAATATCTTGCCAAAACTCCCTCCCTCTCACCTCCAGTCCCTCCCCCACTCTGTTCATGACATAATTTTAAAAAAGGGACACTATACGCACTGTGACCACTTACCTTATTAACCACTTGGCCGATTGCTGCGCCCCTCCGGTGCAGGCTGACATCTTGGATGTCAGCCCGGCACTCCGGGACCCCAACGGGGACACTAGCTGTCATTGTGCTAGCATAATGACATCTTTTACGGGCGCCCCCCGCGAGTGCAGGGAAGATGCCTGAAAGGGATGGGGGGGGGGGTACTTTGGACCTCTCTCCCTCCCCTTCCGTGCCAGGGCAGTGGTTAAAGTAAGGCACCGTTTGGAAGGGCACAGCCTGCCCTTCCAAACAGTGGGTGGCTTTACCCCCTTGGGGGCCGGATCGCGAATCAGCACCAAAAAGCGCCAGTTTGCGATCCTCTCCCGAAGCTACCGGGATCTCCCCCTGACGACAGGCGCCATCGTGCATAGCGCTATGACGTCAGTTCTGGAGTTAACCGCTAGCTGCCACCAATGGTGGAGATGTGAACCGATCCGATTCGTGGCAGCTAGGGGTTAACGTTTGATATTGTTGGATCGGCCAGAGCATGGCCTTTCCAACGATACCAACCACGATCATGTTAAAAGTTTAGGGAAAAAAAATTAAACTTAGTTTTTTGTTTATGCAGCAATATTGTTCCCATTTCAATTAAAATGAGAACAATGATGCTGCACTAACGATTTTTGTATGGGGTGCATGTGTTAAAAATCGTGTAATTTTCCCCAAGTCCCCCATTTCGAATTTTTTTAACAAGCGCAACTCATAGAAAATATAACCGCAATGCTCGTATGTTAAAATGTGAAAAAAACACTGTACACGTTGAAAATGATTGAAAATTAAATTTTTATTGCATTTTATGTTGTAATATACAGACAGAACATGACGTATACATATACTAATGATATATTATGAATTTTCCGAGTCTGCCGGAGAGAACGATATATAATATGTCTGGGTCATATAATAAAATAAGGCTTCAAACCGCGGTTAAACATGATGAGCGAAAGGAGCTCAGCACAGAGGTGTGAAATGGCTCAGCAGCGAAAGGGTTAACATGGTCAGGCTGCGTTGAGTGTCTTCCACCTTCTCAAACCGCTTTGCGTGCTGACATCATCATGTCTATCAAAATGATCAAAGCAGTGTTTGTTCAGGGAGAAAGCAGACATGAGCCCGAGTTGCGCCGGCAACATTGATCCATCCCTCTGACCAGGCGGACGAGTACCTTGTGTGTGAAAAGTGCACGAGATTTATTTATTTATTTATAAAGGATTTTACCAGGAAGGATACATTGAGATTTCTCTCGTTTTCAGTTTGTCCTGGGTTCTAGAACATTGAATTGTTACAGAAATACAAAGTAATAAAATGCAAGATATTAAAAACACAAATATACAGATTAACCCAGAAAATAAATACCGGTATGTAAGTAATATAGTTACTATGTTACGTTTACATGTGCATTCTGTATATAGTCACTGTGTTACATGTTTACAGGCGCATTCTGTATATAGTCACTATGTTACATGTTTACAGGCGCATTCTGTATATAGTCACTGTGTTACATGTTTACAGGTGCATTCTGTATATAGTCACTGTGTTACGTTTACATGTGCATTCTGTATATAGTCACTGTGTTACATGTTTACAGGCGCATTCTGTATATAGTCACTATGTTACATGTTTACAGGCGCATTCTGTATATAGTCACTGTGTTACATGTTTACAGGTGCATTCTGTATATAGTCACTGCGTTACATGTTTACAGGAGCATTCTGTATATAGTCACTGTGTTACATGTTTACAGGTGCATTCTGTATATAGTCACTGTGTTACATGTTTACAGGTGCATTCTGTATATAGTCACTATGTTACATGTTTACAGGAGCATTCTGTATATAGTCACTGTGTTACATGTTTACAGGTGCATTCTGTATATAGTCACTATGTTACATGTTTACATGTGCATTCTGTATATAGTCACTATGTTACATGTTTACAGGTGCATTCTGTATATAGTCACTATGTTACATGTTTACAGGTGCATTCTGTATATAGTCACTATGTTACATGTTTACAGGCGCATTCTGTATATAGTCACTGTGTTACATGTTTACAGGCGCATTCTGTATATAGTCACTGTGTTACATGTTCACAGGTGCATTCTGTATATAGTCACTATGTTACATGTTTACAGGTGCATTCTGTATATAGTCACGGTGTTACATATACATAGTTACATAGTTACATAGGCTGAAAAAAGACATGCGTCCATCGGGTTCAGCCTCTCCCACATAACCTACTGCTGTTGATCCAAAAGAAGGCAAAAAACACAGTCTGAAATGCTTGCCAATATGCAACATACTGGGAAAAAAATTCCTTCTTGACCCCAGAATGGCGTCAGATTTCTCCTTGGATCAAGAAGCTTTTACCCACATATTAAATATTATAACCCTTAATATTCTGTGTCTGCAGGAAGTCATCCAGTCGTTTTTTAAAAGTCTGTACAGACTCTGACCCAACCACCTCAACAGGCAGAGAATTCCACAGCTTTATTGTTCTCACCGTAAAATAACCCTTCCTATGCTTTAAGCTAAATTTTCTTTCTTCCAGTCTAAATGGATGACCCCGTGTCCTGTGTATAGTCCTGTTAATGAATAGGTTATCAGACAATGGTTGATAATGGCCCCGTATATATTTATATAAGGTTATCAGATCCCCTCTAAGGCCCCGTATATATTTATATAAGGTTATCAGATCCCCTCTAAGGCCCCGTATATATTTATATAAGGTTATCAGATCCCCTCTAAGGCCCCGTATATATTTATATAAGGTTATCAGATCCCCTCTAAGGCCCCGTATATATTTATATAAGGTTATCAGATCCCTCTAAGGCCCCGTATATATTTATATAAGGTTATCAGATCCCCTCTAAGGCCCCGTATATATTTATATAAGGTTATCAGATCCCCTCTAAGGCCCCGTATATATTTATATAAGGTTATCAGATCCCCTCTAAGGCCCCGTATATATTTATATAAGGTTATCAGATCCCTCTAAGGCCCCGTATATATTTATATAAGGTTATCAGATCCCTCTAAGGCCCCGTATATATTTATATAAGGTTATCAGATCCCTCTAAGGCTCCGTATATATTTATATAAGGTTATCAGATCCCCTCTAAGGCGCCTTTTCTCTAAACTAAACAGGTTTAAGCTTGTTAGTCTTTCCTCATAACTTAACCCTTCCATTCCCCTTATTAATTTAGTCGCCCGTCTCTGCACTTTTTCTAACGCTTTAATATCTTTTTTTAAGACAGGTGCCCAAAATCACACGGCATATTCAAGGTGCGGCCTGACCATTGATTTATACAGAGGCAAAATTATGTTTTCATCCCGTGAGTGAACTCCCCTTTTAATGCATGCCGATACCTTGCTGGCCTTGGCGGCTGCTGTTTGACATTACACATTGTTACTTAGTTTGAAGTCTATGATTATTCCCAAATCCTTCTCCTGCTTGGATTTCCCTAACTCCGTACAATTTAGGGTATAAATTACTTGCGTGTTCTTCACTCCAAAGTGCATAACTTTACATTTATCTAGATTACATGTTTACAGGTGCATTCTGTATATAGTCACTATGTTACATGTTTACAGGTGCATTCTGTATATAGTCATTAGGTTACATGTTTACAGGTGCATTCTGTATATAGTCATTATGTTAGCTGTTTACAGGCACATTCTGTATATAGTCACTGTGTTACATGTTTACAGGCACATTCTGTATATAGTCACTGTTACATGTTTACAGGTGCATTCTGTATATAGTCACTGTTACATGTTTACAGGTGCATTCTGTATATAGTCACTGTTACATGTTTACAGGTGCATTCTGTATATAGTCACAGTGTTACATGTTTACAGGTGCATTCTGTATATAGTCACAGTGTTACATGTTTACAGGTGCATTCTGTATATAGTCACTGTGTTACATGTTTACAGGTGCATTATGTATATAGTCCCTGTGTTACATGTTTACAGGTGCATTCTGTATATAGACCCTGTGTTACATGTTTACAGGTGCATTCTGTATATAGTCACTATGTTACATGTTTACAGGTGCATTCTGTATATAGTCACTGTGTTACATGTTTACAGGTGCATTCTGTATATAGTCTCTGTGTTACATGTTTACAGGTGCATTCTGTATATAGTCACTATGTTACGTCTACATGTGCATTCTGTATATAGTCACTATGTTACGTTTACAGGAGCATTCTGTATATAGTCACTGTTACATGTTTACTGGCGCATTCTGTATATAGTCACTATGTTACATGTTTACAGGCGCATTCTGTATATAGTCACTATGTTACATGTTTACAGGAGCATTCTGTATATAGTCACTATGTTACATGTTTACAGGCGCATTCTGTATATAGTCACTATGTTACATGTTTACAGGTGCATTCTGTATATAGTCACTGTTACGTCTACATGTGCATTCTGTATATAGTCACTATGTTACGTTTACAGGAGCATTCTGTATATAGTCACTGTTACATGTTTACTGGCGCATTCTGTATATAGTCACTATGTTACATGTTTACAGGCGCATTCTGTATATAGTCACTATGTTACATGTTTACAGGAGCATTCTGTATATAGTCACTATGTTACATGTTTACAGGCGCATGCTGTATATAGTCACTATGTTACATGTTTACAGGTGCATTCTGTATATAGTCACTATGTTACATGTTTACAGGTGCATTCCGTATTGAGGTATGTTAATAGGGATCTCAAGTGACTTTAGACTGGCGGAAGATTTGATGGCGCCTGGGAGGTTATTCCATAATTGTGGTGCTCTGTAGGAAAATGAGGATGGAGTCACTGTCTTTTTGTATTGTGGTATTGCAAGTAAGGTGCTGGTCCTGGATCGGAGGTTATAGGATGAGGGAACTGCTGGGGGAAGCAGCCTATTCAGGTACGGTGGCAGCTTCCCAGAAAAGCTCTTGAACACCAGGTTGGAAAGATGAAGGGTGCGTCTAGATTCCAGCGACGGCCAGTTTAGTTCTTTAAACATGTCACAATGGTGGGTCATGTAGTTACATTGTAGCACAAAGCGGCAGAAAGAGTTATACAGTGTAGTAAGTTTCTGGAGATGTGTTTGCGGGGCGGCTGCATACACTACATCTCCGTAATCAATAGCCGGCATAAGCATTTGCTGTACAATCTGCTTTCTTACCGCGGGGCTCAGGCAGGATTTGTTTCTGTACAGGGCGCCTAGTTTGGGGTAAAGTTTAGATGAGAGTTTTTCGATGTGGGGCCAAAGGATAGATTTGGGTCTAACCACATACCTAGATATTTGAGAGAAGTGACTGTGAGATACAGAATTAGTGTATGTACATACAAATTCTACGAACACGACGCAAATTACAAAAAAAAAAGAAAAAATTACATTGTCCAATGAAATCGATTAATGGAAATAATAATTGGCTATGAAGGTAATGGCTCGTTACAGCCCTAACATATACCCGAGATCCCACGTATCCGCATATGCCCTGTTAAGGTCAATGTCCATAATTAGGCTGGAGATTTGCCGCTGGGATTCGCTGACCTCAGACAAAGTTCCAAAATGTCAAGAAAGGCATTTCTCAGAAAGAAAGAACCTGTTATTGTAAAACGATGTTAGTGAAACGCGTCTCCGTCACTTCAAACAAACTGCCAGGAGCAGCGAGAGGCCGGGCCAGACCTCACAGGCCGGGGGGGACGCAGGGTCCAGGGGTTCAGACAGCAAGAGGCATGTGACGGCTGAAATATTACCCTGCCATGAAAAGCTGGCATCTCAATATAGCCAAAATATTTACCCACATCACCAGAGGAACCCAACAAAATGCAGGAAAGGAGGTGACGATCTGTGAAACGCGAGTACAGTATTATATAGAACTCACTATACATTCTACAATCTACATACCACTAAATCACAGCACAGGGCGGTATATCACACACAATACAGTATAGTCACAGGGCGGTATATCACACACAATACAGTATAGTCACAGGGCGGGAGATATATCACACACAATACAGTATAGTCACAGGGCGGTATATCACACACAATACAGTATAGTCACAGGGCGGTATATCACACACAATACAGTATAGTCACAGGGCGGTATATCACACAAAATACAGTATAGTCACAGGGCGGTATATCACACACAATACAGTATAGTCACAGGGCGGTATATCACACACAATACAGTATAGTCACAGGGCGGTATATCACACACAATACAGTATAGTCCAGGGCGGTATATCACACAAAATACAGTATAGTCACAGGGCGGTATATCACACAAAATACAGTATAGTCACAGGGCGGTATATCACACACAATACAGTATAGTCACAGGGCGGTATATCACACACAATACAGTATAGTCACAGGGCGGGAGGTATATCACACACAATACAGTATAGTCACAGGGCGGTATATCACACAAAATACAGTATAGTCACAGGGCGGTATATCACACAAAATACAGTATAGTCACAGGGCGGTATATCACACAAAATACAGTATAGTCACAGGGAGGTATATCACACACAATACAGTATAGTCACAGGGCGGTATATCACACACAATACAGTATAGTCACAGGGAGGTATATCACACACAATACAGTATAGTCACAGGGCGGTATATCACACACAATACAGTATAGTCACAGGGCGGGAGGTATATCACACAATACAGTATAGTCACAGGGCGGGAGGTATATCACACACAATACAGTATAGTCACAGGGCGGGAGGTATATCACACACAATACAGTATAGTCACAGGGCGGGAGGTATATTACAGTATATATTAATACCCCTCCCCCGTTATTACGCTGGTGCACCCCTGTAATATTCCGCACACAGTACGAGGTCTCTGCCGGCTGAAGATTTCTATACTCCATGTCTTTGGGAGCAGGTCACGTTAAACAATGGCCGAGCGTACTGTGTTTGTGGACGGTGGGCTCACAACGTGGCGTGGGGCGACCGAGCGTTGGGAGATTTTCCACTGCAGCAGGACAAATATTTTCCTTTTCTGGACTTAGGGTCGCGACGCAGCTTTTCTTGTTCACTCGACCGAAATAGCTTGCAGCGCTCGCCAAGAGATGCCAACATCGGGTTATATACACATATAACCCCTGCTGTGCGGTACCGTGTGGGCAGATCAGGGGGGGGGGTTATAACCTGCTCCCCGCAGTATAAGAAGCGCCTTATTGCCCGAGTCGGTGCTGGGCCTGGGGGGAGGGGGGGGTTATAACCTGCTCCCCGCAGTATAAGAAGCGCCTTATTGCCTGAGTGGGTGCTGGGCCTGGGGGGAGGGGGGGTTATAACCTGCTTCCCGCAGTATAAGAAGCGCCTTATTGCCCGAGTCGGTGCTGGGCCTGGGGGGAGGGGGGGTTATAACCTGCTCCCCGCAGTATAAGAAGCGCCTTATTGCCTGAGTGGGTGCTGGGCCTCGGGGGAGGGGGGGTTATAACCTGCTCCCCGCAGTATAAGAAGCGCCTTATTGCATGAGTGGGTGCTGGGCCTCGGGGGAGGGGGGGGCTATAACCTGCTCCCCGCAGTATAAGAAGCGCCTTATTGCCTGAGTGGGTGCTGGGCCTCGGGGGAGGGGGGGCTATAACCTGCTCCCCGCAGTATAAGAAGCGCCTTATTGCCTGAGTGGGTGCTGGGCCTGGGGGGGGGGGGGCTATAACCTGCTCCCCGCAGTATAAGAAGCGCCTTATTGCCTGAGTCGGTGCTGGGCCTGGGGGGAGGGGGGGCTATAACCTGCTCCCCGCAGTATAAGAAGCGCCTTATTGCATGAGTGGGTGCTGGGCCTGGGGGGAGGGGGGGTTATAACCTGCTCCCCGCAGTATAAGAAGCGCCTTATTGCCTGAGTGGGTGCTGGGCCTGGGGGGAGGGGGGGTTATAACCTGCTCCCCGCAGTATAAGAAGCGCCTTATTGCATGAGTGGGTGCTGGGCCTCGGGGGAGGGGGGGCTATAACCTGCTTCCCGCAGTATAAGAAGCGCCTTATTGCCTGAGTGGGTGCTGGGCCTGGGGGGAGGGGGGCTATAACCTGCTCCCCGCAGTATAAGAAGCGCCTTATTGCATGAGTGGGTGCTGGGCCTGGGGGAGGGGGGGGCTATAACCTGCTTCCGCAGTATAAGAAGCGCCTTATTGCCTGAGTCGGTGCTGGGCCTGGGGGGAGGGGGGCTATAACCTGCTCCCCGCAGTATAAGAAGCGCCTTATTGCATGAGTGGGTGCTGGGCCTGGGGGAGGGGGGGCTATAACCTGCTCCCGCAGTATAAGAAGCGCCTTATTGCCTGAGTCGGTGCTGGGCCTGGGGGGAGGGGGGGCTATAACCTGCTCCCCGCAGTATAAGAAGCGCCTTATTGCATGAGTGGGTGCTGGGCTCGGGGGGGGGGGGCTATAACCTGCTCCCCGCAGTATAAGAAGCGCCTTATTGCCTGAGTCGGTGCTGGGCCTGGGGGAGGGGGGGCTATAACCTGCTCCCCGCAGTATAAGAAGCGCCTTATTGCCTGAGTGGGTGCTGGGCCTGGGGGAGGGGGGGCTATAACCTGCTCCCCGCAGTATAAGAAGCGCCTTATTGCCTGAGTCGGTGCTGGGCCTGGGGGAGGGGGGGCTATAACCTGCTCCCCGCAGTATAAGAAGCGCCTTATTGCATGAGTGGGTGCTGGGCCTGGGGGAGGGGGGGTTATAACCTGCTCCCCGCAGTATAAGAAGCGCCTTATTGCATGAGTGGGTGCTGGGCCTGGGAGAGGGGGGGCTATAACCTGCTCCCCGCAGTATAAGAAGCGCCTTATTGCCTGAGTGGGTGCTGGGCCTCGGGGGAGGGGGGCTATAACCTGCTTCCCGCAGTATAAGAAGCGCCTTATTGCCTGAGTGGGTGCTGGGCCTGGGGAGAGGGGGGGTTATAACCTGCTCCCCGCAGTATAAGAAGCGCCTTATTGCATGAGTGGGTGCTGGGCCTGGGGGGAGGGGGGGTTATAACCTGCTCCCCGCAGTATAAGAAGCGCCTTATTGCCTGAGTGGGTGCTGGGCCTGGGGAGGGGGGGGTTATAACCTGCTCCCCGCAGTATAAGAAGCGCCTTATTGCCTGAGTGGGTGCTGGGCCTGGGGGGAGGGGGGCTATAACCTGCTCCCCGCAGTATAAGAAGCGCCTTATTGCCTGAGTGGGTGCTGGGCCTGGGGGAGGGGGGTTATAACCTGCTCCCCGCAGTATAAGAAGCGCCTTATTGCCTGAGTGGGTGCTGGGCCTGGGGGGAGGGGGGGTTATAACCTGCTCCCCGCAGTATAAGAAGCGCCTTATTGCATGAGTGGGTGCTGGGCCTGGGGGGAGGGGGGGCTATAACCTGCTTCCCGCAGTATAAGAAGCGCCTTATTGCCTGAGTGGGTGCTGGGCCTGGGGGGAGGGGGGGCTATAACCTGCTCCCCGCAGTATAAGAAGCGCCTTATTGCCTGAGTGGGTGCTGGGCCTGGGGGAGGGGGGGTTATAACCTGCTTCCCGCAGTATAAGAAGCGCCTTATTGCATGAGTGGGTGCTGGGCCTGGGGGGAGGGGGGGGCTATAACCTGCTCCCCGCAGTATAAGAAGCGCCTTATTGCCTGAGTCGGTGCTGGGCCTGGGGGGAGGGGGGGCTATGGGACTCATCCTTGTGTCGGGATTATTTTTTAGTCCCGCTCCATCTTATTCAGGGTCAGCCTCACATCCCCAGCACCTCCGAGCAGGCGTCAGGCCACGTGTACCAGAGCTTCGACCTACAGAAACACCAACAGGAGCGGGTGGGCGTAATAAGAGGGCAGCCCCGTGCAGGGGACAGACGTCTTGCCAACACAACCATTAACAGCGACCCTTAAACCCACGTGTCGGGTCCCCGATGCACGAGAAAAAGAGGCTTGACGAGAGAAGACGTTTTCACTTGGACGCAGACTACGACCTACAGAATGGTGGGAACATCGTAACAGGGAGCAGCACAGAACACGGGCAAGTGGGGGTCCAAGGGACCAGTAGAGTGGCAGAGAGGGGGTCAGTGACAGAAATGGCGTAATGACCATGCCTCCTGATCGTGGTGCTGCCAAATTGGCATCATATTGTGTCCGCGACGCAAGCTGAGCTCCTTACACCTGCTATACAAGAGACGATTATGTGGCCCCAGCAGACGGAGAAGAAGCTCGTTCTCCATGACGACCCTCTGAAATAACGTTTTTATCCTGGTGTTACAGGAATTCACAGCACCGTAACTCCCATGCAGACCCCAGATCCCTCGGGGATGCGGCCTCCGTCCCTCCTGTATGTGCGGTGAACGTCCGGCCTCCCAGATGTATCGCATCTCTTTATCCGTACATCCCTTGTACAGCGCTGTGGAACGTGATGGCGCTTGGGGTATAAGACGTATGGGTTGTGTGTTGAGTCCTTTCCTGTGGTCGCCTTTTTCTCCAGGCCCTTTTTAGGACTTTTCCTCCGTCTGGGCTCGCTGATTGCTGTGTTTATGTGTATTAATGCTGGTGTTGGATTTTTTTTTATTCCACGTTTTTGTCTCTTGTCCTTTTGATAAACTTGTCAACTAAAAAAAAAAAAAAAAAGGCTAATCTTGCAATCAGTCCCCCGTTTGCGGAATTTAGGGAATGTTTATGTTGCGTGGAGGGTCCCGGTGGAGCGTAGGAGGGCACAGGACCCTTCATTCCCTCCAAGGGCCCTGTATGTCTATATAACCCCCTCCCCACGCCGGCCGGCCGGGCCCTCACGGGATTCTCCTTTCCCAGGCAGATCTGTACACTGACACACTGCAAATTGCATTTTGAATTCCGGCCAAATTTCCAATCTATTTTCTTGGCTTTGTTGCCCGTCTGTACCGGCTGCCGTGAGATTCTGTGCCGCATGTCGCGGTGTCACGGCTCCGTCTGGACACTCCACATGGGTCAGCGATACAGAACGGCCCGGTACCCAACACGTTTCCAGATGCAGGAACGGGTCTCAAGTGGGTGAATTGTTCTACTCGAGCTTTGCCGGGAAGTCGTGATGAACGCCGATAGGATGGACAGAATTCTGTAAACGAAAAGCTCCCTGGACGCCCCTCTTTGCCTCCGCACCCCATCCTCACGCTCAGCCCACATTAACCCTATCATTGTAGCTCGAGAAAGTGAAGGAACCTCCAGCAGAATATGTTGGCGAACCCCTCCATCTCATAACAGAATGTGCTGGAAGCCCACCCATGCTTCATACAGTGAACCTGGAGCATTTTGCCTATAGAAAAGGGATTCAGAGTCAACATGGCGGCCTGTATGTCTGAACTACAGTCTGAAGGACAAGGAACAGGACCACAGCCAGGTCTCCATGTTTTGGACATTATGCTGTTTGTCAGCCATCTAGCTCTAGCCCTCAGGGTGGCCACCTCGTTCTCGCCCTGGAGGCAGCCATAGTGGACTGGCCCTCAAGGTGGCCGCCTTGTTCTCGCCCTGGAGGCAGCCATATTGGACTGGCCCTCAAGGTGCCCGCCTCATTCTCACCCTGGAGGCAGCCATATTGAACTGGCCCTCAAGGTGGCCGCCTCGTTCTCGCCCTGGAGGCAGCCATATTGAACTGGCCCTCAAGGTGGCTGCCTCGTTCTCACCCTGGAGGCAGCCATATTGAAAATACCTTAAAAGTCAGCTATCCTGATCTGCTCATCTCATTTGCTGGTCTCCCCATTTCAGGCGGAGGAGCAAGAGAATTGTGTAGCACTTTTCATACACTTCCCAGCCCCCATTCACCAGATCTCACAGACTCGTACGTAGCATAAACACAGGCCCAAGTCTAATGTGCCGTATTGGATCAAGGAAGAGCGAGAATAACCAACTCAACGGCACTCCGGTTATCAACTCCTGAAGAACCACTCAAACCAAACGCCAAGCCTCTGGGAAGCTGGGGTTAGAGCACTAGACACTGTGCCGTCTCTGCAGCTTAACGCTTTATTCATATTACAAGGTGGAAAGCCTGCCCAGAGGGCAGTCTATTGTGGATATACTGCCCCAGCACGTGGATATACTGCCCCAGCACGTGGATATACTGCCCCAGCACGTGGATATACTGCCCCAGCACGTGGGGATACTGCCCCAGCACGTGGGGATACTGCCCCAGCACGTGGATATACTGCCCCAGCACGTGGGGATACTGCCCCAGCACGTGGATATACTGCCCCAGCACGTGGATATACTGCCCCAGCACGTGGATATACTGCCCCAGCACGTGGATATACTGCCCCAGCACGTGGGGATACTGCCCCAGCACGTGGGGATACTGCCCCAGCACGTGGATATACTGCCCCAGCACGTGGGGATACTGCCCCAGCACGTGGATATACTGCCCCAGCACGTGGATACTGCCCCAACACGTGGATACTGCCCCAACACGTGGATGCTGCCCCAACACGTGGATGCTGCCCCAACACGTGGATACTGCCCCAACACGTGGATACTGCCCCAACACGTGGATACTGCCCCAACACGTGGATATTTGCCCCCCACCTCTCATGGCTATATGCCCCCCAGCTCAGACCCCAGACCAGACATGGAGCGGCTGTTCGAATGCTCTATCGGCATTCGGACAGTCGCCCCATGAGCTCCTCATACTTACCTTCCCGAGCGGCGAAGTGAAAGTTCCCTCGCTTCCGCTCTTTGAAGGACCCAAGCCGCGGTCACGTGACCGCGGCTTGGGTCCTTCAAAGAGCGGAAGCGAGGGAACTTTTCCTTTGCCGCTCGGGGTTGGATGCGCGCGGCAGCCGGGTAGAGGCTACGAGCGCAGCCTCTACCCGGCTGCTGTGTGCATCTTGTAACTGCCGCGGCGAGCGCACAGCCGGCTCGTGCCGCGGCGGTTGCATGCGCGCGCAACCAACCGCCGCTGGTTGCGCGCGCATGCGCAGAGTAAGGCTTGGCGACGGACACGGCAAGCCTTACTCAATTATATTATAGATCATGGCTGGGGTTAGAGCACTAGACACTGTGCCGTCTCTGCAGCTTAGTACTGATGAGAGACTGACTGGGAACGAAGAGGCTTAAGCATGTTCCCGGTTTAAAGAAAAGCGTAGAAAGTTGGGAGGAGTTACAATGGTTCCCCTTTTGTTTCAGGATTATCGCTGGGATTGGGTCTCGGGGGCAGACAACAGAAAGGGGAGGGCCAGGGGTAATAGAAAAGGGTAAGCAAAGGACAGATGAAATCAGTCTAACCTTTGTCTTTTTGGACAGCCAACTCCATTTTACCATCACCATCAGCATATGAAAACCCAACGACTGGATAAGTATTACTGGCTGTATCAATCTGTTATATATTCCCTATTATTATAGTCTGCTAAATATATATATTCCTAGTTCTATTATTACTTGGATAAATAGGTGCAGGTTTTCCATTGTATTGATTTGTAGGTTTTATTTAGTAGATGCTTTTGATATTCGTTACACTTTGCAATACTGTATTCCCTTGTTAATTTTGTGTAGTATCTGCGTGATAGTAATTATGAATAGGTTAATGGTTCTAGTATAACTCAGTGATTTGTTGTTTGGTATGTTATTAGGTGCATTTGGGATCAGTAATTTTGCCTGTGTCTGAGGATCGCTGTGCCTTATAGTTAGAAATATAGAAAAATGTCGGCAGATAAGAACCTTTCGGCCCATCTAGTCGCCCAATTACATGGATACTTTACCTGGATTTATCTTTTGTTTAGGATAGCCTTATGCCTATCCCATGCCTGCTTAAATTCAATTACTGTTTTGGCCTCTACCACTTCTACTGGAAGACTGTTCCATGTATCCACCACCCTCTCAGTAAAATAATGCTTCCTGATGTTACTTTTAAACCTTTGCCCCTCTAATCTAAGACTATGTCCTCTTGTTTTGCTATTTTGTTTCCTTTTAAATATACTCCCTTCCTCTACCTTGTGGATTCCCTTTACGTATTTAAATGTTTCTATCATATCTCCTCTGTCTCGTCTTTTTTCCAAGCTGTACATGTTAAGATCATTAAGCCTTTCCTGGTAACTTTTCTCCTTCAAGCCGTACACCATTTTAGTAGCCCTTCTCTGAACTCTCTCTAAGATGTCTATATCCTTCTGGAGATACGGTCTCCAGTACTGCACACAGTACTCCAAGTGAGGTCTCACCAGTGCTCTGTACAGTGGCATGAGCACTTCCCTTTTCCTACTGCTAATACCTCTCCCTACACAACCAAGCATTCTGCCAGCATTTCCAAGCATTCTGCTAGCATTTCCTGCTGCTCTATTACATTGACTACTTACCTTTAGATCCTCTGAAATAATAACCCCTAAATCCCTTTCCTCAGATGTTGAGATTAGGACTGTATCAAATATTCTATACTCAGCCCTTGGGTTTTTACATCCCAGGTGCATTATCTTGCACTTATCCACATTAAAACTCAATTGCCACAGCTCCGACCATTTTTTTAGTTTACCTAAATCATTTGTCATTTGGCTGATCCCTCCAGGAACGTCAACCCTGTTGCAAATCTTTGTGTCATCAGCAAAAAAGACATACTTTTCCATTAATACCTTCTGCAATATCACTAATAAAAATATTAAATAGAATGGGTCCAAGTACTGACCCCTGAGGTACCCCACTGGTAACAAGACCTTGCGCCGAATAAACTCCATTTACCACAACCCTCTGTTGCCTGTCACTCAGCCACTGCCTAATCCATTCAACAATATTGGAATCCAAGCTTAAAGATTGCAATTTGTTGATAAGCCTTCTATGCGGAACAGTATCAAAAGCCTTACTGAAATCTAAATAAGCAATGTCTACTGCACCACCTGTGTCTATTATTTCTGTTACCCAATCAAAAAAATCAATAAGATTAGTTTGGCATGATCTCCCTGAGGTAAACCCATGTTGTTTCTGATCCTGTAATCTATGTGTTTTTAGATGGTCAACAATCCTTTCCTTTAACATGGTTTCCATTAATTTCCCCACTACTGACGTAAGACTAACTGGCCTATAGTTCCGATTCCTCCCTACTACCCTTCTTGTAAATGGGCACAACATTTGCTAATTTCCAGTCTTCTGGGACGACTCCCATTAGCAAGGATTGGTTAAATAAATCTGTTAACGGTTTTGCTATTACATCACTGAGCTCTTTTAATAATTTAGGGTGGATCCCATCAGGCCCCATTGACTAATTTGTCTTTACTTTAGACAGCTGCTGTAGAACCTCCTCCTCTGTAAACTGATATGTAATTGTCTCGTTAGTGTTTCCTCCTAACTGAGGTCCCTTTCCTTCCTTTTCTTCTGCAAAGACTGAACAAAAATATTCATTGAGGCAGTCAGCGAGGCTTTTATCCTCTTCTACATACCTTCCTTCCTTCCTTTGTTTTTAATCTAACTAATCCTTGTTTTACTTTTCTTTTCTCGTTTATGTATCTAAAAAACGTTTTGTCCCCCTTTTTTACTGACTGAGCTATTTTCTCTTCTGCGTGTGCTTTGGAAGCTCTTATGAATTGCTTTGCCTTCTGCCTAATCTTATAGGTTTGTCTATCTTCTTCACTCTGAGTTGTTTTATAATTATTGAATGCTGTCTTTTTGTTCTTCACTATTTTGGCCACTTCTGCAGAGTACCAAGGTTTCTTCCCTTTTTTGTTTTTGCTAACAAGTCAAAGTTAAAGTGCTCACTCTAGCAAATGACTGACGGTCAATTTTAAGAATCACGCACATGAATAGTGGGTGTTTTAGCACCAAATAGCACTCCACAAGCGATACATTTTAATGAGCTGCAGTCATTTTTGTACTGAACAGGTCGGAAGCATACAAAGCAACCTGTGATAAAACGGCCGCCCCAATGTTTATTTGCAAGTATTTTGCTTTACAGTTTATTGTCTCTGTATATAGTGTAGAGTGTGTGTGATGTGCTATGCTGTTGTCAAAGTGTGTATCTGTATGTTACAGTTATAAGTTGTTATATTTTGCACTCATTAAACAGTAGGAGAGGCCCCTTGCTCAAGAGCTTGCACTCTAGCATCCTGGGTTTCCCTAAGCACACTGTTTAGAGAAGGAAGGGTAAACATTCCATTGTGATGACTGTTATTTCTATTGTCCAATGGCTGGAGCCTGTTGTTATCTGTAATGTATTCTGGAAGGGAGCAGGGGCGGGGTTGTCTCACCTGGGCGTATGTGAAATAAATAAAGTAACTCCAAGAGCTAAGCAATAAGTTGATGAATAAACTCATTTGTATACTGTATTTAAGTTCACTATACTAATTGAGGCAATTTTTGAAGTGACACAGCAGTAATGTACAATCTTTTTTGCGCACTTGCTACAGTGTGAGTAAATAATTATTTCAGAACGCTACCTTTGTCTTTATTGAGGGAGAGGAGAGACTTATCTCCGAAATGGAGGAAACATGAGCAACAACTCCCTCATCTTTCCCACTCGTACCATCATCATAAGAAAGCCTGGGAGTGGATAAGTATTAAGTGTACTAATTCTGTGAATTTGTCACTATTTTGACATTATACTATATGTGTGTGTGTGTAATCTATTTGGTTAAATACGCACTAATTTACCCGTTATAGTGATTTGCATTTCAGCTAGAATATGCTCGTTGATATTTGCTTCACTTTGTAATACTTGATCAAACCTTATTATTTGTATAGTGTGTATGATCTTATAAATATAGGTAGTCAGTCACCGCATGGCTGGCAGCCATCTTAAACCTCAAAAAGTCACATGGTCTGCTGTCAATGAGGAAGTGCGGCAGCAGTAACTGTATAATCTGTTTAAACTTACATTTGCGTAACTAAATTAATCCAGATTGTTTCTGCCAGACTTATGAATATAACAATTACTAACCAAATACACATCTAAATGTGTCTGTTATAATTTCTGAAGAGGCTTATCAACTAAACAGTGATTTTGTATGTTAGCAAATGCTGTTTCACTATTTTGGGTAGGTTGACTTAACTTCGGGCCTATAGATTAATATACTAAGCAATAAACCGTTTCATTGGTAGACGTGGGTTAAAGACTTGGTAAAGGATTCCAGGGCTGGCGAGCCTTAAAGATGGAGGATAAGGAGAATGGAGTAAGGGTTTTTTATGGAAGGCTTCAAGATACTGATTAGGGGTGAAGCGAAGGGGGGTAGGAAAGTAAAGCAGTTGAAATCAGCATATGAACTGCCAGAAATATTGAGAGAAAAGTGGGGGAAGGAGGTGCTGTTAGGTAGAATGGCTGGTCCTTTAGAGAAGTCCCCATTTAGCTTAACCCACAGGGCATTCGAGGAACGAGGCTGTAACGTAGGGGTTCCTGTCCACGGGCAGACTGCTCCCCTTGAAGTCAGTATTCCGCAGAAGTACTGCTTATGGCCCAACTCAAAATGGAGACTACATTGATTTACATTGTGCAACCGCCAAAAAAATAAAAATAAAAAAAAACACACACACACACACACACACACACACAAACGAAAGGTGCAGAGAAAATGTAATCACATCCAGCTAGGAACAATGCATCAGATAACCATGAGCTGGGCGACCTTGGTTGCTGGGGGGGCGAGGGGCTGACAGAAGCATGTGAAAACAAAGGGAGTCCATTACTTAGAGGGGGGAGGGTATATTACACAAAGACTGGAGCGTAATACAGAGGTTAAGTGGAGGGATGCCCGGTGTTATGTAAGAGGTTATTTGGAGGCGGCTCCTGCAAACGGCCATATGTTGTTTTTTTTTGAGGCATGAAGATGGAACCAATTTTGTCCAGGTTGCAATTCAAAGCGGCTGTGGAAAAGGCTGTAACGTTGCTGGGATGGAAAGAAACATAGAAAATGTCGGCAGATAAGAACCTTTCGGCCCATCTAGTCTGCCCAATTACATGGATACTTTACCTGGATTTATCTTTTGTTTAGGATAGCCTTATGCCTATCCCATGCTTGCTTAAATTCAATTACTGTTTTGGCCTCTACCACTTCTACTGGAAGGCTGTTCCATGTATCCACCACCCTCTCAGTAAAATAATGCTTCCTGATGTTACTTTTAAACCTTTGCCTCTCTAATCTAAGACTATGTCCTCTTGTTTTGCTACTTTGTTTCCTTTTAAATATACTCCCTTCCTCTACCTTGTGGATTCCCTTTACGTATTTAAATGTTTCTATCATATCTCATCTATCTCGTCTTTTTTCCAAGCTGTACATGTTAAGATCATTAAGCATTTTACCCTTATTTCTCCTCCACCATTACCTTTCTCTTAAGTTACCTTTACTTCCCATAAATAAAACACATGACAAAACTATTGGCGGTTTGAAAAGGTCACGTCTTTTATTTATAATCAAGGCCAAAAAAACATTGCCTTTGTGGCAGAATTATCAGCGATCCTCGCTTTCTTGGACTAGGTAACACCAGATAACACTGGCAACCGCAATGAACCACCAGCATTGCCCAGAAATAGCGGCCGGCCCCACGTGGCTAAGCTAGCGCGACCACACGCTGCTCTCTTTATAGCAGATAGCAGGCCTGGGAGGATCTTCAAACCAGGAAGCTACCTGTGTTTGGCCGCACAAACCACCACACAGACCCCCAGATCCTCCCCCTCTATCGCCTCTCCACGTGCCAGGGCTGCATATTTCACCGTCCGAGGTAACTGTCCATGTAATCCCCTCAGTTTTGGCCGCACAAACCACCAGCTGGCTTCGTGTAACATGGTGAAATGATCTGACTGCACCTCAGCTAACCATGTCTTTACTCAAAAAACAATCCTCCGGCTTTGGCCGTAGAAAAACCACCAGCTGAAGTAACTGTCAATACAATCCCCTAGCTTTGGCCGCACAAACCACCAGCTGGCTTCGTGCAACATGGTGGAATTACCTGACTGCACCTCGACTAACCATGCCCATATCTAAAGCAATCCACCGGCTTTGGCCGCAGACACCACCAACCGGCTTCCTGCTACATGGTATGACTCCGTATGGAAACCCACGGGCGGTCTTGAAATGACTGGCGGAATCACCACTTCATTAGCCCCTATCCATGGTCAATGCTGCTCTCTGACGACGTGACCTTTTAGACTCGGTAAACAGGCAGTAACCTAAAAACAGGGTGGGTATGGTGGGAAAGAGACAAAGGTTAGACTGATTTCTTCTGTCCTTTGCTTACCCTTTTCTATTACCCCTGCCCCTCCCCTTTCTGTTATCTGCCCCTGAGACCCAATCCCAGCGATACCCTGAAACAAAAGAAGCACCATTGTAACTCCTCCCAACTTTCAACTCTTTTCTTTAAACAGGGAAATTGCTTAAGCTTTTTTCGTTCCCATCCGTACTAAGCCTTTCCTGGTAACTTTTCTCCTTCAAGCCATACACCATTTTAGTAGCCCTTCTCTGAACTCTCTTTAAGGTATCTATATTCTTATGGAGATATGGTCTCCAGTACTGCACACAGTACTCCAAGCGAGGTCTCACCAGTGCTCTGTACAGTGGCATGAGCTCTTCCCTTTTCCTACTGCTAATACCTCTCCCTGCACAACCAAGCATTCCCTGCTGCTCTATTACATTGACTACTTACCCTTAGATCCTCTGCAATAATAACCCCTAAATCCCAACCCTCAGATGTTGAGGTTAGGACTGTATCAAATATTCTATATTCAATCTAGGAGAAGGTGGGGGAAGCCAGATATAATGATAGTGCATTTAGGGGGTAACGATATAGGGGATATTCTGTTTTTGGGGAAAAAATAAAATTAATAAACCTTCATTTCTCTGGCAGATCGCGAGCAGTTAGAATTAAACAGCGATGGGGAAAGGGAATTTGTTTAAAGGGCACTGGTCTTAGTAAATTATGAAATACCAGCTAGCCTGCTAAGTTAGAGAGGAGAGGGTTGTGAATAAGCGGGGGTAGGTATATAACCCTGATTCAATTTACAGTCGCGATAAAAAGTTGGTATGTGTTTGAACGTTAATATTCTGTTTTTTGGGTTTTTTCTTTCAGAGCGGGCGAAGAGAGTATGGATCCTGGGACACTCCTATGTGCACTGGGCGGCTGTTCACGCTGTGGGCACAATGATGGGAGTGAACCTAGGGTTCAGCCTCACTAAAGCAGGCATTAGGTGGATAGGAAGGAGGGGTATGGGGTGGGCGCAGTTTTTAGGGGTAGCACAGGAATCTAGGAGAAGGTGGAGGAAGCCAGATATAATGATAGTGCATTTAGGGGGTAACGACATAAGGGCTATGACAACGATAGATTTGCAGAATAGGGTCCAGGAAACACTTAGGTGGTTCAGGAAGGAATGGCCGGATGTTCAGATAGTGTGGTCTAACATTATTGCTATATTAGTGTGGAGGAACTGCAGGGTGCAGGATACATTGGGAGAAAGAAGCTAAACCAGGCAGCGAAAAAGATTATGCTGGAGATGGGAGGAAAGGTTTTGGAGCATCAGAACATAGTGACAATGCAGGAGGCATTGTTTTGGAATGACGGGGTCCATTTGTCCAAGGCGAGGAACAACCTTTCGGGGGCAACATCGAAGGGCTGATAAAGACCCTTGTGTAAGGTAAGTGAAAAGGTCACGGTCTTTTATTGGTGGCGGAAAAAGAGGGTCCTCATTTTTGGTGGCGGTGAAATATGCGGCCCTGGCACGTGGAGAGGCGATAGAGGGGGAGGATCTGGGGGTCTGTGTGGTGGTTTGTGTGGCCAAACACAGGTAGCCTCCTGGTTTGAAGATCCTCCCGGCCTGCTATCGGCTATAAAGAGAGCAGCGTGTGGTCGCGCTAGCTTAGCCACATGGGGCCGGCCGCTATTTCTGGGCAATGTTGGTGGTTCATTGCGGTTGCCAGTGTTATCTGGCTGGATCTATGGTACCAGTGTTATCTGGTGTTACCTAGTCCAAGAAAGCGAGGATCGCCGATAATTCTGCCACAAAGGCAATGATTTTTGGCCTTTGATTATAAATGAAAGACGTGACCTTTTCAAACCGCCAATACTTTTGTCATGTGTTCTTATTTATGGGGAGAGCGGGGGCGGGGTTATGGTTTGGGGGGGGTTGAAGGGAAGTAAAGGTAACTTAAGAGAAAGGTAATGGTGGAAGAGAAATAAGGGTAAAACGCTTAACGCTTTATTCATATTATCATGGCTGGGGTTGGAGCACTAGACACTGTGCCGTCTCTGCAGCTTGACGCTTTATTCACATTATCATCTCGGGTAAATCTGCTCAAAATAGTTCTCAAAAGGCTTAAAAGCTTCACACGCCAGAAACCGGGGGGAGGGGGGGGTTCGCCTTCGGTGGATTCAATAAGTCCGCTTCTGTCTGTCCATGTGACTTCATCAGACAAGCCACATAGTGCAGACACCCCCCCCAGGACTTATTAAACCAATAACCCTCTATTTATACAACAACAGGATCCTTCTCTGGAGAAAAATAACATCCAATCCAAAGCACCGGTCAGGTCCAGCAATACCGGCATCTCATCAGGCAGAGGTATATGTATGTAGCCATGACTTGACAGGCCGCACAACATTTCCCTCTGCACGGACAACAACAGGTTAAAGCGTCGCCTCTGACCCCAAATCAGAAAGGACCCGATGACTAACGTTTCCCAGCTGCCATGTTTTCCGCACCCAGATAAAGCCGTCACATCAAAAAGCGGCTTGGAGTCTGGAGGGAAAGGTCAGGCCAGATAGCGGCTGGATGAGTTTGTCGCAGGGAAATATCCGCGGCCCGGCCACAGGAAAACAAACATTTCCAATGTTATGAGAACGTTAGATTTAAGGCGAGAGCAGAGCCTCACAAACAAAGAATGCAGAAACGCATTCCCGGCCACGGACTTTGGCCCCTTAATGCCGGATTGACGAAGGAATCGCTGGATCCAACTCCTGACGTAGAAGCGGACGCGCTGCAGCCTCGCCAAGCTACCATAGAGGGCGCAACACATCCTCCGTAACACCGACTGAGCACGCAGCGCCAGCACGGCGAACACTGTGCGGATATACCCGAGCATTACATCCTCACACGCAAAACACGTTACATGACCGATCACTCCCAAAGTGCGCCGGTACCGGCCCAAAAAAATAAACAACATGAGCGTATCACAGAGCTGCACAGCAATAAAATTCACCATAATGTGCGGTGTGTATGAGCATATCACAGAGCTCCACAGCAATAAAATTCACCATAATGTGCGGTGTGTAGGCGCGTATGACAGAACTCCACAGCAATAAATCTCACAGTAATGTGCGATGTGTCGGAGCGTATCACAGAACTCCACAGCATTAAAAATTCACAGTAATGTGCGGTGTGAATGAGCGGATCACAGAGCTCCACAGCAATAAAACTCACACTCATACACACCGTACATTACTGTGAGTTTTATTGCTATAGTGCTCTGTGAAAAACTCACAGTAATGTGCTGTGTGTATGAGCGTATCACAGAGCACTAGAGCAGAAAAACTCACAGTAATGCGCGGTGTGTATGAGCGTTATTGCTGTGGAGCTCTGTGATGTGCGGTGTGTATGAGGGTATCACAGAGCTCCACAGCAATAACGCTCATACACACTGCACATTACTGTGAGCTTTATTGCTGTGGAGCTCTATGATATACAGTATTGTGCAGTGTGTGTGAGGTTTATTGCTGTGAAGCGCTGTGGTTCCAGGTCAGCCAGGTTTTCCCTGGATACATTACCAATTTATGAAGAATTTATGGAAACTCAGGGAAGGATCAGCCCTGTAACGTGTATAATTCATAGGGGAAAGCAGTTACCAAATCAAGGCAGGTGACTTGGGATTCCTTTATTATTTCTTACCTGCAGCGATTGGATTATACATGCCTCAGGGTGGCATTTTTCAGGCACTGCCCATCAGCATGAATTAGGTGTATCCTGGAAAACATGATTGGTCCGGCAGCCCTAACAGTAACTCTATACAATACCGGCTGGGTGGAGTAGAGGTAACATCACTGCTCTGCATGGAGAGAGCCTGTGGAGACATGGGTTCAATCCCAGCAAGAGCACCTCTCCAGTAAGTGTCCTTAGGCAAGATACCTAACGGTACAGACTCGCCACCCAGGACAAACTGAAACCAGAGAAATCTCAATGTATCCTTCCTGGTAAAACCAGAGAAATCTCAATGTATCCTTCCTGGAAAACCAGAGAAATCTCAATGTATCCTTCCTGGAAAACCAGAGAAATCTCAATGTATCCTTCCTGGAAAACCAGAGAAATCTCAATGTATCCTTCCTGGAAAACCAGAGAAATCTCAATGTATCCTTCTTGTAAAACCAGAGAAATCTCAATGTATCCTTCCTGGAAAACCAGAGAAATCTCAATGTATCCTTCTTGTAAAACCAGAGAAATCTCAATGTATCCTTCCTGGAAAACCAGAGAAATCTCAATGTGTCCTTCCTGGAAAACCAGAGAAATCTCAATGTGTCCTTCCTGGAAAACCAGAGAAATCTCAATGTATCCTTCCTGAAAACCAGAGAAATCTCAATGTGTCCTTCCTGGAAAACCAGAGAAACCTCAATGTATCCTTCTTGTAAAACCAGAGAAATCTCAATGTATCCTTCCTGGAAAACCAGAGAAATCTCAATGTGTCCTTCCTGAAAACCAGAGAAATCTCAATGTATCCTTCCTGGAAAACCAGAGAAATCTCAATGTATCCTTCTTGTAAAACCAGAGAAATCTCAATGTATCCTTCCTGGAAACCAGAGAAATCTCAATGTATCCTTCCTGGAAAACCAGAGAAATCTCAATGTATCCTTCCTGGAAAACCAGAGAAATCTCAATGTATCCTTCCTGGAAAACCAGAGAAATCTCAATGTATCCTTCCTGGAAAACCAGAGAAATCTCAATGTATCCTTCCTGGAAACCAGAGAAATCTCAATGTATCCTTCCTGAAAACCAGAGAAATCTCAATGTATCCTTCCTGGTAAAATCCTCTCTCAAAAAAAACCTCTATAGTTCGAGGCATTCCATGTTATGTAGTCTGTTTATAGCAGCATAATGAACTAATAAACACAGTAACTTACTGTACTAGCGGCTTATCTTTACAGGCAGAGCTGCAGGAGTCTCACACAGTGTTCTCAGGCAGGCTGCAAACTCCATCTCCCTCCACATAAGAGAGAGAATGTGCGGCCTAACAGGTGTCCCCCTGCAGCAGCTTGCGACGTTTTGGTTCCCCTTGTAATATGTTCTCAGCTATTCTTTTCCCTTTATTAAATACATTCGAATCTCACCTATTGCTTCCCCTGCAATGTGTTTCCCCATCTATTGCTTCCCCCTGCAATGTGTTCCCCCATCTATTGCTTCCCCCTGCAATGTGTTCCCCCATCTATTGCTTCCCCCTGCAATGTGTTCCATCTATTGCTTCCCCCTGCAATGTGTTCCCCCACCTACTGCTTCCCCCTGCAATGTGTTCCCCCTCCTACAGGTCCCCCATGCAATACATTCTCACCTATTGGTTCACCATGCAATGTGTTCCCCACCTGTTGGTTCCCTGTATAATATGATCCCACCTATTGCTTTCTATGAAATGTGTTATTCTCATCTATTGCTTCCCCTGCAAGGTGTTCCCGCCCCTATAGGTTCCCCTGCAAGGTGTTCCCGCCCCTATAGGTTCCCCTGCAGTGTGTTCCCGCTCATATAGGTTCCCCTGCAAGGTGTTCCCGCTCCTATAGCCCCCCCTGCAGTGTGTTCTCGCTCATATGGGTTCCCCTGCAAGGTGTTCCCGCTCTTATAGGTTCCCCTGCAAGGTGTTCCCGCTCCTATAGATCCCCCTGCAAGGTGTTCCCGCTCCTATAGGCCCCCTGCAAGGTGTTCCTGCCCCTATAGGTTCCCCTGCAAGGTGTTCCCGCTCATATAGGTTCCCCCGCAAGGTGTCCCCGCTCCTATAGGTTCCCCCGCAAGGTGTCCCCGCTCCTATAGGTTCCCCCGCAAGGTGTTCCCGCTCCTATTGAAGTGGAATCAGGCTGGAAGCTGGCCGCCATTATAAGCCAGGCGGCCATCTTGTTCAGAATATTGGTTCACTTGAAAATAACTAGGTAGGTTTTAGCTGAAACTAGATTGAAGTATACATAGAAATTTAGGAATGTGTTAGATTAGCAGAAAAGCAATTAAAACCTGAGAAAGATCGAGGCTGTTCCTGGCACTAAGGGACAGAATGAGAAGTGGATACACCAAGGTCACAGAGGCCCGCAGAGAGACAAAGGGAAGCATAGAAGATAGACCAGGTGTTACCCTCAACAAATAAACACAGGCGCTAGAGAGGCGAGCAAAGCCCGGACTGAATGTAGTAGCTAATCACGATCTGTTTAGCTACTACATTCAGAATTCGGCCATTTCTTACCGCTGTCACCACAAAACAACTCATACACGCCCTGGTAATCTCCCGACTCGACTATTGCAATAATCTCTTATCTGGCCTCCCTCTGTCCCACCTCTCCCCCCTACAATCCATCCTGAACGCCTCCGCCAGGCTAATTCACCTCACCCGCAGCTCTGTCTCTGCCGCTCCCCTCTGCGAGTCCCTTCACTGGCTCCTCATCCACTGCAGAATTAAGTTCAAAATCCTTATCCTTACCTACAAAACCCTCACTAACTCAGCTCCCCACTACCTGTCCTCACTAATCACCATATACACCCCAGCCCGCTCCCTAAGGTCAAACAGCGACCTGCGCCTAGCTTCTCCCCGCATCACCTCTTCCCATGATAGACTGCAGGATTTCTCACGCGCAGCCCCCACTCTCTGGAACGCTCTCCCTCGTACTGTCAGACTTTCCCCTAACTTCTCTTCCTTCAAACGCTCCCTTAAAACGTTCCTATTTAGGGAAGCCGACCCCCCCAACTCACTGACACAACCATCAATCACTCTCACCTTACAGTCCTCTCACCTTACAGTCCTCTCCTCCTGTTTCCAACCCCAACCCTCCTAGATTGTGAGTTCCTACGGGAATAGGGCCCTCATCTCCTCCTGTACTGTTTGTCAAATGTTGTTCAATGTATTGTAACCCTGTCTGTACTGTGCTTATTGTACAGCGCTGCGGAATATGCTGGCGCTTTATAAATAAAGAATAATAATAATAATAATCTGTCGAAACTAACATGAAGTTTGCCAATTTACGGCCAATGTAATGGAATGTCTTTGTATTAGACTAAGGGAGGTATTAACCCACGTGGGGTGGGATAGTGTAACCGGGAGGTGGGCTAATTGGGATGTACCTTATTATGTATTCGGGGTATAAGACCCCTTGTCGGGTGAATTCGGGGCTCAGTCTTTGCGATTCAATCCTGTCTGAGCATCTGTGATATCACAATAAAGTTTGCCTTCCCAGAAGAGACTCATGTTCAGACAATCCTTGCTTGTGTCCGGTCCGGCCTCGTCCCGAGTGAACCAAATGGATTCCGGTAACACTATAGGTTCCGCCGCAAGGTGTTCCCGCTCGTATGGGTTCCCCTGCAAGGTGTTCCCGCTCATATAGGTTCCCCTGCAAGGTGTTCACGCTCCTATAGGTTCCCCTGCAAGGTGTCCCCGCTCATGTGGGCTCCCATGCAAGGTGTCCCCGCTCCTATAGGCCCCCCTGCAGTGTGTTCTCGCTCCTATAGGTTCCCCTGCAATGTGTTCTCGCTCATATGGGTTCCCATGCAAGGTGTTCGTGCTCATATGGGTCCCCCCCGCAATTTGTTCCCGTCCCTATAAGAGCCCCCTGCAAGGTGATCGTGCTCCTATAGGTTCCCATGCAAGGTGGTCGTGCTCATATGGGTCCCCCCCGCAATCTGTTCCCGCCCCTATAGGAGTCCCCTGCAAGGTGATCGCGCTCCTATAGGTTCCCATGCAATGTACTCTCGCTCATATAGGTTCCCCGGCGATGTGTTCCCGCCCCTATAGACCCCGCAAGGTGTTCCCGCTCCTATAGGTCCCCTGTCATGTGTTCGCGCCCCTATAGGTTCCCCGCAATGTGTTCCGCCTCCTATAGGTTCGTCCACGATGCGTCCCATCTCCAATAGGTCCCCTGCAATGTGTTCCCGCTCCTGCGGGTCCCCCGCGATGTGTTCCTGCCCCTATAGGTCCCCCAGCAGTGTGTTCCCACTCATATAGGCCCCCGGATTTGTTCCCGTCCCTATAGGATCCCCATGCAAGGTGATCACGCTCCTATAGGCTCCCATGCAATGTGTTCTCGCTCATATAGGTTCCCCGGCGATGTGTTCCCGCTCCTATAGGTTCCCCTGCAATGTGTTCCCGTTCCTATGGGTTCCCATGCAAGGTGTTCCACCTCCTATAGGATCCCCCTGCAATGTGTTCCCACTCCTATATATTCCCCTGCCATGTGTTCCACCTCCTATAGGGTCCCCCCGCAACGTGTTCCCGCTCTTATAGGTCCCCCTGCAATGTGTTCCTGCTCCTATGGGTTCCCCCTGCAATGTGTTCCACCTCCTATAGGTTCCCCTGCAACATGTTCCACCTCCTATAGGCCCCTGCAATGCGTTCCACCTCCTATAGGCCCCTGCAATGCGTTCCCACTCCTATATGTTCCCCCTGCGATGTGTTTCACCTCCTATAAGTTCCCCTGCAATGTGATCCACCTCTTATAGGTGCCCCCGCAATGTGTTCCACCTCCTATAGGTTCCCCCACAATGTGTTCCACTTCCTATAGGTTCCCCCTGAAATGCGTCCCAACTGCTATAGGATCCACCATCAATGTGTGCCCGCTCCTATAGGTTCCCCTGCAAATTGTTCCCGCTCCTATAGCCCCCCTACAATGTGTTCCACCTCCCATAGGTTCCCCTGCAATGTGTTCCACCTCCCATAGGTTCCCCTGCAATGTGTTCCATCTCCTATAGGTTCCCCCTGCAATGTGTTCCCACCTGTCCTCAGGGCCGGTGCTAGACTATTTTGCACCCTAGGCAAGACCAGCTAGTTGCACCCCCCAAAAAAAGGCGCGCTCAATATCTCAGCCGCTGCAAGTGCTAAGTTAGCAACTTGCCATTGAACACCGTTCAACCACTCAGCGCTCAGCACTGCTAACTTAGCACTTGCAGCGACCCGAGGAGATGCTGCGAGTAGCTGAGTGTGACGTATTAAAGATGGCAGCTGCCATCAAGCAAGTAACAATTCCTTACAGCAAGATGGCCGCCGCCATGAAGCAAGTAACAATTCCTTACAGCAAGATGGCCGCCGCCATGAAGCAAGTAACAATTCCGTACAGCAATGTTAATTTCTGAGGTTTTTGTTCACCAAAGCACAAAATATGTATTTATTATTTCCCCCTGCACACAGACATATATTACAGCTCAATTTATATTGTGTTTCAGAAGTAAACATAACGTTTATTCAATAAAAACTATCATTAGTGGTGTGTGTGTACAAAACGGAATTGTGCTGACTGCTTTTCTTTATCATATTTTGTCCGAGTGATACGAAAAACAATCTGAATCTTTAATTTAAAAAATTGGCCATTTTGGATTCAAAATTCGCATCCAAAGCTTGGATTCCAAATTCGCATCCACTGCTGCAGCAAACTGAATTGCTGCGCCGCAGCAATTCAGCAGCTGCTGAGGCATTGAACGGGGCTCAGCACTCTTCCTGCCAAGCAACCTATGATGACCTGGACAGTCCTGCTTTATGCCCAGGAGCATGTTCCCAATCTGAATCATTACTACCCCCCCCCTTGTGCCAAGCAGGCTGAAACTTGTCACATTGTTCTCTGCACTAACACTAAGCCACTAACAAACTTGTTTTTCTTAGACAGAAAGTAGGTATCCTGTTAACAGTAACCATCATGCCCTGTCCTCGTGTGGGCATTATATCATCATGCATTGCTGGCGCTGCTCCTGCCCTTTCCCACCGTTACTGGGTCGGCTGTTCGTTCCTCCACCACCAGCCAGGAGATGCCAGGTGGTCCCTCCACTTTCTGCCCCTGAGTTGCTTCCTTTGAAAGGGAAATAGGCTAGAAGGGAAATCACTCCAGGGGTGTCATTCCTGGATTCAGGCAGCCCCCCCCCTCAGATATTCTAACTCCCAAAGCGGTAGCAGATTCTGTAGCGCTGTACAACCGACACGGACTAACTGGAAAAGATGAGGATTGAGTTTGATCATAAAGCCCCGCTCAGAGAATAAACAGTATCATGTGACCGAGAACCATGTGAAACAATACGACCGAGTGTTTCCACGCCCGCCCGGCCACGCCTAGGAGGGGCCGAGGGTAAATATGGGCCGCAATTCCCCATTGAGGTCCCCATCCGGCAAGCTGGGCGCTGCGCCCTCCCGCACAGACCTCCGGCAGGGCCGACACCGACATATGAAATTGCGCCCCCCCCGGGCCGACCCCCCCATACCTGACAGGCAGGCCGGCGCAGGCAGCAGGCTCAGCAGCACACAGGCACACGCACAGCAGGACTCTGTCTCCAGTCCACTGTCCAGCCGACCGAGGAGAGCAGCTTCCGTCCCTTCCTTCTGAGTGTCAAGTCGATGGCGCCTAGTCTAGACTCCGCCTCCTCCTTCCCAGGCTTCCAGCGGCGTCTAACATGGGGCGGGGCGCGCGTGCTGCCCCAGCCCCAACACGTGCAGGCGCCGCTGACGTTGCGTGCACTGCGGAGCGGAGCGGGCGGAGCCTGGGCTGTCAGGACCTGGTTGGTGCAGTGGACGTGTTGATTGCGACGCCCCGGACCCCCGGCCGCTCCCGCGGGCCGCACCCGGCGGACACAGTAGTAACACTAACACACAAATTTTATTTTTTTTTCCGACAAATTTTATTTTTTTCGGGCCCCGCGCTGCGCCCTAGGCGGGCCTGCGCTCTAGGCGGCCGCCTAGCTCGCCTAGCGGCAGCGCCGGCCCTGCCTGTCCTGCAACACCTGAAATGAGTTTTCTATTCAAGCAAAATTGGGATTCCTAGCTTCTCTTTTGGACCCACCGTACTGCAGGGCAGCATTTTTCATGCTCTGTCCATCAGCCGGAATAGTTATATGTGTCCAGGAAGACGCTGAGAAATCCCATGATGCCTCGACTTCTCTAAGGTGACCAAATGACCGATCTCAAAGGTTAAATAGGAAGTGCATGGGGTAAGGGTATTTTCCAGGACACATTACAAGCAAAGGAGAGCACAGGGAAAGTGCTGCCCTGCAACATGTATAATTCATATGCTGCAGGAAGGAAATCAAGACAGGTCACCTGGGATTCCTTCAATTTCTTACCTGCAGTGTATGGATTATACATAGAAAATGTCGGCAGATAAGAACCTTTCGGCCCATCTAGTCGCCCAATTACATGGATACTTTACCTGGATTTATCTTTTGTTTAGGATAGCCTTATGCCTATCCCATGCTTGCTTAAATTCAATTACTGTTTTGGCCTCTACCACTTCTACTGGAAGACTGTTCCATGTATCCACCACCCGCTCAGTAAAATAATGCTTCCTGATGTTACTTTAAGGCTAGGGTCAAACGAAAGCATTTTTACACGCGAACGTAAAAAAGTGCGTCTGAACGCATTGATGTATTTTTTCACGGAATATACGAAAACGGTCATACGGTGCGCATTTTCGAGCGTATGTTTTACGCTAAAGATAGGGTACAGAGAGTGGTCATAAATGGTACATTTTCAAGATGGACACCAGTGGTAAGTGGTGTCCCTCAGGGGTCTGTTATAGGACCAATACTATTCAATTTATTTATAAATGACCTTGAGATAGGCATTGAAAGTCATGTATCAGTGTTTGCAGATGACACAAAGCTAGGAAAAGTAATACAATGTGAGCAGGATGTTACAGTATGTGCAGGTGATACAATGTGAGCAGGATGTTACAGTATGTGCAGGTGATACAATGTAAGCAGGGTGTTACAGTATGTGCAGGTGATACAATGTGAGCAGGGTGTTACAGTATGTGCAGGTGATACAATGTGAGCAGGATGTTACAGTATGTGCAGGGCGATACAATGTGAGCAGGATGTTACATTATGTGCAGGTGATACAATGTGAGCAGGATGTTACAGTATGTGCAGGTGATACAATGTGAGCAGGATGTTACATTATGTGCAGGTGATACAATGTGAGCAGGATGTTACAGTATGTGCAGGGTGATACAATGTGAGCAGGATGTTACAGTATGTGCAGGTGATACAATGTGAGCAGGGTGTTACAGTATGTGCAGGTGATACAATGTGAGCAGGATGTTACAGTATGTGCAGGGCGATACAATGTGAGCAGGATGTTACATTATGTGCAGGTGATACAATGTGAGCAGGATGTTACAGTATGTGCAGGTGATACAATGTGAGCAGGATGTTACTTCGCTGCAGAGGGATTTAGATAGATTGGGGGACTGGGCACTTAAATGGCAGATGAAATTTAATCTAGATAAATGTAAAGTTATGCACTTTGGAGTGAAGAACACACAAGTAATTTATACCCTAAATGGTACGGAGTTAGGGAAATCCAAGCAGGAGAAGGATTTGGGAATAATCATAGACTTCAAACTAAGTAACAATGTGCAATGTCAAACAGCAGCCGCCAAGGCCAGCAAGGTATCGGCATTAAAAGGGGAGTTCACTCACGGGATGAAAACATAATTTTGCCTCTGTAAAATCAATGGTCAGGCCGCACCTTGAATATGCCGTGCAATTTTGGGCACCTGTCTTAAAAAAAGATATTATATCGCTAGAAAAAGTGCAGAGACGGGCGACTAAATTAATAAGGGGAATGGAAGGGTTAAGTTATGAGGAAAGACTAACAAGTTTAAACCTGTTTAGTTTAGAGAAAAGGCGCCTTAGAGGGGATCTGATAACGTTATATAAATATATACGGGGCCTTAGAGGGGATCTGATAACCTTATATAAATATATACGGGGCCTTAGAGGGATTTGATAACCTTATATAAATATATACGGGGCCATTATCAACCATTGTCTGATAACCTATTCATTAACAGGACTATACACAGGACACGGGGTCATCCATTTAGACTGGAAGAAAGAAAATTTAGCTTAAAGCATAGGAAAGGTTATTTTACGGTGAGAACAATAAAGCTGTGGAATTCTCTGCCTGTTGAGGTGGTTGGGTCAGAGTCTGTACAGACTTTTAAAAAACGACTGGATGACTTCCTGCAGACACAGAATATTAAGGGTTATAATATTTAATATGTGGGTAAAAGCTTCTTGATCCAAGGAGAAATCTGACGCCATTCTGGGGTCAAGAAGGAATTTTTTCCCAGTATGTTGCATATTGGCAAGCATTCAGACTGGGTTTTTGCCTTCTTTTGGATCAACAGCAGTAGGTTATGTGGGAGAGGCTGAACCCGATGGACGCATATCTTTTTTCAGCCTATATAACTATGTAACTATGTAACTATGTAACTATGAATCCAAACCAGGAAACTTTTTGCGTCTGGACGTTATGTTGGCCGGACACAAGCAGGGTCTGACGTCTCCAAATCTCACACACACACCGCTAGCGGGCGCAGTGCACTCTGTACGTCCGTACTAGGGGTTCTGCGTTCTCGAAAAAATGCGTTCATTTTCCACTTGCGTTGCGCGGCCGGACTTTCGTGCGACCGTACTTCGTATATTGGCTGTCATTGCCCGTCATTTGCTGCTAGTGCGGCCGTGATTAAGTGCGCCAGAACGCACGTTAAAAATGCGCTCGTCTGACCCCAGCCTTAAACCTTTGCCCCTCTAATCTAAGACTATGTCCTCTTGTTAGGTGCAGGATGGCATTTTCCATGCACTGCCCATCATCTTGAATAAATTATGAGGTCTATTCACTAAAGGTGAAACTCAGGAGAATGACTGGAGAAATGAAAATTCTAGGTCAAAATAGCCAAACCAGAAAAATTCTCCGCTTTATTTCACTTTCCAAATCAGCTATTTGGTCTAGATTGTTCTCTTCTCACCTTTAGTGAATAGACCTGTATGTGTGCAGGGAAACATGGCTGATCTGGTGGTCCTAGTTGTCATGGAACTGACGTAGCGCTCCACGCTTCAAACCCCAAGAGACTTTATGTTCACTTATATCGTGTGATTTTAAATATATTTTACATTGTTTGGTTTTAGTTTAAATTAGTTTAGTGTAAAATTGCGTAACTTTAGTTTTAAATATACTTATATTTCTTTAGGTAGAAATTTGTTTTTTTTAAAGATACTACCTGCAGCGAGTTCAAATGCTTTCTTTCGTATAGATTGTAAAATAGGTTGAGTAATTTGTGATTAGGCAAAAGGGTTTTCTCTTTGTTCATCTGCTATCTGTTTACATGTCTCAGAGGTTGGGAGTCACCATTGTCTCAGCCAAAACCCAACTGATTTCCTTTACAATAGGTTATGTAAATGATGTGTGATATGAAGAAAGAGAATGTTAATTGTAAATATCTAACATAATATAATTAGCATTTTAGTAGGTCAATGTGGGTCATTTATGCAAATTATGGCTGTTGGATCTCAGCATAAATTGTGGCATTTTGTTCATTAAAGAGCTCAGAGAGAGAGAGAATCCTGTTGGAACATACAGCCGCATCTGGTGTCTCCTTCAGCTACACTACACTACACTCAACCTCAGAAGGCACAGAGCGGCCTTCTGGAAATGCAAAGAGGCTCCAAGGCAGAGGTTCAGATCAAGCAGATCTGGAGCTGCAGATCAGGCTGCTCGAGGCACTGAGCTCCAAGCAACTCAGAGGCCTGGCTGATCTTGGCAAGGGGGTATCTGGAGAGTCAGGACAGGCGGAAGAGAACGGTTCCGTCACATTGGCTGGCAGCGGTGTGGATAGAGGCTCTCCAACACCAATACACCCCGAGATGGCTAACTATACAGCCTGCAAGCAGGACACCCTGAAGGACCTGCTGGAGAGCCGTGGATGGAACAGATACTGAAGTGAGGGTCAAAGGCACAAGTGTGGTGCAACCCGGAGCGAGTGGAGATGTGTCCCCGCTGAGAGAGACCGCAGAGGTTTTTGCCTGTGGTGAAAGAAAACCGTCTACAGAGGACTATGGATCAGGACAGCTCATTTATTCCTTATGAGCAGAGAATCACAGAGGACATTCAGCTGTGGAGACCCCAAGTGTTGGGGCCTCAGCCCACTGTGAGCCATGGAGACCAGTTGGTGCACTGGCTGCGTGCCGCACTCGATCTAGAGTGCAAATACGAGGACTTGCTGCAATGTGTGAGTGAGGATTGGGAAGCTGACGAGAAGCCTCCCCCAGGCTATGTGTTCCGCGGTCCTGGCCCAGCATGGATCTACTTTAAGGGGGGAGACAATTATGACAGTCCACAGGCTGCCAGACATGCAGAATTGTGCAGCATCCAGGGGCACTACCTGGACGTGTATGAGGACTCTGCCTTTTGGCCCGTGCTAAAGGGACTCGCTGCTGAGGAATGGGCACTCGAAATAGACTTAAAAAGGTTGCAAACTGCAGCCCAGCTACAAGTCGCTGAAGCCCCTGGAGGAAGCCTTCCCACACCAGCCAGCGGGAAGCAGAAGAAAAAGAGAGGTGGCCGAGCCAAAGCAGAACGCCGTCACAGCCCAGGGATTACAACAGTAAGCCATCTTCAAGCGGGCAGTATCAGGTCACCAGAGAGACTGACACCCAGGCTGTTCCCCTCATGAGAAATGGGGCCACACAGACTATGGACGATCTGGTCAGCTTGTTACAGGCTGAATTGCTCACTTCTCGAGCACAGATAATGGCCCTGACAGAGACATTACAGAACCAGCAAAATGAGCTGCAAGATGGCCAGAAAGAGCTGGATGAGGTGAGACTATCCAGAGATGCTGCGGAGGTGAATGTACAGCGCCTGGAGATGGAGCTCACTGGCTTACGGGACTTACTTACAGCTGCTGAGCGAGCCAAGGATAACGCTGCTCGAGAGCGAGAGGAGGCCATGGCCATTGGCGTTTTAAAAGTACAGACAGCCTTGGGGGAAAAGTGTCTCCTGGAATCCCAGATTATGGAGCTGGTGGAGAAGCTGACAGCCGAACAGAGTAACGCTGAGCGAGTAGGCCAGAATCTCAAGAAGGCCAGACTGCTGAATGACCAACTGAGAGCAGATGGAGAGGCAGAGCGAAGCAAGGCCCAGCTACTCGAGAAGGCATGACAACAGCTGGAGGGTCAGTGCCAAGAACTAAAGGCTGAACTCCAGACTTCTATCACTGCCTGGGAAGGAAAATGTCAAGAGCTACAGGAGCAGCTTGCTGCAGAGACCCAGCAACGCCACAGTATTGGTGAGCAGCTGCGACAATCCGAAAGTATGCTGCGTGTTGCCCACCAACAGCTGGAAAACGAGAGGCTTCAGACCGTGCGGCATCAACAGATCCAGGCCGAGCTGCTGGCATCAGTTGCTGAACTGGAAGCAAGGACCATGCGGCTAGAGGCACAGCTGGATGCCGAGATCGTCAGGCGGCATGCCGTTGGTGAGGAGTTACACCGGACAGATGAGCTGGGAAAAGAGATCAGCCTTACATTGGCAGTGGAGCTAGACCCGGCCCCAGGTGAAGAGCCAGCCGCAGAACAGAGCGGGCATCAGGGAGAGGAGGCAGTCAGCCTTGCTACCCAGCGGCGAGTGTACCCCGTGCTGCTGGAGCCAGATGCTGTGTTGACCACAGAGTGTGCTGGGTCATCGAGGAAGATGGAGACCCCTGCCCACCTGCCATGGCAACCGGTGAGTGACCATCCTGAGAGGCTACCAAATTCCTGGTCCTAGGACGAATTGCATCCATTTGGGAATGTGAGGTGGGCCCCTTTTGAACGTTTGGGAGGGGGGCATCAGCAGAAGAAGAGACTGGGGACTGTAAATGCTGACTGGGTTCTGGTCCTGGGGCTTCAGAAATATGCTGGAGAAAAAGACGTGTGGGGAGGAGGCCCAGTGTGCCCACTACCGAACAATTTTTCTCTGTGGACTGTGGTGGCCTGTTGCGTGGCGCACTGGACAAGAGGGGTGTCTTGCCTCTTACCCTGGGACTATGGACCCACAACCCTGCAGCGACCGTCAGACCCCACTGATGGTGCTTGTGCGCCAGCACCCTGGAACTTTGAGGATGGCACAGAAAATGGACAAAGTGAGAAGTCTCGTCAGTGGCAAGCGATCCGTTTGGGATCTAAGCTTGCCCTGCCATTCTGGAAGGGGGGGACATATGTCATGGAGCTGATGTAACGCTCCACGCTTCAAACCCCAAGAGACTTTACGTTCATTTATATTGTGTGATTTTAAATATATTTTACATTGTTTGGTTTTAGTTTAAATTAGTTTAGTGTAAAATGGTGTAGCTTTAGATTTAAATATACTTATATTTCTTTAGGTAGAAATTAGTTTTTTTTTAAAGATACTACCTGCAGCGAGTGCAATGCTTTCTTTCCTATAGATTGTAAAATAGGTTTGAGTAATTTGTGATTAGGCAAAAGGGTTTTCTCTTTGTTCATCTGCTATCTGTTTACATATCTCAGAGGTTGGGAGTCACCATTGTCTCAGCCAAAACCTAACTGATTTCCTTTACGATAGATTATGTAAATGATGTGTGATATGAAGAAAGAGGAATGTTTATTGTAAATATCTAACATAATATAATTAGCATTTTAGTAGGTCAATGTGAGTCATTTATGCAATTTACGGCTGTTGGATCTCAGCATAAATTGTGGCGTTTTGTTCATTAAAGAGCTCAGAGAGAGAGAGAATCCTGTTGGAACATACAGCCGCGTCTGGTGTCTCCTTCAGCTACGCTACACTACACTCAACCTCAGAAGGCACAGAGCGGCCTTCTGGAAATGCAAAGAGGCTCCAAGGCAGAGGTTCAGATCAAGCAGATCTGGAGCTGCAGATCAGGCTGCTCGAGGCACTGAGTTCCAAGCAACTCAGAGGCCGCTCTGATCTTGGCAAGGGGGTATCTGGAGAGTCAAGACAGGCGGAAGAGAACGGTTCCGTCACACTAGTCACCCCCTAAACACAGGGGACGGGCATGGGTGATATGTCAGGGGTCGAAATGGGCAATGGGGGGGCTGGCAGAGGTGATATTTGGGGGTATACAATACATGGATAATATGTGGGGGCCTGGCATTGGTGATGGGGGGCTGGTATGGACGATGTCGGGGGCCTTTATGTGTCTGGGCGGGTATCACTGACTGAGCCCCCTAGCTCTGCCACCGGGAGCAGGACTTTAACGGCATTTCCCATAAAAGCAGCTAATGAGGTTTGGAAACGAGCGAGAATGAAGAAATTCCCCAAAAAAATAAAAACCTCCCTCAGCGTGAAGAGAATCTGTCAGGCTGAGGCCGTGTCCTCCGAAAAACAAAAGCCATTGTTTCCAGCAGAGTGAATGTTCCTGCGTCGCCCCCCGCTCTGTGGTGTTCACGGGGTCTGTAACGCGACATAAGGAGATCTAAACAATGCTATCAAACCCAGCAAACGAGTCATTCCTCGCAATACCGGCCAATTATTATCTTAAAACAACAACGCAGAAAATGATGTCTTTGACAAGCGATGACATACGGGCGATTGTTTGTCCCGTCACCCTGCGCGCTGCAGGATCCGCGTCTTCCTGGGATTTTGTTTTTCTTACCCTTACGATAAAATATTCTTTTCAGGCTTCTTTTTCTCAGGTTGTGACGACGCGAACAGCGGCCACGCTTTATGTACATGTAGGTGAAGTATGTTAATGTAATCTCCACAGTAACCAGAAACAGCTGGAAAACTGGACACAAAGACACGTGCGCATTCACCGTCATGCGGTATGCATGTGACACGGCCACCATGTCTCTGGTGTTATAGGCAGGCTGTGAGGTGGCACACTCGTGGCATGGCTAGCAGGAGTCATACACAAAGGTGGTATGGGTCACACAGAGGTGGCACGGTTGGCGGGAGGCACAAAGAGATATCATGGTTGGCAGGAGTCACACACACACAGGTGGCACGGCTGGCGGGAGTCACAGAGGTGGCATGGCTGGTGGGAGTCACAGAGGTGGCATGGCTGGTGGGAGTCACACAGATATCATGGTTGGCAGGAGTCACACACACAGGTGGCACGGCTGGCAGGAGTCACACAGATATCATGGTTGGCAGGAGTCACACACACGCAGGTGGCATGGCTGGCGGGAGTCACACAGAGATATCATGGTTGGCAGGAGTCACACACAGGTGGCACGGCTGGCGGGAGTCACAGAGGTGGCATGGCTGGTGGGAGTCACACACACAGGTGGCACGGCTGGCAGGAGTCACACAGAGATATCATGGTTGGGGATATCATGGTTGGCAGGAGTCACACACACAGGTGCCACGGCTGGCAGGAGTCACAGAGAGATATCATGGTTGGCAGGAGTCACACACACGCAGGTGGCATGGCTGGCGGGAGTCACACAGAGATATCATGGTTGGCAGGAGTCACACACAGGTGGCACGGCTGGCGGGAGTCACAGAGGTGGCATGGCTGGTGGGAGTCACACACAGAGGTGGCATGGCTGGCAGGAGTCACACAGAGATATCATAGTGGGGATATCATGGTTGGCAGGAGTCACACACACAGAGGTGGCACGGCTGGCGGGAGTCACAGAGGTGGCATGGCTGGTGGGAGTCACACACAGAGGTGGCACGGCTGGCAGGAGTCACACAGAGATATCATGGTGGGGATATCATGGTTGGCAGGAGTCACACACACAGAGGTGGCACGGCTGGCGGGAGTCACAGAGGTGGCATGGCTGGTGGGAGTCACACACAGAGGTGGCACGGCTGGCAGGAGTCACACAGAGATATCATGGTGGGGATATCATGGTTGGCAGGAGTCACACACACAGAGGTGGCACGGCTGGCAGGAGTCACAGAGGTGGCATGGCTGGTGGGAGTCACACACACAGGTGGCACAGCGGGCAGGAGTCACACAGAGATATCATGGTTGGCAGAAGACACAGTCAGGAGTGCCAGGAGATACATGGTGCCCGGGCAGTCGTGCTGAGTTGTGGTCTCCAGAATTGATGTGATTGTAAATATTTTCTTCCTGCATGAAGAGTCACTGAGTGACCGCGAGGATGCCGGCTTCTCCACTTAGAGGGTGGAGGTGAATGGAGACCACGCCGTGAAATAACCGAGTGCGGGATGTTCAGGCAGGTGCTGACAGGGGTGTGTGGACTGACTGGGAAGAAGCCGCGTCCGTCACCCTGCAAGGAAAATAAAATTCAGGCGCTCGCAGAGATTAACTCCATGTTTAGGCATCTGGCAGTGAATCTCTGTGATAATGGAGGCCAAACTCATCCAGCCTGGACCCGGATATAAAGTCTTCAGAACCGCAGCCCAGTCCTTGCTCCGCACAGACACACACGGACCATTGAGGGAATTAATGCTGAAACATACAATCTGTGTCAAAATCCGCTGACCCGAGCCATGTGCCGCCATCTTGGCCCATGCTAGAGCTCGAGTCGCATTATGATGCTTTCTGTTGCGCTGTAGACATTGGGTAATTGGCTTGGGTCACTGAGTCACCCCATTTACAGAGCTGGCAGCGGGGTCGTTGGATCGTTGTATGGAGGGTCACACCATGGAGGGTGCAATACCAGCATGAAGATTCACTGAATGCTCTATGGACTCGTCATGATATTGTGATGTGCGCTGCATGGAGTTTGCTTTATGATGTCACTGCGAGGTAACTGACCTCCCTGTGCTGTCACTCAGTAGCCTGGCTGGGCATCATGGGAGATGTAGTACCTAGGGTTTCACCCTCACCTAATGTGTCACCCCTCTCCTCTTAGATTGTAAGCTCTGGGGCAGGGTCCCCTCTCCTCTTAGATTGTAAACTCTGGGGCAGGGTCCCCTCTCCTCTTAGATTGTAAGCTCTGGAGCAGGGTCCCCTCTTCCTCTTAGATTGTAAGCTCTGGGGCAGGGTCCCCTCTTCCTCTTAGATTGTAAGCTCTGGAGCAGGGTCCCCTCTTCCTCTTAGATTGTAAGCTCTGGGGCAGGGTCCCCTCTTAGATTGTAAGCTCTGGGGCAGGGTCCCCTCTCCTCTTAGATTGTAAGCTCTGGAGCAGGGTCCCCTCTTCCTTAGATTGTAAACTCTGGAGCAGGGTCCCCTCTCCTCTTAGATTGTAAGCTCTGGGGCAGGATCCCCTCTCCTCTTAGATTGTAAGCTCTGGGGCAGGGTCCCCTCTCCTCTTAGATTGTAAGCTCTGGAGCAGGGTCCCCTCTTCCTCTTAGATTGTAAACTCTGGAGCAGGGTCCCCTCTCCTCTTAGATTGTAAGCTCTGGAGCAGGGTCCCCTCTCCTCTTAGATTGTAAGCTCTGGAGCAGGGTCCCCTCTTCTTCTAGATTGTAAACTCTGGGGCAGGGTCCCCTCTCCTCTAAGGCTAGGGTCAGACTGAGGCAGTGCGAACGCGCGTTCTGGCGCACATAATCACGGCCGCACTAGCAGCAGATGCCGGGCAATGACAGCCAATATACGAAGTACGGTCGCACAAAGTCCGGCCGCGCAACGCAAGTGGAAAATGAACGCATTTTTTCGAGAACGTTAAACCGCTGGTACTGACGTACAGGTGCGCTGCGCCGCATAGCAGCGTGTGTGCGTGATTAGGAGATGTCAGACGCTGCTAGTGTGCGGCCAACATAACGTTCAAACAGCCGGATTTCCCTAGACTTCTTTTTACCCCATCGTCATGAAATACGTCCAGAATTGCGCATCGTCTGACCACTTAAGCGTATTCTGTGAAAAAATGCGTGCGCACGCATCGACGTACATTTTGACGGTGGCCGCAGAAAATGCGCTCATCTGTCCCTAGCCTTAGATTGTAAGCTCTGGAGCAGGGTCCCCTCTCCTCTTAGATTGTAAGCTCTGGAGCAGGGTCCCCTCTCCTCTTAGATTGTAAACTCTGGGGCAGGGTCCCCTCTCCTCTTAGAGTGTAAGCTCTGGAGCAGGGTCCCCTCTCCTCTTAGATTGTAAGCTCTGGAGCAGGGTCCCCCCTCCTCTTAGATTGTAAGCTCTGGGGCAGGGTCCCCTCTCCTCTTAGATTGTAAGCTCTGGAGCAGGGTCCCCTCTCCTCTTAGATTGTAAGCTCTGGGGCAGAGTCACCTCTCCTCTTAGATTGTAAGCTCTGGAGCAGGGTCTCCTCTCCTCTTAGATTGTAAACTCTGGGGCAGGGTCCCCTCTCCTCTTAGATTGTAAGCTCTGGAGCAGGGTCCCCTCTCCTCTTAGATTGTAAACTCTGGAGCAGGGTCCCCTCTCCTCTTAGATTGTAATCTCTGGGGCAGGGTCCCCTCTCCTCTTAGATTGTAAGCTCTGGAGCAGGGTCCCCTCTCCTCTTAGATTGTAAACTCTGGAGCAGGGTCCCCCTCCTCTTAGATTGTAAGCTCTGGAGCAGGGTCCCCTCTCCTCTTAGATTGTAAGCTCTGAGCAGGGTCCCCTCTCCTCTTAGATTGTAAGCTCTGGGGCAGGGTCCCCTCTCCTCTTAGATTGTAAGCTCTGGGGCAGGGTCCCCTCTCCTCTTAGATTGTAAACTCTGGGGCAGGGTCCCCTCTCCTCTTAGATTCTGAGCTCTGGGGTAGGGACCCCTCTCCTCTTAGATTGTAAGCTCTGGGGCAGGGTCCCCTCTCCTCTTAGATTGTAAGCTCTGGGGCAGGGTCCCCTCTCCTCTTAGATTGTAAGCTCTGGGGCAGGGTCCCCTCTCCTCTTAGATTGTAAGCTCTGGGGCAGGGTCCCCTCTCCTCTTAGATTGTAAGCTCTGGGGCAGGGTCCCCTCTCCTCTTAGATTGTAAGCTCTGGAGCAGGGTCCTCACTCCTTCTGTTCAGTGTGTGTAACGTGTGTGTATACTTGTTATTCTGTTTCTCCCATTGTACAGCGCTAAGGAATTTGTTGGCGCTTTATAAATACTTGTAACTATAGTACCTGAGTGTATGGAAGCAGTCCCTGTCCCTTGAGGATGAAGGCATTCTGCTACATGACCTCTGGTGCATGGATCGCTGATGGTTTGATGTTGCTGAGCTGCGTCTTGTGATCGCTTTAAGACGTGCGCGTTACTGGCGTTGGATGTTCAGGCTCTTCCAGCTTCAGTAATAAATATGACGGCTCCGGGCCTGCTCTGCGACCGCCTGCTGTGTCATCCCTAGGCTCAGCAGATTAGTTCCAGGCATGAACCTACTGGTGGTAAACGGGCAACAAAGGTCCAAGTCGTCTGGGAAACATTTATTCAGCGCCATTATGACGTAAATGTCTAGTGTGTGGTGCGATCCTTCACCAATGTCATACACCAGCACAATCATCCTTTAAATCGTCCCCTAACCCTGCAGAGCCCTCAGTTTAGGCACAACCGGCCTGTGACGGAAGCCTCTGGCACTTTTTGAGTGATTTGTGTTCCAGGTATCTGGGACTGTCTGGCACGGGCACTCACAGCAATGCCCGTACTACATATAGACTGTGTGCCGCCTGGAGAGGAGCGGATGCCAGCCTGGTGCCCGCAGACTATGGGTAATTATGGCAGAGACTATTTGTTGAACCAGAAGAATGTAATTAGGTTTGTGTAATCTGGATTATGCAAATACTGCCTCATTATCTGTCTAGTGTCTCTGTGTAATCTGTCATCCTAATCCCCATTGTCTTGACTCCTTTAGAAATGTTACATAATGTTTGATTTTACTGTCTGTTTGCAGTGTAATTAGATTAATGTTTGTCCAGCCTCATTAGAAATGCTAAGTAATGTTTGTCACAGGTAGACATACCTATCTCTCTGTGTCTAGCTATCTGTATGTCATATATATATATATATATATATGTCAAGTCCAGAAATATTGGGACATGGACACAATTGTAACATCTTTGGCTCTATACACCACCACAATGGAGTTGGAATGAAACAAACACAATGTGCTTTAACTGCAGACTGTCAGCTTTAATGTGAGGGTATGTACATCCAACTCAGGTGAACGGTGTAGGACTTACAGCAGTTTGCAGATGTGCCCCCACTTGTTAAGGGACCAAAAGTAATGGGACAATTGGCTTCTCAACTGTTCCATGGCCAGGTGTTTGATATTCCCTCATTACGCCAATTACAATGTGCAGATAAAAGGCCCAGAGTTCATTTCAAGTGTGCTATTTGCATTTGCAATCTGTTGCTGTCAACTCTCAAGATGAGATCCAAAGAGCTGTCACTATCAATGAAGCAAGCCATCATTAGGCTGAAGAAACAAAACAAACCCATCAGAGAGATAGCAAGAACATTAGGCGTGGCCAAAACAACTGTTTGGAACATTCTCAAAAAGAAGGAACGCACCGGTGAGCTCAGCAATACCAAAAGACCCGGGAGACCACGGAAAACAACTGTGGTGGATGACCGAAGAGAACACCCTTCACAACAGTTGGCCAGATCAAGAACAGGAGGTAGGTGTATGTGTGTCAAAGTCAACAATCAAGAGAAGACATCACCAGAGTGAATACAGAGGGTTCAAAACAAGTTGTAAACCATTGGTGAGCCTCAAAAACAGGAAGGCCAGATTAGAGTTTGCCAAACAACACCTAACAAAGCCTTCACAGTTCTGGAACAAGATCCTATGGACAGATGAGACCAAGATCAACTTGTACCAGAGTGATGGGAAGAGAAGAGTATGGAGAAGGAAAGGAACTGCTCATGATCCTAAGCATACCACCTCATCAGTGAAGCATGGTGGTGGTAGCGTCATGGCGTGGGCATGTATGGCGGCCAATGGAACTGGTTCTCTTGTATTTATTGATGATGTGACGCTGACAAAAGCAGCAGGATGAATTCTGAAGTGTTTGGGGCAATATTATCTGCTCACATTCAGCCAAATGCTGCAGAACTCATTGGACGGCGCTTCACAGGCAGATGGACAATGACCCAAAGCATACTGCAAAAGCAAGCAAAGAGTTTTTGAAGGGACAGAAGTGGAATGTTATGCAATGGCCAAGTCAATCACCTGACCTGAATCCCATTGAGCATGCATTTCACTTGCTGAAGACAAAACTGAAGGGAAAATGCCCCAAGAACAAGCAGGAACTGAAGACCGTTGCAGTCGAGGTCTGGCAGAGCATCACCAGGGATGAAACCCAGCGTCTGGTGATGTCTATGCGTTCCAGACTTCAGGCTGTGATTGACTGCAAAGGATTTGTAACCAAGTATTAAGAAGGGAACGTTTGATTTATGATTATTATTCTGTCCCATTACCTTTGGTCCCTTAACAAGTGGGGGCACATCTGCAAACTGCTGTAAGTCCTACACCGTTCACCTGAGTTGGATGTACATACCCTCAAATTAAAGCTGACAGTCTGCAGTTAAAGCACATTGTGTTTGTTTCATTCCATCTCCATTGTGGTGATGTATAGAACCAAAGATGTTACAATTGTGTCCATGTCCCAATATTTCTGGACCTGACTGTATATATATATATCGCTATATATACATATATAGGTATATATCTATGGCTATCCATATATGTGAAGCATCCATTTTCCACAGCTGCCTGGCGCACAACCTCCTTTGCGTATGTGCTAGAAAGTAATTAAAATGGTTATCTTTTCCCCTGGGAGGGATAGAACAGGTTACTGCGAAATAGGATTCCTTTGATACAGGATTAGGGTGGAAATTACCCATTTGGGCAAATGGAAGTCCTGTGTCCTCTATTCACACCTTCAAGTCCCGGCTGTAGACAGTGCGGCACCAAGAGGTATGTGGTCATGTCTTCAAAGAAGGAAGCACATCCCTTGATCCCTAGAGGGGGTCCGTGGCGATGATTGACGTCTTTGGGCAATTAAAAATTAATGGAGAAACGCACGGAGCGTGCCCAGAACAAAGCATGCTGGGACATGTAGTGCAGGAGGCTGGGCCATTTGTGGGTATTTTTGGAACGGGCAGGAAACTCTATATATTCTGGAGCACGCCGTGTGGCTCTTGCTGATCAGAAGGGGTTCACGCTGTGTGTGTGATGTCCATGCTGTCCATGCTTCAAATCTTCAGCCCCCGGAGTACACGGATGCTCCTGTTAGCTTACTGACGTGAGTAAGGGTCTGTGTTTTTAATCCTGTTTCTTTTATTTGCTGTTTGTGTGTAATTATTGATTTATGATTGTCATATCCAGTGTACGGGGTTGCGGGGTTCGAGCTTAATGTGCAGTAACACAAGGGTGGAACAGGCAAATAAGATAGAAATATGGTTTTATCTATAACATAATGCAGTAAGGCTTGGCGTGTCCGTCGCCAAGCCTGTACTGCGCAGGCGCATGATGTGGGCGTGCTGCGGCGGTTGGCTGCATGCACACCCAGCTGCGCGCACATCCAACCGGCCAAACTGTAATACGGCGGAGTGTTGAATACATGCGCACCCATCGTACGCCCATTCTACACTCCGCCATATTACTGTTTGGCCGGTTGGATGTGCGCGCAGCTGGGTGTGCATGCAGCCAACCGCTGCAGCACGCCCACAGCGTGCTTGGGTGGTTTGGTGCGCGTGCAACAGGGTGCGCACGCAGCCAACCACCGCAGCACGCGTGCAGCGTGCCTATATAACATGAGGTGCGCGATAACACCTCAGCCATAGCGGTACAGGCATAGGAGCGGGATAGAAATTCGGCAGAGTAAAAAAAAGAGAAAAAAACGGAGCACATAGCCCCCCCTCCCAATCGGCCCCTCTATCCCAGCTGGCCATAACTAAGGAGCACAGTGCCCCCGGCCCAATCGGCACCTCCACCACTGAACCTAGCAGCACCAGGCCAGAAAACAACTGCGTTGTGTCCCCCCAAACACAGAGCCCCCAAAACTCTGAGCAAATCAAAAACAGAGGGCACAGAGCTCAGAGTTGCCGACCAAAAACAAGTGCCCCCCCCCACCAAAGACCCCCAAAGCTCTACACAGCCACACCACTGAGCACCCACCACCAAGAAAAAAAAAACCCTGAAGAAAAGCAAGGAAAAATTGTTAGAACAACTCCCAGCCAGAGTGGCAATAACACAACGAAATAAAACCCATCACAGCCGCACCTCCAACAAAGAGCACACTGGGCTCAGAGGGTCTAACAAAAAACAGTGCCCCCCCCCTCCAAAGAGCCCCCAAAGCACTGAACCCTGTTAATAGAAAACCAAGACAAATTCACCTCAAGACCTCACAGCCACACCAGCACTGACACAATGTAAAAAAAAAATAATAATCACACACAATCCTGCAAAATAAAAAAAATATATATATATACAGGGTAATTCAAAGAGAATCGAAAAGTCACCGCCGTTCGGTGACTTTTTGTTTTTTTCAATTCGGTGTCATTCGGCAATCCCATTTCGGCAACCCTGCGGTGTATTCAGCAAGCACCACAGGGCCGTTGAAGCGCAGGGAAAAGCCGCCGCAAACCCGACGAAAAGTCACCGCAAAAACCCGGCGAATGCACCCCGAAAACCCGCAAAAACATCTGGATTAACCCATCGAAGACGCCGGAAAAAGCCGAGCAGGAGCCGATCACATGCAGCGAAGCCGCCGGAAAAAGCCGACACAGCAGACGAATGAAGTGAATAAATTAGCAAAACAGTTTGTGTGAATGTTTGAAAAGAAACTACTGAGCGAAAATGTCTGAAATTTACATACAATATAAAGGCAGGGTTAAGAAAAGGAGCCAAGTAATGAGAAATAGAGCAGACTTTGAATATATATATTACTGAAGAAAAGCAGGAGAATACGTATGACAATAAGGATTACAGAGAACAGGTTATAGATACTGAGGAATAGAAAGGGTTAACTAAGCTCATTCACAACAGACTGAGAACAGAGTTTAAATAAATAAAAAGCAATGATATAACTGGGTATGGTGGGGATCCAGGAGGTATTGGGAGTTGCAATCCATAGAAATAATAAGTCCAGAGATATTGGGAGCAGTGATCCAAGTAATAAGAAGTGCAGTCCAGCAACAGAAATATACGTATGGGAGGAAAAGTTCTTGATATAAAGCGAAGTACTATACGCGGTATCCAAGGGGTTATAAGTGAGTCCAGGTCCATATCCATAGGTCAAGGGGTTTTAGAAGACAGGTAGAATCCGTATAAACAGGTCCAAAGGGTTCCAGAAACCAGAGGCACAGATCAGGCTTCAACAGCAGGCTTACACTGGAATGTGCACGACGATGCAGAAGCATTGCATTATGGGTCTTTTGGTGTTTTGTAGAGAAGTGCAAGGATGATAATTAAGCACACCTGAGTTAACTGCTGAACATTATAATGAATTAGATTGAGCAGGACAGAACAAGAAAGGTATTGACAGGGTTAATGCTAACTCTTTGCAGTCTTTTTGACCTTCTTGCGGGCACGGCGCCGCGGGGTATGACAATGATATACATTTTTCCTGTAACAACTGCACTGTGATATATAACTTTTGTTTATATCATAATAAAGATAACTTATTAAGTTCTGCTTTCTGCCTGATATTCGATCCAAGCTAACTGAAGAGACTGGAGTATTGCTTGTTGTTTTAAGCTCAAGTAGCTACGAAATTGTGAGTTGCGGTCGCTGGGGACGTTTGGGGAAGTGAGCGGCAGATTGTTGTCCGCGTAGTCAGTATCTGGGTCTAGGATAGACAGATAGTGGGTTGCTTAGCCCTGCGTCCTTCGCCGCAACACGCGTAGTGTTCAGGGGAACTGGTGGCAGCGTAACTAATAGACAAGAAAGTGGGCCCAGGGATTGTGGGAAACGTAGTCACTACCCGATTCAAGAGAAGACTGGTACTGCGTTGCAATCCTGGGACCATTTTTTCGCGCTCTACGTACCTGTTGCGAGAGAAAGTGTCCGGGAACGGATAGCTAAGCGAGCGCGCAGGGATTGTTGTCCATGCAGTCATTATCTGGGTCTAGGATAGACAGATAGTGAGTGGCTTAACCCGGTGTCTTTCGCAGCAGCGTGCGTAGTTGTTGTGACAATGTTTACTGTAACTGTCTAATCTAACTGATTTAATGGAATTAAATTTCACCTTCCAAGAAGTCAATGTTTGTGCAATTATGTTTCAGTTTAATTAGGACCCCCAGTGGTTTCTACGGGGTTTTGGTTTATGCAAATGACTCCTGTTTCACCACATAAATACTGGTGTATTTTTCAATAAAGTCAGTTGATCCTGTATGAACATACAGCTTGTCTGGTGTCTCATTCAAGGCACTCACATTCACCCTCAGAAGGCACAGAGCGGCCATCTGGAAACTCAAAGAGGCAGAGGATCAGACCATGCGGGTCTGGAGCTACAGATCAGGCTGCTCGAGGCACTGAGTTCCAAGCAACTCAATGGCCGGGCTGATCTTGGTAAGGGGGTGTCTGGAGAGCCAGGACAGATGGACAAGAGCGTTTCCGTCACACGGCCTATCTCACTGGTACTGGGCACACCGGCAACGCCATAAGTGTTATATCTCACTGGTACAGGGCACGCCGGCAACACAAGTGTTATATCTCACTGATACAGGGCACTCCGGCAACACCACAAGTGTTATATCTCACTGATACAGGGCACGCCGGCAAAACAAGTGTTATATCTCACTGGTACAGGGCACTCCGGCAACACAAGTGTTATACCTCACTGGTACAGGGCACGCCGGCAAAACAACAAGTGTTATATCTCACTGGTACAGGGCACACCGGCAACACAAGTGTTATATCTCACTGGTACAGGGCACTCCGGCAACACAAGTGTTATATCTCACTGGTACAGGGCACGCCGGCAAAACAACAAGTGTTATATCTCACTGGTACAGGGCACTCCGGCAACACAAGTGTTATATCTCACCGCTACAGGGCACGCCGGCAAAACAACAAGTGTTATATCTCACTGGTACAGGGCACTCCGGCAACACAAGTGTTATATCTCAGTGGTACAGGGCACTCCGGCAAAACAACAAGTGTTATATCTCACTGGTACAGGGCACTCCGGCAACACAAGTGTTATATCTCACCGCTACAGGGCACGCCGGCAAAACAACAAGTGTTATATCTCACTGGTACAGGGCACTCCGGCAACACAAGTGTTATATCTCAGTGATACAGGGCACGCCTGCAAAACAACAAGTGTTATATCTCACTGGTACAGGGCACGCCGGCAACACCACAAGTGTTATATCTCACTGGTACAGGGCACTCCGGCAACACAAGTGTTATATCTCACTGGTACAGGGCACGCCGGCAACACCACAAGTGTTATATCTCACTGATACACTGCACGCTGGCAAAACAACAAGTGTTGTGTTGTTCAGCTTTTTAATTTTAATCTTACTGAAATGACCCACGAGGTTCTGTTGACAGCAACTTCTTTATTATGAGGATACATGAGATGAGTGCTGGTTTCCTGACTCTGAGCTGGCTCTCCTCCACACTGACTCTTCCTGGGGCACAGCTCACTTCCTGTGGCAGCAGCTCACTTCCTGTTCCCTGACCCTTATGAATATTCATTACTTACTCAGCTCAGCACATACTTTCTTTTCTACAAAAACAAACAACAAAACACAAACATTGATAATAAGCAATAGAACAATTTCTTATGAAACAAGATGTCGTTTTGGCGACAATAAACTTAGAACACATTAAGAATTATACCCCTATTCTCTTATTACAACTTCTCCCATGTAAGTTACCTTCTAACACCAAGTATACACCCCTCACCCCCCTTCCCCCTTCCCCATAAATAAAAACACAACAAAGTATTGGCATTTTGAAAAGGTCACGTCTTTTATTAATTAAGGCCAAATTCTTTGCCTCTAAGGCAGAATTATTATTATCGATCCTCGTATGCCAAATACGCTACACCAGATAACACTGGTACTGAATTTCAGCCAGATAACACTGGCAGCCAGATAACACTGGCAACTGCAATGCACCACAAGCATCGCCCAGAAATAGCGGCCCCACGTGGCTAAGCAGGATGACCACACGTCTGCTCAGTGTATTTTTATGGCAGATAGCAGGCCGAGAGGATTTGCAAACCAGGAAGGCATCTGAGCTTGGTCGAACGAAACCACACTCACCCCGTACCCTGCAGACCCTCCCCCCACTATCGCCTCTCCACGTGCCAGGCCGCCTATTTCACCGCCACCAAAAAACGAGGACCCTCTTTTTACTGCCACCAATAAAAACACGTGACCTTTCCCCTTACCCCACAAAAGGCTCCTTATCGCGCCTTCAATGAAGAGTGTGTTCCGAGCCTTATCACTCCTTCAATGAACTCCTCACGTCTTGCTATTTCTGGGTGCTCCAAAACCATTAAACCATGGCCAGATAACATTGGCAAATAGCACGGCCAGATAAACACCGGCAAATGCAATGCACCACACATATTGCCCAGAAATAGCGGCCCCACGTGGCTAAGTAGCGTGACCACGCGTCTACTCAGGGGTCTCTTTATATCGCAAATAGCAGGCCGAGAGAATCTGCAAACCAGGAAGGCACCTGAGCTTGGTCAAACAAAACCAACACTCACCCCGTACCCTGCAGACCCTCCCCTACCATTGCATCCCCACGTGCCAGGCCGCTATTTCACCACTCACAATACCTATCTCTTCTCTAGCTGTCCCCTAAATGTAGTACCATAATATCTGGCTTACCCCACTTTCTCCTGGATGTCTTTGCTATTCCCAATAACTTCCCCACCCCCTACCTTGCTTCCCTATCCATCTAATCCCTACTTCAATTATGCTGCACCCCGGGGTCGCTCCTCTCTTGGTGCCAGCAGCATGACTCTCCATCCAGTGCACATAGGAGTGTCCCAGGATCCGCACTCTCGTTGCGTGTCCTGCAAATAACCAAAATGTAAACTATTAACTGTAATGCGCACACACACACCAGTGTACCCGAACTGAAAAGAAACCAAAAGAAAAAAGGAAACAAATTATTATTATTAAAACAAAACAATTGTTCCCCATAAGTTTTCCCTTCATTTCTTTAATGACCTCACATATCTCCTATATACTAGGGATGTGCGTTTCGGGTTTCGGAATTTCAGAATTTTCACGAAATTTCCCGATTCGTGTTTTCGGATGCGGCCGAATTTCCGAAAAATTTTAGATCCGAAAATTTCAGATCCGAAATGTTTTCCGAGCCGAAACGAAATATTTTCGGATTTTTCGAATGGACTTGAAATGTGTCAAACGAGGAGAACAAATGTTCCGAAAAACGAAAATTTTCCGAAAAACGAAAATTTTGTAAAAACGAAAATTTTAGGAAAAATGAAAATTTTTTGAAAAAACGAAAAGTCGATACAAAAAACGGGCAAAATGACACGAAAAATACGAAAAATGGTCGATATTCCGAAAAATGTGCAATTCCGAAAAATGAAAATTTCCGAAATTACGAAAAGTCGATACAAAAACCGAGCACAGTGACACGAAAATACGAAAAATGGTCGATATTCCGAAAAAAAAATGTACCCGAAGAACGGGCCGAACCGAATCGAATCGAAACCGAAATCGGTCGAAACGAGCCGAATCGAAAAGTTTAAAAATCCGAAAAATCGAACCGAATCGAACCGAAAAAAAAATCGGTGCACAAGCCTACTATATACTTCCCATTTCCATCTCCCCATCTTTTAAATTCGGTCCTTTGGGTAACCCAATTCTGCCTCAGTACTAGCAGCTCCTATCCTGAAAGAATGGGGGCAAATGCAACTCCCCTTTCAACCAAGCCCCTCCGTGGCCTGCTGCGGAACCATTTTGAATTGATACCCGGACAAGTTAGTACCACCCTTGTGCCCCCAGAACATGCGACCGTTTGAAGGAGCCACCTCCAAGTATCCCCTCACACATACCACTGGGCATACTTCCCCACCATGGGTCTTAGCAGCAACACAACTCAAACTGCGCATCAATACCACTCCATCCGTCACTCTCACATCCTCCTTTCTTAATTGAGAAGAATTTACACCTAGAGCAATTATTTCCTCAATCCTTAGGGCAGCTGAAAAACTAAAACAAATGCGGCCCTAAAAAGATTATCAGCTCCATCTTATCTCCTACTTGTACTCTGCTGTCAAGATCTTCCTCACCACGAATTGTTTAGCCCAGTCCTCCTCTTCCTTTAACCGAGCAAAGTATGAAATACCACTAAATAGTTCCAAGCTGTCCTTTCTTTATTGACTTACCTCTGAACTTCAGTAGCTATTTTGAAAACAACATTCTGCCCTACCTTCTCTGTCCCTTTACATCTCAATCCAATCACTTCACTGCTTGATGCCCTCTAACTGCTCCCCATCTGCCAAAGAAACGGAGGGCAGTCTGCACCCTGGAATTTTTTTTTTAAATTTTAAATTTACATTTTTTTTTTTTTTATTATTATTATTTTTTTTTTTTTTTTTTCTAATGACAATGTATCCGCCACCACCTTCCTTACCCCGGTATCTGATTTGCCGTGAAATTAATATTGCTTTTCAAACATATCAACACCAAATACCTGACATAGGCTACAACCTGCGGTGATGATGCAGACATGTTATTCAGCACTTGCACCACACCTTGAATATCAGACCAAAAAAAAGGGGAGGGATTTTTTTTTTTTTTTTAAATTCTATCCCCCACAGTTGTATTGCCCCGACGATTGGAAAATAAAAAATTCCATAAACACCAAGCTTTGCACCCATTCTCTTTGAATCCACTCCTGGGCCATTTGCCTGCTCACCATTTGAAATTACACTAGACCATTTGATCTTAATGTCTGGCCATTCCCCCCCCCAAACCACCTACAATTCTCCCCGATCAACTAAACTTATATTGTTATCCCCCCGATCCTACCGCATTCTCCAGTCCCTTTGGAACCCGTTACCACGAAATCGTCCAAGTAATGTACTATACGTCTCCTCCCCGCTCTCTTCTCCACTAACCAATGCAAAAAAGTAGAAAGCCTTTAAAAAGGGAGCACGGGATATTGCCCACCCCAATGGGTAAACAGATATCTATGTAAAATTACCTATCGAATTTACACCCCATTAAAAGAAAACCCCCTGGACACAGCGGTACGGCCTGAAGGCTGACTCTAGATCAAGCTTAGCTAACTCTGTCCCCTCGCCAGCTACCCTTACCAAATTCACCACCTGATTGAATGAATGGTAGCTAACAGAAACATCTTCCTTACTTATTGCCTCTGCAAAGAAACGGCCGCCCCAATGTTTATTTGTATGTATTTTCCTTACATTCCCTTGCTCTGTGTATCATGTAGAGTATTGTATTCCCTCTGTATAGCGTAACCTCTGTATTACGATCCAGTCTTTGTATAGTATACACCCCCTGTAAGTAATGAATTCCTTTTGTTTTCACATGCTTCCATCAGCCCCTCCCCTCCCCCCAGCAACTAAGGTCACCAGCTCACTGTTATCTGATCCATTGTTCCTATCTGAGAGTGACTCCATTGTTTTTGCACCTTCCCCCTTCGCGTGTGTGTCCCTTTGCGAAATGTAAATAACGCAGTCTCCATTTTGAGTTGAGAAAGAGCAAGAATGTTCTGTACATTAGTGGCTGCATTGTCCTCCATTTTATGAGTCCTCAGCCCTGGAATCCTTTATCAATAGTACCAAGCTGCACATGTGAAAGTCTTTAACTTCCGTCTACAATGAAACAGATTCTTGCTTAGTATATTAATCTATAGACCCGAAGTTAAATCAACCGAACTAACCTAAAGACACAGCATTTGCTAACATACAAAATCATTGTTTAGTTGATAAGCCTCTTCAGAAATTATAACAGACACATTTAGATGTGTATTTGGTTAGTAATTGTTATATATTCATAAATCTGGCAGAAACAATCTGGATTAATTTAGTTGCGCAAATGTAAGCTTAAACAGCTTGTACAGTTACTGCTGCAGCACTTCCTCATTGACAGCAGACCATGTGACTTTTGAGGTTTAAGATGGCTGCCAGCCATGCGGTCACCGATTACCTATGTTTATAAGATCATACAGACTATACAAATAATAAGGTTTGATCAAGAATTACAAAGTGAAGCAAATATCAACGAGCATATTCTAGCTAAAAATGCAAATCACTAGAACGGGTAAATTAGCCCGTATTTAACCCAATAGATTACACACACACGCATATAGTATATTATCAACATAGCTTCAAATTCACAGAATTAATACACTTAATACTTATCCACTCCCAGGCTTTATTACGATGATGGTACAAGTGGGAAATATGAGGGAGTTGCTGCTCATGTTTCCTCTATTTCTGAAATAAGTCTATCCTCTCCCTCAATACAGACAAAGTTACCGTTCTAAATAATTATTTACTCAACTGTATCAAGTGCTCAAAACAAAAGATTGTACATTGCTGCTGTGTCACTTTAAAATTGCAACAATTAAAATAGTGAACTTAAATACAGTATACAAATTAATTTGTTCATCAACTTATTGCTTAGCCCTTGGGGTTTCTCCAACATTATTTAAAACACACAGCTTTTTGAATAACCCGGTAAATCATAACCCACATAAAAGGCCAGCATGTGAAGCTGCTTGAGAATCCACTAAAGGTGTTACTCAGGAATGCACGTATGGTGCTTTTCTCATTCGGCACACTATAGAGTTATAGGGACTAATGTCCAGTGATTCAGTCTGTTATATCAAGTTCCTATGTGTGATTACATTCCCTTTGTGCTGTCTCCGTGTGCTATGGCTAGGTCCTTGTGGGGTCTCTGTGTGCTATGGCTAGGTTTCTGTGTGTTTCTATTGTGTGATTACGGCGTGTTATAGCAAGTTTTTATTTATTTATTTATTTTTTAGTGTTATTCTACATTAGTGATTTCAGTGTGTTTATAGAGAGGTATTTCATGATTTCAGGGTGTATGATAGCTACATCATTAGCGTGACTTTGTGTGTTATACCGAGGTACTACGTGTGATTTCACTATGTATAGTGAGTTCCTTCTGTGTGTATGGTGAGGGCACATGCGTGTATAGGGAGGCCCTGTGTTTGATTTACTGTGTTTATATGGGTTGCTTAGTATGATTTGTGCCTGTACAGTACATTACAAATTGGCTGCAGCCATGGATGATACTAAAATTGGACAGTCAGTCATGTGCTATACTGAGCACTTAAACTAACAAGGCACAGCAGTCCACAGACAGCCAAAGGCAAAATTACTGGAAACCCCAATGCCCCTAATAACATACAAAACAACAAATCACTGAATTCTGGCAGAGTTATCCCAGAACAATAACCCGTTAGAAATTACTACCACGCAGCTCTACACCAAATGAACAAGGAATACAGTATTGCAAATTGAAACAAATATAAATAAGCATCCACTAAATAAAACCTACAAATCCATACAATGGGAAACCCACACCTATCCTTCCAATAAATAATGTAACTAGGAATATATATGTAGCAGACTTATGATAATAGAGTATGCATAACAGATTGATACACCAAGTAATACTCATCCAGTCATTGGTTTTCATACGATGATGGTGATGGCAAAATGGAGCTAGCCGCCGCTCTGTCTCTGCCGCTCCTTTCTCAAAAGAAAATTAGCTGCAATACACAAAAATGTCCCACCCACTCCTTTTTGTACCCCTCCTTCCCCCTCCCTCACACTGCCTATCTCCCTATTGTATCCAATCATAAAGAGCCATGCTTAAGCTCATAGAACAAAGGCACCCATGCCTGATCCCATAGAACAAAGGGAACTCACTCTCTTTCACTCTTGCGTAATTCAGGGATAATTCTTAAACCTCCCTCACTCCTAATTAGTCCTTCTCTCGAACAACTGGGTATAAAGAAATGTCAATGAATTTAGTGTCAACAGCAGTTAACATTCTTCAATGAGTCTTTGTGGCCTTCTGACAGCTCTGCCACTTGATGTATGTTGGTCCCCTTGTGATGACTGTTGCAAAGCTCTTCCTGGTTGCTCTACTGGGGCAGGAATGTCCACTCTATTGTCAGTATCCTCAAAAGAGGGCTCCTCAGGAGTATCTATCAGAAATGGTTCCTGATGAATTACGCCTTGGTCATGTTGCATATCAGAGCAAGCCTCCTCAGAATCCTCACCATGAGGGGGCGTGGCTTTGGCGCCAACTGACATGGCCGCTTGAGCTCAGAGCTGCGCACTGATTCCGGCTTCTAACGGCTCTCCCGCTCTCCCTGTCCGGCGATGGGGAAGGCGACCAAGACCCCTGGCACCCAGAAGACCCAGGGCACAGACCGGGCACCCGAAACGCCATCCCTACGATGTTTTTTGATCGCGCCGCAAGATCTTCCACCCGGGCCGCCTGACAAAATGGTGGATGGCACGCGGCCGAATTTAGATCCGGGTCCCTCCTTGGCCCAGCACACAACTGCGGACACCACAGCAGTGATAGACCCTGCGGCCTGGCTCCCTTTGTTACAGAATCTGCCCACTAAATCGGACCTCAAAGAGGCCAACGCCGAATTGCATTCATCTATCATGGCAGAGTTGCAGCTTGTCCGCCAGGACATCCAAGGCCTGACACACCGGGTGGACACTTTGGAACACGGAGCTGACACTCTGACGTTGGCACAGGAGGATACCACTACAACGCTTCAGCTACGCTCCACACAGCTACGCAACATGGCGCTGCATATGGCAGATCTCGACAACAGAGGATCTGAATCTTCTCCCGACCACCTCTCAGGTGTGCTGATGTCCATCTTTAATTCCCTGTTAGAACGACCTGAAACGGCAGCTGTGGACTTTGTACGGGTGCACAGAGCGTTGAGACCTAAGGGCCCACCTGGGAGTCCACCGAGGGATGTCGTGTGCTGCCTGTATGATTTTGGTCTTAAAGAGGACATTTTACGGAAAGCCAGAGAAGCCACACAGTTCTCTTATGAAGGGACAGACCTACAATTGTTTCCTGACTTATCACCGGCCACCCTAGCCTATCGTCGGGCTTTGAAGCCCCTCACCAGTGTATTACGTGACCAGAAGCTCCGCTATCGTGGCACATACCCACGGGCCTGGCTGTGCTATCTGACCATGGTCCGTTCATCGTGCAAACGCAGGAGGATGTGACTCTTTTGTCGGAAGAGTTCCAACTACCTCCGTTACAGTTCCCGTGGCCAGACCCGCTCGCACTCTACACCCAAGCGGCAAGAGGTGCCCATCCTGCCCCATCTTTCTTCCCGAGCCGAACGGAGTAAAGGGCACGCAGGCCGCCGAACAGGCGCCCAGAAATGAGCGAGCATACGGGATTAGTCACACCGTCTTGAGACAGTGTCGGCCGTGAATGGCCCCTGCACATGCGACACACATGGACCGGACTTCACTCTCTGGATCTAAGCTCCTGGTCTTTATTCTTATTCTATATTCTGCCGTACTATCTCAAACCCTGTGGTCATGCAGGATTTTCGCTCCCCCGACATTGTGTCAATATACACGTTCCAGAGCTCTCTGTCAGGCATCCCAAGATCGCCCATATCTGCTTCACCGAAGTTTACCTCCCTCCGAGGACCGCTCCCCAACTGGGGACCTGCCCCGACAACTGGGACCTTTTTACATCTTTGTGGTACACAATGGGACATGTTCTACTACGGGACCCCCCCAGAAACTTAGCCCGGCAATCACCAACCCTCTTGCCTGGGTCTTGGCCTCCCCCCCCGGGTCTCGGTCAGGTTCGTTATTCCTGCCATGGTTGATCTTTTTGATCTGTTGCGTTATGCCGTAGCACTGTTTTTTCTATAATGTTTGAATCTTTGCGCACCATAATGTTTTATTTTCTTATTTCTTTGTGATTATTGCTGGTCAGGTCTGTTTGGGGCCCAACTGCGTTCCCCACCGAGGCAGGTGACTTTGTGGTGTGTGGCCGACCTCGGGTGATTTCATCTGGGTTGCTGCCACATCCGTCACCTCCCGCCTCTTTTGTATTTCTTTGTACATAGTTTACACTCTTTTTCCCCTCCCCCGTCCTGACCCCCGTTCCCTCCCCCCCTCTGCCAGTGAACCACGTGATGTCTTCTATGGCGGGACCACCCATGCTTCCTGCTGACCTACTGATCGTTTCTATCAATGCCAACGGCTGAACGTCCCAGAGAAACGCTCACAGGCCATGCGAGAGTTTCGCTTACAGAGGGCATCGGTGGTTTTTGTCCAAGAGATCCATTTTCAAGAGGGCAGGGCCCCGACTTTAACCAACTCCCACTTCCCTTTGGGTTATTATAGCCATAATGCTGACGCACGGTCGAAGGGGGTTGTCATATTGTTTCACAAGCGGGTTCCATTTCAATTACTTGACTTAGTAACAGATGTTGGGGGGCGCTTTGTATTTGTGAAAGGTCAGATTCTAGACCAGGTTTACACCTTTGCTAATTTTTATGCTCCCAACAAAGCACAACACAGGTTTCTATCATCTACCCTATAGGCGCTGGGAGACTTTTCAGAGGGTTTGGTAGTATTGGGAGGGGACATGAATATACCTCTGGAACCTTTCTGGGATACTTCGGCGGGCCGCTCCTCTGTTCCACCACACATCTTACGCTCATGTCATAAATCATTACACACATCCAGAATGGTGGACTGCTGGCGCGCTTTGCACCCCACCGACAAAGATTTCACATTTTACGCCTCTCCCTCCCAGACTTACTCAAGGATTGACTATCTATTTGTGTCCCATTATCACCTCCCTCTGTTACATAGCGCGACTATAGGCACTGTCACCTGGTCAGACCACGCACCGATCTTCATCTCTGTCCGCTCACCGATATACCGCCCGACTGTATCAAACTGGTGCCTTAGTGACTCTCTCTTATCGGACCCTCTGGTGGAGGAGTATGGTAGGCAGATTCTCGCAGACTATTTCGAGGAAAATTCCACGGGTGAGGTGGCACCACCTCTAGTTTGGGAGGCACATAAATGCGTTATTAGGGGCTTCTTCATTCACAAGGGTGCTGAGAGGGCCAAGATGCGTACGGCCCAGACGAGAGATCTCCAACTACAAATAGCTCAGCTCTCCTCTGATCATAAACGTGACAAAGACCCGTCTAGCCTGGCTCGCTTAACCGATCTGCGTAAATCCCTGGTGATGCTTATGTCCTCTTCCTACCATAGGGAATACCTCAGGTCCAGAGCCTTCTTTCACCTTCACGGAGACAAGAGCGGGAAATTATTGGCGCGCATGCTGGCTAAAAGGCACTCTACCACTTACATAGCTAGGCTACGCGACTCCCATGGCACACCTCAGCGTCTTCCCTCTAAGTTGCTGCAGATTGTTCGCGATTATTATGCCACTCTCTATGATCTCCAGGGTGAAACCAGCTCCCAGGACCGAGACCGTAGACGTTCCGAGATTCTAGCCTATCTCTCTAGATACTCCATCAGACACGTTTCTGAGCAAACATCTGACCTACTCGACAGTCCCCTGACAGCAGAAGAACTAGACCGAGCCCTTAAATCGTCCAAATCAGGAAAAAGCCCAGGCCCAGACGGCCTCCCCACCCGATACTACAAGCGGTATGCTGCTCTGCTCTCACCGCATCTCCTCACAGCACTGAACGTCCTGACCAAGGGCATTCCTTTGCCAACTCAGACCCTAGGGGCCAATATCACCCTCTTGCCGAAGGAGGGTAGGGATCTGGATTGTTGCGCTAACTACAGGCCCATATCCCTGCTCAAATGCGACTTGAAACTATTTGCAAAAATCTTGGCGGACAGACTTAAGCCCTACCTCCCCGACCTCATCCATGCAGATCAAGTGGGGTTTGTCCCGGGTTGGGAGGCCAGAGACAACACCATGAGAACACTCTAAATTATCCATCATGCCCATCGCTCTTCCCAGGAACTGGCCCTCCTATCCACGGATGCGGAGAAGGCCTTTGACAGGGTGGACTGGGACTTTATCTCCTTGTCTCTCACTCACGTGGGCCTTGGCCCTAATCTCTGCGCCTGGATAGGAGTCCTTTACGGGGACACGACTGCTCGGGTGTGCGTGAACGGAATGTTCACAGCCCCGTTTAAGATTCGCAATGGCACACGTCAGGGATGCTCCCTCTCACCCTTACTGTTTGTTTTGACTTTAGACCCCTTTCTGACGGCGATCCGATCGGATGTAAACATATCGGGGGTACAGGACGCAGCTTACGCGGACGATTTATTGTTTTTCGTGACTCGACCGGAAATAACATTAGCAGGACTCATGGCGGCCTTTGAGGTATATGGCCGTTTATCTAATCTCTGAATCAATTTCTCTAAATCACAGATTTTAAACATCTCAGTCCTGGCTCGACGGGCTCTAGCGCTTAAGCCGCACTTCTCCTTCCACTGGGCAGCAGACAAGATTAAATATTTAGGGATTTGGCTTTCGCGCCAGAGCGCTAATATGTTCCGGGATAACTTCCCCCCCTTCTACAGTCCATTCAACGTGACCTAGCCAATTGGAACTCTCCACATGTCTCTTGGCTGGGCCGCATAGCAGTGATTAAAATGAACATACAACCCAGACTCCTCTACCTGATGCAGACGATCCCCATAACTCTTCCTGGGTCATTTCTTGCCTCTTTGCGGTCCACAATTACTAAGTATATCTGGAGAGGGCAACAACCGAGATTGAGTTTTCAGGTTCTCACCCGCTCCAGAGCATATGGGGGTCTAGCTTTGCCAAATTTTTCACAATATCACAGGGCCTGTCACCTACAGCGGGTGGTGGAGTGGTCTAGAGAGGGATCTGTCAAACTTTGGAGAGCAGTAGAGCAGGAGATGGTGGGGATTCTGCTGGCGGCCCTTTCGTGGCTGCCACGGGGACAGGGAGGGAATTGGCGAGATCATCCCCATTCATATGGGCCACATTCAAGATTTGGCGGCTTTCTGCAGTTAAAGCGAGCCTTTCCTCCTTCCCTTCCCCTCCCCCATGACACCAGTGGTGTTTAACGAGGACTTTCCCCCGGGTATGGACCCCTTTTCGGTCCGTCGCATAGCTCAAGTGTTGACACCTCGCTTGCTAAATTTTTTCGCCCCCTCAGGACGCCGGCCTCTGACAGATTTAATGGGGAATAGACCAATTTCTTTCTTACACACATTCCATTACGCACAAATCAGTCATTTCCTCGACCATATACCTCAAAGGCACCAACTGGCACGACAATTGACCACTTTTGAGAGGTTATGTTGCCGCAAACAACCCCTTTTGCACGGCCTATCGCTACTTTATTCCCTCCTACGCTCGGCCTCCTCGGATGTCCCCCCCCCTTTTATGGGTAAGTGGGAGACCATGCTGGACATCGTCCTTTCGGATGCACAATGGTCCAAGATTTGCAAACTGACCCATCACTGTTCCACCTCCAGTAAAGCCCAGGAAACTGCATACAAGGTCCTTAGCCTATGGTACCGCACCCCAGACAAGATTAGCCGCTTTTGCCCTCAAGTCCCGGCTCAGTGCTGGCGGTGTGGGGAGGAGCTTGGCACGGTGCTGCATATCTGGTGGGTTTGTCCTCTAATCCAACCCTACTGGACCAGGATCTATAACATCCTTGTTAAGTTTGTGGAGCCTCCTCCAGCTTTCTCGCCGGCAGCACTGCTACTACACCACAATGAATACCCTATAGCCTTTTATAAACTCGCTCTCTGCATATTGAACACTGCTAAGGCCCTGATACCCCTTTACTGGAAGCAATGTATATGCCCTCCTCTGTCCCTTTGGTTTACTCGCATGAAGGAGCTTCATTATGTAGAACACTTGGTGTTCAGCGCATTAGACCGCCTAACACAATACACCGCAATCTGGTCTCTGTGGGATCTGCAATCCTCTTCCCGTGACTTCCGAACCCTGTGGCAGGATCCTGTGTAAGCAGCCAGCCGCATCCTCAACCCCCTCACTCACCCCTAAACTGGTCCCTCCAGGAAAACAATCTGGCTCCCCACCCCTGATCCTACCCCCTAATAGTGTTCCTCTTTCTTTAATATTTTGTTGAAATGCTTTTCATGACTACTTTTTTCCTGCCATTTATTTTCTTTTCTTTTATAAGCAAATTTGCTTGATTGATATTGATATATGTCATTCATAAATGTCACTGTTGCTCATACTTGGGAACCTGCGAGTTCCATCTTATTTTACTTTCTGTTTTGCTAAATATCTGAATAAAAATATATTTACAAACAGAATCCTCACCATTACTGAAAGAATCCATGTCCAGTGACTGTGGTAGGTCTAGAGAGTGACATGGTATCTTCAATAAATGTTTCTGATTGCGTCTCAACACCACTCCATGCTTTGTTTGAACTTCAAAGGACCTGTCTGAGACTTGACGCAGCACTACAGCTTCATTCGTCCAGTGCTGACCAGTCCAGATCTTTACAGTGTCCCCAACCTGCAGCATTTTTATATTCTTTGCACTTTTGTCATAGTTCCTTTTCTGACATTCCCTAGTTCCATCCTTCTTTGCAATGTAGGAAGTATGCAACTTTCTGTCATTGTGATACTGTGTCAAATTCAATTGTGGTAACTTTGTCTTTATCTGAGGACCGAAGAACAATTCTGTGGGAGATTTGCCCCCCTCCAAAGGTGTGGCTCTATAATTAAGCAAAGCAACCTGTGGGGCCTCCCCTGAGTGACTCGCCTTTGTAAAGAGTCTCTTAATGATTTTAACTCCACACTCAGCTAATCCATTGCTTTGAGGATATTTTGGACTAGAGGTTCTATGAAGAAATCCATACTCTTAAGAAAATGTTTTAAAGTACCTGCAGGAAAACTGGTGACCATTGTCAGGTTTTAGGATTGTAGGTATGCCAGATCTTGAAAATATTACTTGTAATTTACGGCATACATGCTCTGAGGACGTATTCTTGAGTTTAGCAACCTCAGGGTATGATGAGTAAGAGTCCAGCACTGCTAGGTAATCACGTCCATCAAGGGAAAATATATCCACTCCCACTGTATACCAAGGAATCTTCACCATATCGTCCTGAAGTAAAGGTTCTTTTGGTCTGGCCGGCTGAAACACCTGACAAGTAGGGCATGAAGAGACCAAAGCTGCTATTTCACTCCTCATGGAAGGTCAGAAAAGAATTTCCCTTGCTCTCCTCTTGCATTTTTGTATTCCTAAATGTCCTTCATGTATTTTTTGAAGCATTTCTCGTCTGAGAGAAACCGGAATTACCGATCTCCTGCCTTTCAAGAGTACATTGTCAAGCACGGATAGTTCATCCCTGTGTGCAAGATATTGTTTCGGCGTGTAAATTCTCTTATTTGTTGAAAGTATGGCTTGTATCACATTTTGAAGAGTTTCATCTTCTGCAGTAGCTTGTTGCAGTTTTTTCCACATGACTGGTGAGATCACGTCCGACATCACAATGCTGTTAATATGCACATCCACATCAGAATCGATTCCAGCACCCAGAGACCTGGTCCTTTCAGGCCAAATTTGTGACAATGTATCTGCGATTAAAAGATGTCTGCCAGGGGAAAATTCCAACACAATCATATTTTTGCAGCTTGAGAAGCAGTCTCTGAATTCTAGGTGGAGCTTTCCACAACTCTGAGATATAGTTATTAATGGTTTATGATCAGTTTCAATTGTAAATGAAGTTCCATAGACAAAATTGTGAGATGCTTCACATCAAATGCTTCACCAAGTGTCTCCTTTTCAATCTGAGCATACTTATATTCCGTTTCTGTAAATGCCCTGGCCGCGTAAGCAATAGGCCTCCACCCTGTGCCATCATGTTGTAAAAGGACTGCATCAAGTCCATCTTTGGATGCATCTGCGGAAAGTTTTGTTATACGTGAAGCATCATAAACCTGTCGTGTAGGTGCTGTCATTAGCAACTCCTTTAGTAAAACAAATTCCGCCTCTTGCGCCTTTCCCAAGCACCACTCAGCAGCCTTAACTAGTAAACCTCTCATGTGTTTTGTTTTGTCTGACAGATTCGCAATGAACTTGCCCAAGTAGGTCACCATTCCCAGAAATCTTTGCAAATCTTTCTTGTTTGCTGGGCTTGGCATGTCCTTAATAGTCGCCTTTGGGATGTGCGCATGCGCACATTGGAGATCGGGAGTCTGTTATTCTGGCGGCCCCTATGCTATTGAGTGAATTCTCTCTATATATCTCTACACCACTTTCCTAAGTGATATTCTCCCCTATACCTAGTGTGAAGGGATCACACTAAATCTGTAGGATAGAAGTTTATAATTATCGCCCCGATATCGGCTTTACGCATGCACTAGGACATGTGCATGCGCAGTTGGAGGCTATCAGAGATTTAAACACCAAACGGCGTTCTATGTTTTTTTAATGCTATATGGCTAATTAAAATTGCAGTTCAAGCTGGAGGACAGCGTTGACGCACAGGAGTGTTACATATTAACCAATCACTGGCCCCAAATGTTTCCAATTGTTCTTAATTTACTTTTAATTGATTTTAACTGAAAGATGTGGGATTTTAAACAGTATATAAGGAAGCAGCAGATACAAGACTAGTGATACCAGCTGAAGAAGCTCTGAGGAGCGAAACGCGTTCTGGTAATATCAATTTTATTTATGTATTAATAAATTTATTTTATACATCACTGCTGCTTCCTGACAAGTGATTTTAAAAGAAGTTTTTTTCGGAATTTCCTTATAAATTCCTACGCGAGGTCTTTTAGCCAATGCGGCTCATCTACATGTGAGTGTAATATTTAAATGGACCTATTGTCATTATAATATAACGATATTGCACTAGGGGAGTGCACTGTTTTTTCTTCCCATGAACCATTATAGAAGTTGTTGAAGACCACCATCACATTGGGGGTATATGGGCACCTGAAATATCTTTGAAGACCCATAATTGATATCCATCCTAGAGCCTAGGATAGGCTCAGCAATATGTGAGTAGGACCATCACCCCCTCACCTCCTATTTATGGTGTATCAACGTATTGCGCGATTACATTTTCTCTTTTGTAGAGATGCCTAATTCAAGAATTTCCAAGAAGATTGAAAAGACTTATTGAAGGACATGTGAAGTGATTTTTTGTATTTCCAGTTCTGTACTGGCGCTCCATTGACTGTCTATTATATGTTCCCAGGTTTTTAGGGGAACATCCATATTCATTGTGTAGCGTATACAATCATTCACTCATCCTGAGAGCGCTTCACTGTTTTTCTTTTATGTCCTTAATAGCCTTGACCATGGCAGGGTCAGGCTTCACTCCAGAATTTGAGATGATCTCTCCCAGGTACAGAATTTCTGATTGAAGAAATCTACACTTTGTTTGATTAAACTTTAACCCTTTGTTATGTGCAATCTGTAGCACTTTCTCAAGTCATTCATTATGCGCAGCTTCATCAGCACCCCATATCAAAATGTCATCTATGTATACTTTGACACCTTCTACCCCATCAAACAGTTGCTGGATGGTTGGTGAAATATTTCAGGTGCGGAGCACAGACCAAATGGAAGATGCTTGAAACAGTGCCTCCCAAAGGGTGTATTGAAAGTACAAATGCGCCGGCTCCCTTTCTCCAGAGGTACCTGCCAAAATCCATTAGAGGCATCAAGAACTGTAAACAGCTGAGCACCAGCCAACTCCCCTAGAATTTCATTTCGTGTTGGTATTTGGTAGTGTTCCCTTTTAATACTGGTATTTAATTCTTGAGGGTCCAGACACAACCTAAGGGAACTGTCCTTTTTAGCCACAATAACCAAAGAATGAACCCATTCAGTTGGTTCATGTACCTTCTCGAGTACATCCATCTTTATCAAGCTGTACCTCTTTTTTCAGTGGGTCACGTAGGGCTACTGGTACTTTACGAGGAGCATGAATCACAGGCAGTGCTTCCAGCTTTAAGGCAATTTTATATTTAATGGGGAGTTTACCAAGTCCACTGAAAACATCCTTATACTTTTCAAGTAAGGTATTGAGGCTCTCGTGCTTTAATTCTGTAATCTCAAAGAGCTTGGTGACCCGTCTTAGTTGTTGTATAGATTGTAATCCAATTAAAGGAACCTTTTCTCCAGGAACCACAATAAACGGGTGTTTTGTTACTGTGGAGTTATGCTTTAGGGTGAGGATGCAATGACCCACAGTTGGAATGTCAAGTCCATTATATGCTTTCAGTACTTTAGTTTGTTTCTGAAGTTTAGGTCTAGGTTGCAGTTGTTTCCATAGAGCCTCTGGAATAACATTGGGTTCTGCTCCAGTATCTACTTTAAATGGTATCAGTGCACCATGAGCTTCTACCTCTTCAATCCTTTCCCGATCTGTTGTAGGTACTTGATTGACCACATCCACAAAAGATCCTCCTCACTGGAGCTGGAGGTATATGTTGTAACAGCATGTAGTTGTGTATCTTGCTGACACTGTTTGGCAAAGTGAATATATTTTTTGCAGATAATACATTTCGGTCCATAGGCTGGACATTTGCGGAACTCATGAATTTTTCCACATGTCCCACATGAAACATCTCTGTACTTTGCAGCTTGTATATTCACTTTATTCTTTGGTCTCTGACATTTGTGGAAAGGACTGTCTTCTGGAACCTGCAGATCTGTGTTTTCTGACTTCATTAACCAGTTCCTGACAATCTTGCTTACACTAAACATCTAGTTGTTTTTTGGTCTGCTCTGCAGACTGACATATGGACACAGCTTTCTGCAGAGTCAAATCACAATCTCTTAGTAGTCTCTCACGTGTTTTATTACTGTCGCAGCCGATCTCTGATTAAAGATTCTTGCAGAGGGACAAAGTTACAAGACCTGCTTTTTAATCTTAGGTCAGTGACAAACTCCTCCACGTCTCATGTGGCAGCTGCACCCTGGAGTTAAATACAAAACGCTCATATGTTTCATTTTTCTCTTGTGCACAATATGCAGCAAATCTTTCCATGACCATCTCCTAATTCTCACCATCAGATTCAGGTCATTGAAAGTTGTTATAAATGTCCGAGGCTTCTGCTCCAGCAATAGTTAAAAGCAATGCTACTTTCTGATCACTTGGCAAAGTGCAGGTGTTTGTTGCTTTCATATAGAGGATAAATCTCTGCTTGAATGTTCTCCACACGTCCTCCAGATTACCCACAAACCTGATTTCAGGAGGTGGCTTCAGGCTATCAGATCTCACAGGGAAGCTCTGTAAGGTTTGCTGGCCACGTGATGCACCTCGCTGCAGATCCATGTTGCTTTATTTGCTGGTAACTGGTAGAACTTGAAGAAACAGCCACTTCTGGTACCATGTGTTGTTCAGCTTTTTAATCTTACTGAAATGATCCACGAGGTTCTGTTTACAGCAACTTCTTTATTATATGATACATGAGATGAGTGCTGGCTTTCCTGACTCTGAGCTGTCTCTCCTCCACACTGACTCTTCCTGGGGCAGCAGCTCACTTCCTGTGGCAGCAGCTCACTTCCTGTGGCAGCAGCTCACTTCCTGTTCCCTGACCCTTATGAATATTCATAACTTACTCAGCTCAGCACAAGTGTATAGGGCACGCCGGCAACACCACAAGTGTTATATTTCCCAGTACAGGGCACACCGGCAATGCAGTAAGCATTATATCTCACCGGGTCTGGCCATGCAGCTACAAGGCGTATTAGATTTATGACACGTGGCCTGGACGGAAATCCAAAAATAAAACATTTCAAACACAAATTTCAGAATGGTGAGGCTGGTGGAAAATGTGTCGCTCGCTGCGCACACCTCCTGGTGAACACGAAGCGGGCGCAGGATCCACTTCAAAGCTGGAAACTTCAAAGCCATTTTAGGAAGTGTGCGGATTGTTCGCTCCCGGTGCCCGCAGTGAGCGCCGCCATGTGAAGCGCCAGGTCCTCACTCCACATGGGATTTGTGCTGGGAGGAAACCCTGGGCTCCTGCGAGAAACGCGGCATTCCTGCTGCAATATTTAGATTAGAAATACTTTCCTGCGTTCGCACAAGACGAGAGACGCATTCCTGCGCATCAGACGGAGCTCGGCGGCAAACAAAGACATCATAATATTATTAAATAGGCATGAAAAACGCGGTGTGGGAAGAGGACTCCGGCCTGAAGCTCCCACCTGCCATGTTTCTGCTCAAAGCAAATTAGTTTTTTTTATTTGTGGGCATTTAACCCCATGTCGCGGTGCGGGGGGCTGCGCTGGCACGCCGATGCCAGAAGGGGCCGGGGATGTTTTATTTTAAGTGACTCCGGGTTCAGGACTCATTTATTCTGGTTACTTTACGTGAAGCAGGCCTGACAAACCAATAAACCAACCCGCGTCACCTACATGGATGTACAGTCAGAGCCGCTGCTGCGAACATCAAATGGCGAGTGGGGGGAGGGGCGCTGGCCGGCGCTCGCTGTCCTGGGGTAACACTCATCTTTCCAGAAAGCAGAGATTTCCTGTTTTGTCCTTAAAATTAAAAATGATAATTTCTCATCCTGGAGCTGGATATTTATAATCCTGTCGGTACCTCGATTCCTAAAGATCGAAGCAGCGAGCAGAGTGCGCCGACACAGAGCAGGGATGAGTGAGACACTGCGTCCGGCGCGTTTCGATCGGTATGTGCGGAATCTAAGTCGAGGAATCAGAGTTCGGCAGAGTTGGTGTAAATCAGGGGTCAGCGACCTTATCCCTCCTCATGTTTTCAAACTGCATTTCCTTTGCGTCCGTGCCCACCCAATGAGTAGCCGAGCATCATGGGAGATGTATTTCCAAGACATCTGGAGGGACAAGGTTGCCGACCCAAGGACTAAGGCTGGGGTCAGACGAGCGCACTCTGTGCGCCCGTACTTTCAGCGTCCGTCGCAGCATCACAACACTGCGACGGGACCAGCCAGACGCTGTTGCCTGCGCACAATTCGGCGGCAGTGAAATATGGTGTCTGTTCGGCGGCAGTGAAATACGGTGCTGTTCGGCGGCAGTGAAATATGTGCTGTTCGACGGCAGTGAAATATGGTGTTGTTCGGCGGCAGTGAAATACGTTGCTATTCGGCAGCAGTGAAATACGGTGCCTGTTCGGCAACAGTGAAATACGGTGTCTGTTCGGCGGCAGTATAATACGGTGTCTGTTTGGCGGCAGTGAAATACAGTGCTGTTCGGCGGCAGTGAAATACGGTGCTGTTTGGCTGCAGTGAAATACGGTGCTGTTTGGCGGCAGTGAAATACGGTGCTGTTTGGCGGCAGTGAAATACGGTGCTGTTTGGTGACAGTGAAATACGGTGCTGTTTGGCGGTAGTGAAATACGATGCTGTTCGGCGGCAGTGAAATCCCCCATAGAGAAGCAATGGTTAATCTATTCACATTGAACAGCAGAGAAATGTCAGTGAAATGCCCTGATGTTCAGTGGTTTCATTCGACAGGTTTATTCAGACCTGTTCAGCGGCAGTGAAATGTGGTGACTGTTCGGCGGCAGTGAAATACGGTGCTGTTTTGCGGCAGTGAAATACGGTGCTGTTTGGCAGCAGTGAAATTAGGTGCTGTTTGGCGGCAGTGAATTACGGTGTCTGTTTGGCGGCAGTGAAATACGTTGCTGTTCGGCAGCAGTGAAATACGGTGCCTGTTCGGCGGCAGTGAAATACGGTGTCTGTTCGGCGGCAGTAAAATACGGTGTCTCTTCGGCGGCAGTAAAATACGGTGTCTGTTCGGCGGCAGTAAAATGGTGTCTTTTCGGCGGCAGTGAAATACAGTGCTGTTCGGCGGCAGTGAAATACGGTGCAGGTCGGCAGGAGTGAAATATGGTGCTGTTTGCGGTAGTGAAATACGATGCTGTTCGGCGGCAGTGAAATCCCCCATAGAGAAGCAATGGTTAATCTATTCACATTGAACAGCAGAGAAATGTCAGTGAAATGCCCTGATGTTCAGTGGTTTCATTCGACAGGTTTATTCAGACAAATCCCATAGGTTTCAATGTAAACAATATTCCCGTTTTAATCCAATATCTATTTTAATCTACAGCAAAAAGTCTCTTTATTTATCTTCTTAGAATATTTTTTTTAGGCACTTATCTGGATTTTCTTTTCTGCAAAATTTTTGATTCCATTTTTTTTTATTCTGTAACAGACATTTTTATTGTTATTCATATGATCTTTTATATTATTTCCAGACATTTTCATGCATTCTTCTTGTTTTAAACATTTTTTAAAAATTGCAGATTTTTTTTTTTCTATATATACTCCTGTACGGCGGCTGATTGGCTTTTTTCGGCGCATCATCGGCTCTGTTCAGCGGGTTATAGATGCGTTCAGCATTGCCTTCGGCAGCATTCGGTGAATCGTTGGCTGTGATCGCCGAGTTTATGGGCGGCATGTGGCTGATCCCTTTGGCGCACTTCGAGGTCCCTGTACTGAATACTGAATTCACCTCAGGGTTGACGAACTTGAATCGCCGAATCGCACCAAAGTGCACTGAACAAAAGAGCACCAAACATTCGGTGAAATTCCAGTGCTGTTTGGATAACCCCTTACGGCTGGGCGTCCAATGGATCTGTATTTATGCGATGGTGCGATCATCCGATACCGTCAGAAGTCGTCCGACCAATCCTACAACATGCAGGAGATTCAGCCCTCGTCCACTGACTCCGACCACCATCAGACGCGTTCAGAACAATTTTTGCAATTACATCAGGCCAGCGATCTTTCCCATTTCATTGGGATTTGTCGGACGATGCCGGGACGATCTGATATAATTTACATGAAAAAGATGAATTGTATAGTTAAACCGCCGTGTCGCGGCAGAGAAATTGCCCCATGGAGAAGTGATTCAGTTCGACATACCATAGGATTCAATTAAAAAAAAATAGTTTTTATTCAACCGTTTACTCTTTTCATCTGCAGCAAAAATCCTTTGTATTTATTGATTTGTTTTTTTGGAATTCTTCGAGTATTTTTTCTTTTTTTAGGCAAAGTTTTTGTTTAAAAAAATGTTTTTCCTGGCTGAACCAGTGTTAATTTTGTCGGCTAAAAAATATAGGGCTCTGTTACATTACTTGCGCAAAAAAGCTCGTTAATTTGTGTGCGAAGCGTTAAACGTTAACGCGCATAAATTAAAGCTGGTATTAAAATCCGAGTGCATTTTTTCATCCGTCAAAAAATAACACGCGTAAAAAAACGCGCGCGCATTAACGTTGCGCGCAGAAGTCAGTGTGCGGACTGTTCTTTCACGCGATTCAGCCAATCAGAATTAATAAGAACCACAATTGGCTCCCATTCAGTTTTTGCGCCTGTATATATGCTGCAGCAATAATAAAAACATGCACAACTTCACCATTTTATTGTTTGGGTATGTGTAGAATGTGTAACTATACTGTGCTGTATTGTTTATTTTGGGCTGGTGTATTTGGGTTCGGCAGGTTGATAGAATTAACACCAGCTTTTAGGAGTTGCTAAAATTATGCGCGTAAACGCTGTGCGTTACAAACTGCGCATAAATTTTAATACCATCCGCGTAACAGCGCACAAACGCATTTGCGCTCACAATTAGGGATGAGCCAAACACACCCCGAGTTCGGTTCGGGCCCGAACCCGAACTTCCCATATGTTCGGGTCCGAACCTGAACCCGAACTCGAACTCCATGCAAGTCAATGGGGCTGAAAATTCGGTTTTTAGAGTGTCCTCCAAGAGGGCATATATGCTACATATTTGCCATAAAAGGTGTATGGGGGTCCGGGTAGTGCCCTAGGGGACAGGAAACAAGGACAAAAAGTTTTTAAAAATACGTTTTTAAAGGAACAGTGAGTTATACCCCTCTGTGGTATTGTGGAAGAGTGCAGGGGTGGACCATGTGGTCCTATATTAAAAAGATATGCATCTGGTTAAGGCGTCAGTGCACCCAGATATTGTGCCTTTAATGTCAGGCCAGCAAGTATCATCATACAGTAACCCCTCTGTGGTATTGTGGAAGAATGCAGGGGTGGACCATGTGGTCCTATATTGAAAAGATATGATTCTGGTCAAGGCGTCAGTGCACCCAGATATTCTGAGTTTGGTGCCAGGCCAGCAAGTATCATCATACAGTAACCCCTCTGTAGTATTGTAGAAGAATGCAGGGGTGGACCATGTGGTCCTATATTGAAAAGATATGATTCTGGTCAAGGCGTCAGTGCACCCAGATATTCTGAGTTTGGTGCCAGGCCAGCAAGTATCATCATACAGTAACCCCTCTGTAGTATTGTAGAAGAATGCAGGGGTGGACCATGTGGTCCTATATTGAAAAGATATGATTCTGGTCAAGGCGTCAGTGCACCCAGATATTGTGCCTTTGGTGCCAGGCCTTCAAGTGCCATCATAATACAGTAACCCCTCTGTGGTATTGTGGAAGAGTGCAGGGTTGGACCCTGCGGTTCAAAAAATTAAAATGATATAAATCTGGCACAGGCGTCAGTGCAGCCAAATATTGTGCCTTTCATGGCAGCAAGTGCCTTCACACCGTAACCCTTTTGTGGTATTGTGGAAGAGTTCAGTGCTGGAGGTTTTGTGCATGCAGAAGAGGACATCCCCGATCTATTCCATTACTTAGCATCAGGGGATTGATAGCTGCTGATCCAGGACTGATTCATTTTTATAAATGTCAGCAGGTCTACAGAGTCGGTGGACAGACGCACTCTTTTGTCTGTGACAAAACCTCCAGCGGCACTGAACGTCCTTTCAGAAAGCACGCTAGATGAAGGGCAACCTAGTAGCTGCATAGCATATTGGCTAAGTTCTGGCCAGTGATCCAATCTCAACACCCAGTAAGCCAGTGGATCATCTGCTGGAAAGGTATCCAGGTCTGCCCTTGCCCCTAGGTAGACCTGCACCATATGGTGAAGACGCTGGCAATGGGTGCCTACATTTGACGTCCCTGGGCGTCGAGGACTAAAAAAATTTAAAAATGCATCAGTCAAGCGGCCCTGGCCTTCACCACTATTCCTCAGATCACCTGTAGCTTCAGAAGCACGTGTGTCAGCACTTGGTAATCTAACAGTGCCTGGAAAGGTGTTACACAAGTGTCACTTTAGAGCGTCCTCAAGTTTTTTCATCCTGTGCTCCCTCTGTGTGGGAAGGATGAGCTCTGCAACTTTACCCTTGTATCGTGGATCAAGAAGGGTTGCCAACCAGTAATGATCCCTCTCCTTGATAGCACAAATCCTGGGGTCCTTTAGCAGGCTTTGCATCATTAGGGAGCCCATGCAGCGTAGGTTGGAGGTGGCATTAGCTTCTGAGTCTTCCTGGTCAATGAGGATGACCGTATCGTGCACTTCCTCCTCCCAGCCACGCACTAGCCCTTGTGTTTCTGGGCAAACGAAACCCTCCCTCGAGGAATCCCCACCTTCAATTCCCCCACTACTTAAATATTCTGCCTCCTCCTCCTCCTCATCCTCCTCCTGTCTGATCTGAGTAGGACCCGCTGGAATGCTGTCTGCGGAAAGACTGGGGCCTTGAGAGCTAGGGAAGGCCTCCTGGTAATCTCCCGACTCGACTATTGCAATAATCTCTTATCTGGCCTCCCTCTGTCCCGCCTCTCCCCCCTACAATCCATCCTGAACGCCTCCGCCAGGCTAATTCACCTCACCCGCCGCTCTGTCTCTGACGCTCCCCTCTGCGAGTCCCTTCACTGGCTCCCCATCCACTGCAGAATTAAGTTCAAAATCCTTATCCTTACCTACAAAACCCTCACTAACTCAGCTCCCCACTACCTGTCCTCACTAATCACCAAATACACCCCAGCCCGCTCCCTAAGGTCAAACAGTGACCTGCGCCTAGCTTCTCCCCGCATCACCTCTTCCCATGATAGACTGCAGGATTTCTCACGCGCAGCCCCCACTCTCTGGAACGCTCTCCCTCGTACTGTCAGACTTTCCCCTAACTTCTCTTCCTTCAAACGCTCCCTTAAAACGTTCCGATTTAGGGAAGTCTACCACCCAACTCACTGACGCAACCATCAATCACTCTCACCTTACAGTCCTCTCCTCCTGTTTCCAACCCCAACCCTCCCAGATTGTGAGTTCCTACGGGAATAGGGCCCTCATCTCCTCCTGTACTGTTTGTCAAATGTTGTTCAATGTATTGTAACCCTGTCTATACTGTGCTTATTGTACAGTGCTGCGGAATATGCTGGCGCTTTATAAATAAAGAATAATAATAATAATAATCCTCTTCCTCCCACTGCTCTGCCTCTAGAGCCACATCTATAATTCCCCGCAGAGTGTGCTCCAGCAGGAACACTAAAGGAATTGTGTCACTGATGCATGCACTGTCCCTGCTCACCATCCTCGTTGCCTCCTCAAATGGTGACAGTACAGTGCATGCATCCTTGATCATCAGCCACTGCGGGGGGGGGGGAACCAAGATGACCTGTACCTGTCCTTGTGCCATACTCACACAGGTACTCATTGATGGCCCTCTGCTGCTTGTGCAGACGCTGCAGCATTGCTAATGTCGAGTTCCACCTGGTGGGCATGTCACAGATCAGACGGTTTGTGGGAAGGTGGAATTCTCTTTGAATTTCTGCCAGGCGAACGCTTGCTGGGAATGACCGTCTGAAGTGGCTGCAGATTTTTCTGGCCTGGATGAGAAGCTCTGGCAGCCCTGGGTACTTGGTTAGGAAATGCTGTACCACTAGATTTAGGACGTGTGCTAGGCATGGTACATGCATCAATTTACCCTTGCGTAGGGCGGAGAGAAGGTTGCTGCCATTATCGCAGACGATCATTCCCAGCTGAAGCTGGCGTGGTGTTAACCATCTCTGCACCTGCCCCTGCAGAGCTGACAGAATTTCTGGCCCGGTGTGGCTCCTGTCCCCTAAACAAACCAGCTCAAGAACAGTATGGCATCTTTTTGCTTGAGCCATTGCGTAGACCCTGTCAGGCGTCGGTTTAACTGCCACTTCGCCAGAGACAGAGAAGGAGGAGGAGGAGGAGATAGAGGGAGAGGTGGTGGTGGTGGAGCAGACAGACCTCATACAAGCAGCTTTCTGGAGGCGTGGTGGATGAACAAGCTCCAGCACAGAGCCCCATCTTGGATCCCTCCCAGCTGCAATCAGAGTTACCCAGTGTGCCGTGAAGGAAATGTAACGACCCTGTCCATGCTTGCTGGACCACGTGTCTAAAGTCACATGCACCTTGTTGCTGACTGCCTTTCCCAATGACTGGATAACATTGTCTTCCACGTGCTGGTATAGTGCTGGAATGGCCTTGCGTGAAAAGTAATGATGTTTTGGAACCTGCCACTGTGGTACAGCACATTCAGCAAATTAAGGGAAGGGAGCAGAGTCCACCAGCTGGAAAGGCAGCAGCTGCAATGCGAGTAATTTTTCTAAGCTGGAATTTAGACGCTGTGCTTGGGGATGGTTGGGACTATATCTTTTCTTTCGCTGCAGCAGCTGCGGCAACGTAATCTGACTGCGTAAATCTTCAGCTGCTGGGATGATGTCACATTGTGAGGAAGGACCTGGTACATCCATTACTGTAGCATCATCCCTGTAGGTGGAGGTTGTAGGCAATGACATGGCAGGACATACAGTGGGGGTAGAGACAGATGAGGAGGAGGAGGACCCACGCTAAGTTTTGCGCCAACGGGATGTGTGGCAGTTGTTCATATGTTGCCTCAAGCACGTGGTACCCAAGTGTCCGGTATCTTTCCCACGCTTAAGCCTCATCTGACATAGATTACAAATAGCAACGCTGCTCTCTACTGCACATTTCTTAAAGAACTCCCAGACAACAGAGTTCCTGCATGTGTTCTTTGAGACAACAGCACTCTGCACCGGAGCAGCTCTGACATGTGATGCCTTGGACTGGCTAGTGCTACGGTTGGTCACAGAGGATGTTGTGCCTCGTGTTTGCTGTGCCTCCTCCTCCCCCTCTTCCTCACTTAATTCCTCTGTTCGATCAGGCACCCAGGTGGAGTCAGTGACCTCATCATCATTGTCATCATCACCCCCTATCTCCTCGTCACTGGCGCCAACTTGGCAGTATGCTGCAGCCACTGGTGTATTTTGGCCTAGGCCGACTAGGCCCAGGCCTAGGGCGGCACTTTCCAGGGGGCGGCGGCCCGCACTGGGTGGCCCCACCCCTAAAAAAAAATAAAAAAAAAAATTTGCAAAGTATTTTACCAGGGAGGATACATTGAGATTTCACTAATTTACACTTTCAATTTCACTTTCCAGGGGGCAGCAAAAAACCTCACCACTAAATGGGTTACTCACTGAGCACCGAAATGACGCCAATGTTTTGGTGTTCTGTAGTTCCCTGCACTTAGGAGAATAAAATTTCCCCACCCTGCAGTGAATTCATCATTCACCACAGGGTCCCCAAAGTGCATGGAGTCAGCCGCTTAATGCTGCCACCGCAAACACGTGGCCTGCTGTTTTCAAAAGAACTACTGAACGAAAATGTCTGGAATTTACATATAAGATCCTATGGTTGATAATAAAAAGTTCTGTTACAGAAAAAAGAAAAACTGCTATTAAAAAAAGGGGGGGGAATTTTGCCAAAAAATCTGAAAAATGACTAAAAGGTACTAAAAAAATTCAATAAGTAAAGACTTTTTACTGCAGATTAAAATAATAAATGATTTATTAGATATTGCATAAAAACGGGAATATTTTTAACATTGAAACCTATGGGGTTCGCCTGAATAAACCTGCTGATTGAAACCACCGAACATCAGGGCATTTCACTGCCATTTCTCTGAGTCTCAGTACCACATGACTGGCTGAACCACGTGTAACGCACGCACGCAGCTGCCCGCCCTTTCGTTAACACAGACTCTATTCTGGGCTGAACACCCACCGGGAAGGGAATCAAAGCTACAGTGCACCCTCTGGCAGTGTCACCCCACTGCTGACAAGATGGCTCCACAGCATAATTGCTGTGTGCTCATATACACTCGGTTTGCTGGGAGTTTTACTGCAGTGGATTCTGATGCACTCATACACACCGCACATTGCATTGCTGGGAGTTTTATTGCTGTGGATTCTGATACGCTGACACATACCACACATTGCATTGCTGTGAGTTTTATTGCTGTGAATTCTGATGCACTCATACACACCGCACATTGCATTGCTGGGAGTTTTATTGCTGTGGATTCTGTGATACACACTGCATATTACTGTGAGTTTTATTGCCCTGGAGCTCTGGGATACGCTCAAACAACACTGCACATTACTGTGAGTTTTATTGCTGTGCAGTTCTGTGATATGCTCATACACACTGCACATTTCTGTGGGTTTTATTGCTGTGCAGCTCTGATATGCTCATACACAGTGCCCATTTCTGTGGGTTTTATTGCTGTGCAGCTCTGTGATATGCTCATACTGTATGCAGTGCACGTTTCTGTGGATTTTATTGTTCAACCAATTAGAGCGGCTGTGATCCAGTATACTTGACATGCGTGGCTGTTCTTTGTAAAAATGCTTGAATTTAAACATTTCATAATTTTCTTTATCTCAATAGATACATTTGAAATGGTATACAAAATTTACAAGTAGGCACTTGGTATCCACTTTTAATATAAAGAGAGGAAAAGGCGGAGCTATAAGAGGAAAAGGTGGAGCTTAAAGAGGAAGGGTGGGGATTAACCAGGAAGAGGTGTGCCCTTGACAGGAAGGGGTGTGTCGAATTTAAATTAGGGGGTGCACGAGTTTAGTCAGGCCTAGGGCAGCACAAAACCTAAATACACTACTGGCTGCAGCTGCTGGGGCAGCATGAGTGCCAGTTATTTGTTTGTCATCACTGGCACCTGCTTCCTCTAGGTAGATTATTCTCCCGTCCTCAACCTCAGAGATTGAATCAGAGCACTGTACTTGCTGCGCATCCTCAAGCAGCATGTCACTCTCATTGTAGTCAAACAATTCAGCTGACTCCTCCGTGTGTGATAGCGAGGCTACGGCAGGAGTAGCTGTGGACATGGAGGCTGCATTAGATGCTTTGGCAGCTGAGGTGGACTGTAAAGCACTAGAAGCCTGGCTGGCAGAGGACTCGGAGGATGAGGATGGCCTGGTTAGCCAATCCACCAAGTCCTCTGTATGTTGCTGCTGCTTAAGACGGCCAGCACCAGTTAGAAAGGACAAGCGTGCCCCTGCAGAGGATGCACCACGTCCACCACGACCAGAGGCACAGCCTCCCGACACAGGGGCTGCTTGCCCTCTTATCTGTGTCTGGGAGCGTCTGCCTGTCCTTTTTGTTCTTTCAGACATGGTGAGTGATATATAGATTAATATATACAGAACTCTGATTCAACTCTGGTATAAAGATTTAAAGAACTCTGGTATAACTCAGTGAGACACCCTGATAGCTGGCAGCCAGTGACAGGTCACAGATTACAAGTCTCAGACACCTCCTATAAATCAGTGAGACCCCTTGGTGGGTGGCAGTGAAACCTCCTATAAATCAGTGAGACCCCTTGATGGGTGGCAGCCAGTGAGAACACACGGATTATAACAATTCCCAAATGTTTTGTAGAAATTAGTGAGCCCCAAAATACTGCATGGTACTGGCTGTGTGACAAGACACAGATCACCTCAATTCACAATTGTTTTGTAGAAATTAGTGAGCCCCAAAATACTGCGCGGTACTGGCTGTGTGACAAGAGACAGATCACCTCAATTCACAAATGTTTTGTAGAAATTAGTGAGCCCCAAAATACTGCGTGGTACTGGTTGTGTGACAAGACACAGATCACCTCAATTCACAAATGTTTTGTAGAAATTAGTGAGCCCCATAATACTGCGTGGTACTGGCTGTGTGACAAGAAACAGATCACCTCAATTCACAAATGTTTTAATGAAAATTTTAACCCCCAAAATACTTGCTGGCTGTGTGACAAGACACAGATCACCTCAATTCACAAATGTGTTAAAGAAATTAGTGAGCCCCAAAAAGACTTGCTGGCACAGTGACAAGACCCAGAAGATCACCTCAATTCACAAATGTTTTAAAGAAATTTGTAAACCGCAAAAAAACTTGCTGGCACAGTGACAAGACACACATCACCTAAATTCCCTGATATTTGGTAGAAATGAGACCCCCCCAGACCCCCCCAGTAGTGTGGCAGACAGGCAGTAACAACACACAACTATCTCCTCTGAAATCTCCTCTCAAAATGCGTGCAGAATCGGCGCGTGGAAACGTTATATAGTGTGCTGCGGGACTTAGCTCTGTGAGCCCATGATTGGGGAGGAGAGGAGGGAGGAGAGGAGGAGGAGAGGGAAGAGGAGGAGAGGGAGGAGGAGGAGAGGGAGGAGAGGGAGGAGGAGGAGGAGAGGAGAGGGAGGAGGAGGAGGAAAGGGAGGAGGAGGAGGAGGAGAGGAGAGGAGGAGGAGGAAAGGGAGGAGGAGGAGGAGGAGAGGGAGGAGGAGGAGGAGGAGAGGGAGGAGGATAGGGAGGAGGAGGAGAGGGAGGAGGAAGGGGAGGAGGAAGGGGAGGAGGAGAGGGGAGGAGGAGAGGGAGGAGGAGGAAGAGAGGGAGGAGGAGGAGAGGGAGGAGGAGGGGAAGGAGGAGGAGAGGGAGGAGGAGAGGGAGGAGGAGGAGAGGGAGGAGGAGAGGGAGGAGGAGGAGGAGAGGGAGGAGGAGGAGAGGGAGGAGGAAAGGGAGGAGGAGGAGAGGGAGGAGGAGAGGGAGGAGGAGATGTAGGAGAAGGCGGAGAGGGAGGAGAGGGAGGAGGAGGAGGAGAGGAAGGAGGAGGAGAGGGAGGAGGAGAGGGGGGGAGGAGGAGGAGGAGAGGGGAGGAGGAGAGGGCGGAGGAGGAGGAGGAGAGAGAGGAGAGAGAGGAGAGGGAGGAAAGGGAGGAGGAGGAAAGGGAGGAGGAGGAGAGCGAGGAGGAGGAGAGGGAGGAAGAGGAGGAGAGGGAGGAGGGAGAGGGAGGAGGAGGAGAGGGAGGAGAGGGAGGAGAGGGAGGAGAGGGAGGAGGAGGAGGAAAGGGAGGAGGAGGAGGAGATGGAGGAGGAGGAGGAAAGGGAGGAGGCAGGAGGAGAGGGAGGAGGAGGAGAGGGAGGAGGAGGAGGAGGAGAGGGAGGAGGAGAGGAGGAGGATAGGGAGGAGGAGAGAGGGAGGAGGAAGGGGAGGAGGAGAGGGAGGAGGAGAGGGAGGAGGAGGAAGAGAGGGAGGAGGAGGAGGGAGGAGAGGGAGGAGGAGGGGAGGAGGAGGAGAGGGAGGAGGAGAGGGAGGAGGAGAAGAGGGAGGAGGAAAGGAGGAGGAGGGGAAGGAGGAGAGGAGGAGGAGATGTAGGAGAAGGCGGAGAGGGAGGAGGAGGAGGAGAGGAAGGAGGAGGAGAGGAGGAGGAGAGGGAGGAGAGGGAGGAGGAGAGAGGGAGGAGGAGGAGGAGGAGAGGGAGGAGGAGGAGAGGGCGGAGGAGGAGGAGGAGAGAGGAGAGGGAGGAGGAGGAGGAGGAAAGGGAGGAGGAGGAGAGGGAGGAGGAGAGGAGGAGGAGGAGAGGAGAGGAGGGAGGGAGGAAGAGGAGGAGAGGAGAGGAGAGGGAGGAGGAGGAGGAGGAGGGGTAGGAGGAGGAGAGGGGAGGAGGAGGGGGAAGAGAGGGAGAAGGAGGAGAGGGAGGATGAGGGGAGGAAGAGGGGAGGAGGAGGAGAGGGAGGAGGAGAGGGAGGAGAGGAAGGAGGAGGAGAGGGAGGAGGAAAGGGAGGAGGAGGAGGAGAGGGAGGAGGAGGAGAGGAGGAGGAGAGGGAGGAGGAGATGTAGGAGAGGCGGGAGAGGAGGAGAGGGAGGAGGAGGAGGAGAGGAAGGAGGAGGAGAGGGAGGAGAGGGAGGAGGAGGGAGGAGAGGGAGGAGGAGGAGAGGAGGGAGGAGGAGGAGGAAAGGGAGGAGGAGGAGGAGAGGGAGGAGGAGGAGAGGGCGGAGAGGAGGAGGAGAGGGAGGAGAGGAAGGAGGAGAGGAGGAAGGAGGAGGAGGAGAGGGAGGAGGAGAGGGAGGAGGAGGAGGAGAGGGAGGAGGAGAGGGAGGAAGAGGAGGAGAGGGAGGAGGAGAGGGAGGAGGAGAAGGAGGAGGAGAAGGAGGAGGAGAGGGAGGAGGAGAGGGAGGAGGAGAGGGAGGAGAGAGGAGAGGAGGAGGAGGAGGAGAGGGAGGAGGAGGAGAGGGAGGAGGAGGAGGGAGGAGGAGGACAAGGAGAGGGAGGAGGAGGAGGAGAGGAGGAGGAGGAGAGGGAGGAGGAGGAGTAGAGGGAGGACGAGGAGGAGGAGAGGAGGAGGAGAGGAGAGGGAGGTGGAGGAAAGCGAGGGAGGAGAGGCGAGGAGGAGGAGGAGAGGGGGTGGAGAGCGAGGAGGAGGAGGGGGTGGAGAGCGAGGGAGGAGGAGGTGGAGGAGAGCGAGGAGGAGGGAGGAGAGGGGGTGGAGAGCGAGGAGGAGGAGAGAGGAGGAGGAGGAGAGGGAGGAGGAGAGGGGAGTGGAGGAGAGCGAGGAGGAGGAGAGGGAGGAGGAGAGGGAGGTTGAGGACAGCAAGGAGGAGGAGAGGGGTGTGAGAGTGAGGAGGAGGAGAGGGAAGAGGAGGAGGGGAGGAGGAGGAGGGAGGTGGAGGAGAGCGAGGAGGAGGAGGAGAGGGGGAGGAGAGGGAGGAGGAGGAGAGGGAGGAGGAGGAGAGGAGGGAGGAGGAGGAGAGGGAGGAGGAGAGGGAGGAGGAGGAGGAGGAGAGGGAGGAGAGGAGAGGGAGGAGGAGGAGGAGAGGGGAGGAGCAGGAGAGGGAGGAGAGGGAGGAGAAGGAGGAGGAGGGAGGATGAGGAGAGGGAGGAGGAGAGGGAGGTGGAGGAGAGCGAGGAGGAGGAAAGGGAGGTGGAGTTGAGCGAGGAGGAGGAGGAGGGGGTGGAGAGGGAGGAGGAGGAGAGGGAGGTGGAGGAGGGGAGGAGGAGGAGAGGGAGGTGGAGGAGAGCGAGGAGGAGGAGAGGGAGGTGGAGGAGAGCGAGGAGGAGAGGGAGGAGGAGAGGGAGGTGGAGGAGAGGGAGGAGGAGGAAATGGAGGAGGAGAGGGAGGAGGGAGGTGGAGGAGAGGGAGGAGGAGGAGAGGGAGGTGGAGAGGAGAGGAGGAGAGGAGACGGAGGAGGAGAGGGAGGAGGTGAAGAGGGGGAGGAGAGCGAGGAGGAGGAGAGCGAGGAGGAGGAGAGGGGGAGGAGAGCGAGGAGGAGGAGGAGAGGAGGAGGAGGAGAGGGAGGAGGTGAGGGGGGGAGAGGGAGGAGGAGTTAGAGGGAGGAGGAGAGGGCGAGGAGGAGGAGGAGAGGGAGGAGGAGAGGGAGGAGGTGAGGGAGGGGGAGAGGGAGGAGGAGAGCGGGGAGGAGGAGGAGTTAGAGGGAGGAGGAGGAGGGCGAGGAGGAGGAGGAGAGAGAGGGAGGAGAGCGAGGAGGAGGAGGGAGAGGGAGGAGGAGAAGAGCGAGGGGAGGAGGAGAGCGAGGAAGAGGAGGAGGAGAGCGAGGAAGAGGAGGAGAGCGAGGAAGAGAAGGAAGAGGAGAGGGAGGAGGAGGAGAGCGAGGAAGAGGAGGAGAGGGAGGAGGAGAGCGAGGAAGAGGAGGAGAGGGAGCTGGATGAGAGGGAGGTGGAGAAGAGCAAGGAGGAGGGAGGGAAGTGGAGGAGAGGGAGGAGAGGGAGGAGAGGGAGGAGAGGGAGGAGGAGGAGAGGAGTTGGAGGAGAGGGAGGAGGAGTAGAGGGAGGTGGAGGAGAGGAAGGTAAAGGAGAGAGAGGAGGTGGAGGAGATTGAGGAGGAGAGGGAGGAGGAGAAAGAGGAGGAGAGGGAGGAGGAGGAGAAGGAGGGGGAGAAGGAGAGTGAAGAGGAGAAGGAGAAGCGTGAGGAAGAGGAGAAGGGGGAATGCAAGGAAGAGACAGAAAAAGAAACGGAAGAGGAAAGAATTGAATACTGGAAATAGGGGCAAGGAAAAAGAAGATGCGGGAGAGCATCACAAATGGTGTCACAGAACTGAGGATGCCATAAAATATGTAGATAAGGAGTAGTTCGCCAATGGTAGCATGTATTTTATAATGTGTTTTAACATGTGTTTTATAATGCATTTCAACATGCATTTTATCAAGCGTTTTATCATGTGTTTTATAATGTTTGATGCAGCAGTTGCAGGAAAAGGTGGCTGTCAGTGCGCTCAGAGCAGACCCCACCCAGCTTCCTGTCTGATGGATCTGCAGCAGTTGCTGGAGAAGGCGGCTGTCAGTGCGCTCATAGCGTCCCCGCCCCCAGCTTCCTGTTTGATGCAGCAGTTGCTGGAGGAGGCTGTGACGAAACGGCCACTTCAATGTTTCTTTGCATTTATTTTTCCTTACATCTTATAGTGCTGTATATAGGGTAGAGTGTTGTGTCTTCTGTGTACCTTCTATCTGTATAGTGTAACCTCTGTATTACGATCGTCTTTGTATCGTATACACCCCCTGTATGTAATGGATTCCTTTTGTTTTCACATGCTTCCATCACCCCCTCCCCTGTAAGGGATTT